>CM062215.1:11662500-12105000 GCA_031216445.1 Lateolabrax maculatus | reverse complement strand
GCAGTAAGCAGAAGGTGGTACAGCAGTGAGCTTCCTCGATTCTCCTGATTTCTGAATTTATCTTACATGTGTTCTGCTTTAGAGGACAAATCCAGTCAGTCGACATGCACCGGTAGCTGCTATATAAAAGTTTGAAAACTCTTTAGTCATTATGGACACTTTGCTCATACTTCCATTGAGTCACATCAGCACTGTCCTGTATGCATAATCACCGTTCATAACGTCCTCACAGGTACTGTAACATTGCCATACGGAAGATAAAATTCATCTCTAACCCAACTGTGCAATGGAACCTGGTTATTTCAGCATCAGAGGTCTCCGCAGAATAAGCACTGCGGGGCGCCTCACATACACACACACACGCGCGCGCACACAAACACACACAGTGTTTTACCTGCACTTTGTCATGCAGCTCATGAATACTGCCGTCTTTGCGTGACACAGAGAACTCGGGGCTCTGTAGGATGGCCTCGCCGCGGGTCATGTAGCTGTGGACCTCCGTGAAGTCCACGTCAAACCTAAGGATACACACACACATACACACATGCAACCTTTATTGTTCCTGTTAATGATTTAATTTGCAGATTGCTTGGTACTTCCTTACAGCTGAGATGACAGTCACAGTCACATTTGGTATTTTCCTCACATGTATTTTAAACAGCAACTTGTATTTACACAGATGTAGCGTGATGGACGGTGAAAATGATATGACCAAGAAGGGTTTTTGTATCTGCCATGGAATTACTAACTTTAACTCTCCAAAAGACTCTTCCCATGAACTGCTGATCAACACAGGCCACTGTTGTAATTCAAAGAAGACACGAATGGAAAGTTGTTGACAAGTTCCTGATTTACATAGGCCTGCAAACAATCACCAAACACTGACCAACGAAGTCTGGGTGTCAATTCGGACCACTTAAACTAGGGTCTTAAATCCCAATCTGTTTGCACCCAGTGCCACCTTAACACCACACAACCAGAACATCTCTGGTTTCCATTAGACTCCAACAAAGCTAAAACCTCCACATTCTACCAAGACTAATCACATCAGCACTAACTACTTCAAAGCACTGGACTCATGGTGTGACATGGGATTGTGTGTTTAATGCTGAGGCAATCAGAATCATACTCACAAAAAGTGGGTACACTTCAAGATAAAGATAAGGAATGTATGTGTTTGTGTAAAGACAATCCGCCCACCTTCAAACTCTGCTCCTGTCTGTCCTCCACATTCTGATAAGAGTCAATCAGTTTAGTGTTTTAGTTTTGTGTAATTTGGTTTTTGTGTTTAATAAGTTCTCAATTATATGACTCACTCAACTATTCAGGTAGAAAAAAAAGAAATAATTATAACATTTAAATAGTAAGATTTAAATCATAAGCCGTTCCGGCAAAAGTAACAGTGAGAACTAAGAGTTTATTCCAATCAAGAATATGTAGGCCTAAGCCTAGCTATTGAACTTCTTTATAGTAATCATTTCAAACAGATCCCTCTTATATTGTTATACACTGGAAATATACGTGTTTTAAATAGGCATGTACACAAAGTTCCAACTATAATAGGAAAAGAAAAAGGAAAAAATTGTATGCTATCATGGGAACTTTAAATTAGCCCCAAATTACACTTTTAAAGTCATCTATATAACAACTTAAGACTAGCATAACAGCAGTGGTGGAAAAATAATTCAGATCCTTGACTTCAAAGGCTGCGGTGGTTCGAGCTTGTTGTTCCAGGGACCGGTAAGATGATGAAATACGGTCCAGGACGTTCAGTTTGACTAACAGATCCATGAGGATGAAGGCTTATCAGACGCCAAAAGACGGTTTATAATACTAGGAGAAAGCATTTTACAAGTCTGGGGACAATCATTGTATCTTTTGTTACAATGACGTGAGGTAAAGTAGAAATACTGCATTCATGATATGAAGTGATCTGCCAGGAGCTCACGCTTGTATGTATTTGATTGGCTGATGCAAAACCTCGCCAGAGGACGCTGCATTGCGTTGCAGAAAAAAAGTTGAGCCAGGACATTTTTGCCAGACAACCTTCTAGTTAAAACTCAATAGGGTCTTTGTTTGGCCCTGTCTGGTACATACCCACATCTTTCAAACTCCATTTCCCCCAGTTTGTAAAGAAAGCTGAAGGGTCATTCAGTGTCAAATCAGATAAGGTTGTTGGAGCACCATCTCAGATTTTATTTAAATTTTGTCTATATCATGAATGGATCCCAAAACCAAGGTCCGTAAAATATTTGCTAGATTGCACATCATTTTCATTACTTATTTGAATTTGTTATTGATTATCTTTAAATATGGGATATAAAATGTAACCACTACATTAAATATAGCATCTCTCAGGGTTAATGCCTTTTTCTCTAATGAGGCCCTAATAGCAAAGAATCTAACTTGCATTAATGACCTATAGTAAAATGGGCATAGAAAAAAACAACTCCAATCAATATTTCAGAGGCTGGGACACAAACAAGTAGAGATAATAAGGGAAGATCCTGCTTCTTCATTATGGACATTTTTTTTTCTCGAGGTAAAACAATGACTTTAACTACGTGTTTTTATGTATGAAGGAAATTGGCACTTAATAAACTACATGACTACATATATACATTAAGTGATTTCTACATACATTCTCATGTTCCTACTAACTACACCATGTACCATGTTGGTCCTATGACCAAAAGGCTACCTTACCTTGTTTTATTCTTAATATATTCATGTCCATTAGTTGTAGAGACCTCAAATATTGGCACAAATTAATAAAAGATTGCATTAGAAGGAAAAATAATGATGGGTTAATGGGTTAATGGGTTAATAATACCCTCAATATCACTCTTGTTACGGAATTTTGCACTTTTTTCCAAATCTAGGGCCTTAGAGAAAATCAATAGGCATGCAGTATAACCTTAATGGTTCAGTCGAGAACATGTTTGTCTTCCATCCCAACAAGTTTGGTGAGGATAGGAATAATACTCTTTGAGATATATTCATGCCCAAACATAGCTTCAACAGGGCATTTTTGAGAGTATAAAAATTAAAAAATATCAAGGGCCAAAAAAAAGAGCTATATAAACATTGGAATTATAATATTTAATATAATAATAATAAATAATAAATATAATAAAAATATTTTACAGGCTTTAGTTTTGGGACCCAGACAAAATCTGAGACAGTGCTGCAACCACTTTCCTGGATTCTGTCTGATTTTACATTGAATGACCCTGATGGCATCACTATGGCGTCATCAAGGTTATTTTCTCAGACTTGACAAAGCTGCTTCAGAAGCACAGAAAAAGGTTGTACTACTGGTTTCAAAGGCTGGCCAGTACTCCTCATGATGAGTAAACTGACCTTTACATGGAAAATCTGTGCCCCTTTAAATAAAACCACTGAACCACACAGTAAAAACTCTGCTTAAAGTATTGCATTTAAAATGGTTACACAACCATAATTACATTGTTATTATAACCAAAATGTACTTCAGCATCTGATGTAAATGTAAAGTACCTGCTGTGTTATATTTGTAAACATATTATATAACTGGATTATTATTACTGATGTAGGTAATTAAGTACTGATGTTAGTAAGAACCATTTTAATAGCTGGTCATGGTCACTACAGCTACCAACTGAATGTAGTGGAGTAAAAAGTACACTATTTCCCTCCGAAATGTAGTGGAGCAGAAGTTTAAGGTAGCACCAGATGGAAATTCTAAAGTTCCACAAAACTGTATTTAAATAAAGTACTTGAGTAAATGTAAGTGTCTTTCCACCACTGCATAACAGATCCTTCTAGGGTTACGTGTTTCTACTCACTACAAGATACAAGAGGATTTTCAGAATCTCCTACTTCACGACTATCAAAGGTTTCATTTCAGGCTGGCCTCTATTATAACCATCACAGATACTCATTATCAGTATCTGTGGAGTCTCATCACCTACCTGCTGAGATAAGACAGCAGAAAGGGGTGCATGTAACTGAACATTTCACATAAGTTAGAAAAGAAGCTTTTGATGTTATAATACTAATTAGAATTCAAATTAGACCTCAGTGTAGCAACTCACACCCACCTTTTCCTGAGTTCAGAATCCACCACAACTTGTCTCTTCTTCTGTGGTGGCGGCGACTCCCGGGTCTGGCGCACAGCGGACACCTTCTCCCTTGTTGTCACCTTGGTAACGGTGGCCGTGACGGAGTGGGTCAGCTCGGACTGCTGGGCCACGCTGGCAGCCGATGAGAGCTGAATGAGGGCGGGCGAACACACAAAAAATATATTCAGACAAACTGCACACAACAGCAGGCGCTGTGTCAGTTTACAAGGATGTTTCAAAATCGTACAGATCCCAAATCACCACTTAACACACTCTCACATCTGTCTGCACGCACGCAGACACAGACACAGACACAGACACACACAGACACACACAGACACACACACACACACTCAGAGTGCAACAGTGTCCTTGAAAGGCGATGAGTCAAAGATCAGTTACATTAATCATACATCATCACAACAAAAATATAAGCTGGAATGTGTGTGGGGCTTCAACAACAACTGCAGATGTGTGTGTGTGTGTGTGTGTACTCAGACAGCTGTGACATGGTTAAGTAGCGATCTGGGATTTCTTTGACTCAGACAGATTGTAACTGCACAAAAGGATGAGCAAGAGAGAGAAATTACAGGGAAAAATGTGTTTTTTTTGTGCGTGTGTGTGTGTTGCATGTTTCGATTGAAGGTGTGTGCTTATTCCAATTCTGGGCATTGTTCGCTATTTTCTTGTGATAACAGCATGTGATTGGGTGTGAGTGCGTTTGTTTCAGCAGGGAAGAGCCTAATGACAGTTAAGCAGAGAGTACAACTACAGGGATAGCCTTGCTACCATGGAAACGTGTGTGTGCAGCTTAAGTGGTGGAGAGTGTGTGTGCCTGCAGAGGTCAATCTGCTAATTATCTGACTTATTACAATGGATACGTAATCGGGAGAGGGAGAGGGAGTGAAAGAAAGATGGTGTAGGAGCCAGCTTATGTATATTTTAAAGAGTGCATTACAGAATGACTATACTAAAGTTGTGTTTATATTTGCTATTATTCTGTTTTCTGTATAAGTTTAACATTTTTCGCAATATGCTTGTTATGTTAAGAAAGGACACTTGTAAAGAAAGCGTCTAAGCATATTTCCCAAAATGTCGCACTATTCCTTTAAGTCCCATCATTTGAAAGTGCTGCCTGAGAAGGAGCACTTCATGGTAAAATGGTTTCTTTGCAAACCTATAATATAAATAATTCCAATAATTTACTGAATGCTGAGCGTGAAGCTTTCCAGAGGGCTTAAAGAATAAAAGTAGCATGACAGTGCAGTATCTTCATCAGCAAAATTCAAAAGCTACAGAAGCACTTTGTCTTTATCTTATCACTTGTCAGTGAGCATGTCAGCTTTAAAAGCACAAAAACACAGAGGCAGAGATAAAGACAGAGAGGGATTTACTGAGATTGTGTAGTTACAGAAGGAGATGAGAGAACAGCGGGGGCGGGGGAGGGTCAACTGAGCAATCGAACATTTTAAGAGAAGTGACCATGAAGAGAGATAATTGTGTGACGTTGCTGAAGGACCGTCACCTCCTTCATCAGTGTGTGTTTGCTCAGGCACAAGTGTCAGTCCTAATTCCGTCCTTCCCTCCCCAACATTCTCCACTGCTGTCTCCTCTGCAGGTGTTCAACGCCCTCCGTCACTCAGCCAGTCCCTTCACTTCCTCCGCCCCTCGGGCCAAACACTTGCAGCTACTGGGAATCGGTTCCATCACAGCTGCTTTCTTACAGCGGGGCAAGTGTGACCCTAGTGGCTTTGGATGCTACAAGGATTTCATTTTGACAGAAAACCCCAGTGAGCCATCTGTAGGGCTGTAAACCAAAACAAACCAGTGGGGTAAACCGGCAAGGAGCACGCTGAGGAAGATGAGCTACAACTAGTGACTATCTCAAGCTTCTACACTTGCTTTGAGAACTTGTGTTTAATCAGCATTTTTCTTTTTTTAATCTTGGTCCCTGTGTTGCAACTTCTTGCTGGTTTTCATTCTACTACAGGACCTAATCATAAACGGATAAACGAAATGAAGTGCATTCAGCTACTGACTCTCAGCCCAGAGGACCAAAACTGACCGACTGTGACCCGGCCAGACCACAGACCACAGACCACAGGCCTTAGGCTAGAGGGGTTAAACTTTACCTTTACCGACAATTTTACGTTCAATTCATGGCTTACTTCTGTCCAATTCACACTTTGTAAAATAATCCTTTCATTTGTGGCAATGGCGAGTTTGTGCTCATTTAAAGCTATTTGGTTATTTGGTTACTAGATTGAGAAGTACTGGTAGTCAGATTTTTGGGGGGAGGGTCGGACAAATTCATGGCAACCTGGTATGTGTGGTGAAACACAACTGAGCACTGTGGTGCACCTGAGAGCTGCTCATCTCCAGACTCTGGACCAGTCGGTCCCAGCGCTGGGCGAAGCTGTCCAGTCTGGCCTCCAGTTTGCTGGCCACCTCTTTGTTCTTGACGCTGGACAGCAGGTCCTGACTCATGGAGCACAGCTTGTCCATAGTAGGACGCTTCACCTCCAGGTCTGCCTTCACCGTCTGATGGAACAAACATACACGGGACATATGATGGGGATTTAAGCCTTCCTGACATGCCTCTCACTGTGGCTCTCGACGTTTTGCTAAACGAAAGGGACAGTCGATCTGATGCAGGGAGACTCACAGCAAGACGGCGGAGGCAGGCCACCATCTCTGCCTGGTCCTTCAGGTTGGATGTCTTGATGGAGCGAACCAGCTCCTCCTTCTGAGTCAGCCAAGAGTCAAATAAACACTGTGAGGAGAGCAGAGAGGTGGAGAGGAGGGGAGAGGAAAGAAGAGGAGAGAAGAACAACAGTGGAAAGGGGAAGTAACCAGGAGAGTAAACAAGGAGGAGAGGAAGTGAGGACAGGACAGAAGAGTAGGGGGAACGAAGGGGAAATGGAGGAGAGAGGAGAGAAATGAAGAGAGGAGGTGAGGGGAAAAGAAAGAGGAGGAGAAGAAAGAATGAGAAAAGAGCAGAGAAGAGGAGGATAAAGATATAGAGAGGAGAGAAGAGAGAAAAGGAGAAAAGAGAAGAGAAGAGGAGACAAGGATGGGGGATGGACAGGTAAGGGGGAAATAAAAAGAGGGGAGGAAACGAGGAAAGGAAAAGAGAGGAGAGGATGAGGGAACACATGAGGAAATAAGAGGAGAAAAGAGAAATCCATAGAAATCCAAAGAGAGGAGATTGGTAGAAAGAAGAAACAAGAGGAAGGATGGATGGATGGATGGAAGAAAGAAAAGGGGTAAGAGAAGGGAAATGAGGAGACAGGAAGAGAGAGAGCCGGGGGAGAAAGAAATGTTATCATGTGGAAGGCGGTGTACTTGGAGCCATTGCCTCCTGCTGGTACAGACAGCTTCTGACTGCAGCATCCTGTGCAGGCCTATTGTCTGTGACCCACCATTACAATGGGAATATTTCTGTTATCAGCACACGGACACTTCATTTGCAACCAGGGCCTGGGGTGCTACTTGAAAAAGCATTTAGCCAGAGAACGGGGGAAAATTGAATTCAATGTATTTCCTGATGTTTTGAATAATTAATCAAATTAAATTTGGTTCTTATGGATGTCTGGAAGCCATCGCAGCCAATGATCCCTCATTATAAAGCACAGTGGAGAGGTTATGTCGTGATAAATCTGTACTCATCTGTGTAACTGAGTAATCACACTTAATCAAATGGGCCCCTGTGGCCCCTGGTCCCAAATTTTGGGCACATTAAGCACAGGTACAATGTAAATATATACAGAATGCACAGTGACTTTTAAACAGTAAGACTCCAGCATACAAAAAGTTGAATTATCTAGAAATTATTATAATGTAACTGAATAAAATATATATTAGGAAAACAATCTATTCTGTTAATAAATGTTTATGGGCTCTAAATATAAAAAAAAATACAGATATATGTTAGAGCCTTAAAATGTCTTCAATTTAATAAATTGAACTGTAAACAAAGGGTGAGTATGGCCCAAAGGGCAGCAACGCAAATCCAGTTTGGAGCTTTTAATTAAGGCCGATCAGTTAATCGTGTATAATCCGATGTTGTGATTTTAGCTTCCTCAATTATTAATCACAGAACATGAGCAAATCGGATATCATGACACATTTAATTTCCCTTACAAAGTCTGCTGCAGCTAAAAATATCGACTGCAAGGACGCTCATAAAGGACAAAGAATATGAAAGCCATCAAAAAGAGCATCTAATTAATAATTCTAATATAAATATATATTTATGCTGTATGTCCTATTTATGCTCACACCATCCTCACATAAATCAACTATGTAATACTGCCAGAAGCATCTCTTAAAGGATAGGTTCGCAATTTTTCAAGTCAATCCGTATCACTTCCTAATGCACTTCTAATGTTAGTGATGGGAGACAGAATCCACATTCTTCCTTCTGTGCAAAAGTGTATTCTAAATAGGATCTTAATCACTTTAGTGGGCATCTTACAAAGTTACTGTGCTTTTAGTGCATAATTCCCTCCTTTTGTTTCTCCTCTACAGCTCAACTGGGAAACACAAAGAGAAGATTTCATAGTTTTGTTTTCTTTCTAAACAGAGCGTTATACTAGCCTGGCTACAGATTCTCTCTCAGTCTTGTTATACAAGCGAAATACCAGTTCTCTTTTTACTTATATTTGATGAAGTGACATATTTAATTGTGTGATGACATATGAGCCATACACATACTGTAATTCAGTTCATCTGTCCGACATTAATGACATAATATGAGGTCTGTTTCAGTGCAAAAAATTCTCTTAAAGCCTGCAGAATGTGGGAGTAGACACGAGCTGGATGATTTAATCTCATTATACATGCAGCAAATACTGCTGTGATCCTGCCTCAGCTCCATACACACACACACACACACACACACACACACACACACTTACCTGTTCATTAGTGAAGTGCTGCCATTTCAGTAAAATCTCCTGAAGTAGAATCCAGCGTTCTTCTGTCCATCTACAAATGGCTGCCCAGCGGTCACCTAGCACCTGCAATCACACACACACACACACACACACACACACACACACATATATAAATCATCTATTAATGTCTACATTAGCACAAAAATACCTTTTGAATTATTTCCCCTAAGGGACTGGCTGATGGATTCACATTTTCACTTGCCAGTTTAATTTTTTTAAGCTGCCAAAAATGCAGTTTGATTCACATTCCTCTCTCTCCCAGAGGGATGGAGCTGATCATGATTGTGGAAGAGCATGAAATTCAGAGGCAACAGGAACATAATATCTCTATATTTTATCCAAGTGAATGGAGTCCATTGACTGGACAAATAAAATAGAAACAATGATGACGTTATAATACTCAAATAAAGGATAGACAACTGCATCATGCATCATGATCCAGGAGAACATTTTAAATTGTGTTTTCCCCCGATTTTCGTGTATTTAATGCTTTTTAACTCTTTCTATTTTAAAGTGTTAAATGTTTGCAGATTATATTCCAAAGATCTTTAACTGCTCAAATACAATATATGGCCAAAAGCATGAGGACACTCCTGTCGACATACCTTTTACAGTTGTCCATATACTTTTGGCCAAGTTGTGCGTCATGAGTTTCTACCAACTTGTGTTGGAAATACACAAAATCCACCCAAACAAATATCACCATTGTTTAAAGTGACAGATATGACTAATGTCCGTGCTGCTACGTTATATTATTGTTCATGTGTATTGTCCAGCCTACAGATCTGAACATTTGCATTAAAGCACACACAGTGAGGCTGTGAGCTGTAAAAGTTTATTTTTCCTGACTCCACTGTATTGGCGTATTGGCAGCTGGCTGTTAGCTGAGTAAAACGGGAGAGACACTCTTCCGTTCCATTTAACCGGCATAGACAAAACCCACTGAACAAAGTCATCAGAGTGACAGAGAGACAGAGGGTGGGGGGTGAGGGCTGGAGGGAGGAAAGGAAATGAAAAGACAATGAGATGCAGAAAAGTGAGAGACAAGCGACCTGGTGGAGATAGACATGGAGAGAGAGGCTCAGCAGGTTAATCTTATGATGAATGGCCTGTAATTAATCAAGTGACAGTTCAACAGCGGGGAGAAACCAGGGAAGGCACCTTCTCTTCGGATCTTAACATCCCAGCACACAATGTTCTCCCTCATCTATTTATCTCTCTTACCTTGTATTCAGTAATAAAGTACGCTGCAGGAAACAACGGCAGCAAACACAGAGCTGCATTTGGTATGTTGAGTGTGATTATACTTTGCATGCAGCACCACCAATGTGCATTGTAATTGCTTAAAATGACGTGGTGAATTCAAGATACTCGCAGCAGCATTACTATATTTGTGCAAATTACTTTTTTTTTTTTTTTTTGGAAAGGACTTTCTGACTAAAGTTTGGGAAGAGAGATTCTCATTTTCAGCTAATCTGCTTTCAGTACAGCAGCTTACTTTTATCCACAGATCCTAAAACCTTTTCTCTCCAAGGAAGAGTTTCAGTCGCATCCAATTATCCAAATTTCTTCATTTCCTGTTCGTGTGTATCATCGGCTCTGCCCAAATCTACCTCAGCTGGCTTGCTCACACCTTCCCCCCAACAGATTGAGGCTTCCTTAGATGAAATCACCATGACTTCCCCTTTCTTCCCCTCCGTCAACTTCCTGTTTTCCACCAACTCAGCTCTCCATCGCAGTTCACATAACATGCAGCTCAGTGCAGACGCCTGAGCTTTCATCTCTATGCCAAGCTGCAGTTTGACAACGCTGTTAAAACATCTTCCATTTGCTGTTTTCCTTTCACATGGTCGGATTATCATGATCATGGACTCTCGGGCCAAATACAATTTAAATGCACACGTCAGGAAATGTAATCTGACTGTAATTAGATGGATAAACAGAAGAACTACATTTTCTCATTTAGTCAAACATTACTTATAAAGGCTGTCATTAGGGCAATCGAGAGCTTTCTCTTCATTCAATAAATGAAAAATGGTGGGTTGTCTGGTAACTGGATAAGTGGTGTGCAGTTTGGGTGGGGTTTTGAATGAAATGGCTCTTCATATAGGGCTGGGTATTGACACCTCAGGCCTTTTATGGTGCCAGCCTGTCAGGCACTGAAAGCTGGCATCAGATTCCTACTGTTCTTTATCTTTTTTTTGATCACACAGTTTTGGATTTAAATAATACCTTTACCATTGAATGGCTGAGTAGAAAAACACGTGTTTAATATTAATACTGCTGCATTTTCTGGAAACTGGTTTAAGTTTTGATCTTCAGATATAAAGTAACTTGCATAGGCTACTAAAAAAATCCCAATTTGGACATCTTAATAACTGAAAAAGTGGTACAGACGGGCTCTCCACATGCCAACAAGCTTGTTCAACAGTTTGGCTAATCAGTTTCAGGGTGAAATACTTTCCAACGACTGAATCCTGGACAAAGACAGCAATAGCATGATGGTGCTTCAACAAAGGGGCAGCAGGCTGCAATTAAGGCTAGTGTATTAGGCAGCAGTGGAAATCAGCGGCTGCAGTTTTAATAGATTTCAGCTTTATTCTTTGCAGTGTATGGGAGTTAACAAGGGGAACTAAGGCCCATACATCAGAGGCTAAGACAAGCGTGGAGAATTAACCGCACAAACAGGCAGCAGAGTCTGGCTCCTGGCTGGAGTCTGTGTGATGAGAACTTATAGAGTAAACAAAATCAGCAGAAAGCTACAACACACAAAACGTACAGCACAAGCACATCTCGCTGGCAAGGTCTAATTACTTCACAACACCAAAGACAAAACTATCTCCCGATCAATCTGTTTTCCCCGAGAAACAACAACCGGAGTCGGCTGAGCCCACCCCCACTGAGGGAGGGAGAGAGAGACTGAGAGGGCGGCGAGGGAGCCATGAGAGGAGAGAGAAACTCCAGAAATGTTTTAAAATTGTTTTCACAATGCTCTTTGTAAGTGTGTGCAATGTGAGCATGTTTAACACAGACTTTAGTATGTGAGAGAGTGTGTGTGTGTGTCTCTTTACCTGAAGTTTGCTCTCCAAAGCGGCGGTGGCGCTGTCTCCGCTGCTCTCGTCCACCACCACCACCATGTGGGTCAGAGAGTTCACCCTCACCTGCTCCAGCTCCAGGTCCTCCTGCAGGAGCTGCAACACACACGTGGGAAAGCAAACAGCACACACACTGGTTTCAGAGATGGGGGCTTCATGACAGAATTTGGCTGGAAGCAGCAGAAGCTAAACATGGGTTTCCTGTAAGACGGTCAGGAGTTTAGAACAGACCGACAGAAGAGTTACAGTTAAAAGATAGAACTTTTTTTTTTTTTTAATGGAACTAACGATTACTTTAATTCTTTTCAGAGATGCACATTTATAATTTTCTTCTCATTTTAACATTTTTGCTCATTTAGAGAATCTTTAAAGTCTGCCCATCTATGGACTCATTCAAACTTTCACCTAGAAACTTCATTCAAGCTTTAAACAAGTCCCCACCTTTGTACTTTATTACATTAGTTTAGCTTTTTTAATGCCTTCATAGTTTTTCAGCAATCAGAGTTTAAGTCAAATGCTCAGTTTTTCTGAATTTGACATTCACCTGAAGCTTCAGCTTTTCTAAAAAAAAACAAAAAAAACAGAAAACTCTTCAGCGTCTTCATGCTCCCACACTTCATACAAACTGAGTGAGAGGAATCTATTAATGCATACAATGTTGCATTTTAAAAGTATTTCAATTTTGGTCTTCAGCAACAGTTGAGTCTTACACTTTAATTGTCACTTAAAATCCTTTCAGGTCTAACATCTTCACCTTTAATCAAAAAAGCTTCCACTGTTCATACACAATTAAGCCCAACTGCTTTCATTGCTTACACATCAGCCGACACTACTGACTGATATCTCAACTGATATTTTGTTTCAGTTTATACACTCGAACTGGCCCTAATTTCTGTTGGGACTCCCACTTAAGATGAGCTTTCCAGCTAACTTTATCACTTACACTTGACATTTCAACTCTTTTAGTGCTTCCACTTACTTTTCAACTTCTTTCAGCACTTTCGTTTAAATCGATAGCTCAACGTCGCTCAGCATTCACACTTAAATTGACACTTGATGTATTTTAAACTGCCATTACAACTTCTTTCAGTTTTTAAATTTAAATCATGTTACATTTTTTCAGAAAATATGTTCTTTTATAGGTTTTATCATAGTTTAATCAAGACTATAAAATGTCATAAAATAGTGAAAATTGCCAATCAAAAGTTCCCAGAGCCCAAGGTGACGTCTTAAGAATGCTTGTTTTGTTCTTCCAAAAGTCCAACATCAAAATATATTGAAATTAAAAATAAACTTAGAAAAACAGAAACCAATTCTTTTTCTTTTTTTTTTAATTCTGCATTCAATTCAATAATCATTTAAGCATTGGTATTAAGTTCTTAAAATCATATCTTAAGATGAGGAGGGAGGGAGAGTGAGAAATGCTTGCTCAGACTTTTCAGTTCATGGCTATACAGTGTTCAAATGTCTGTGCTCATGACTGTGTAGGTCATGCAACATGTGGACAACATTTAATAAAACATCACCCCTAGGCACAACAAACAAAAAAAAAACATAATTGTAAGCACTGAAATAAAAGTTACACACTTTTGTCTACATAGCCTAAAAACACAACCACTTGCTACATTTAATTATAAGTTTTTCCAGTGAGAACCTTCCAGTTTCTACTGGTTTACATTTTTCAGTCTGTATACATAAGGACTGAAACAAGAGCCTCCAACTAAAACTAAATTTGGTCATATTGTTTAAACCCCCCACTGCTGGTAACAGGATTCAATTTTCATAGCTTCTTAAAATCATTTTTCCACTGGTTGTAATCCCAGTCAAAATGAGCCTGCTGCAGTATGCAGCAGGGAAATTGATTGCAAAAACAATAAAAAAAAGAAAAAAAAAGAAAAAGAGGGTAGAACACACACACACATACTCACAGAAGAAACAGTATATCTGAGTCTACTGTGTTTCTTTCTGTGGTATACCTATATGCTTTCTAAGTGACATGTTGTGTTTGGTGTGTGTCCTCACTCTTGGGGTAAAATTGCACAGCATTATGTTTGTAACTTAACCAATCAGAGCCCATTTTTAGTTTCCCACCTTATTACATGGCAGGAAAGCCAAAACACAGACATACCCGAACCTACTGTCAACACATCATAATCATCAGTGCTCCCAAACTGAAGGCAGTGCACTGCTTCAGTGTTTACCAATGAATTTAATTTGTGCAGCTTCTAAGTGGTGAGGTTGGCTAATTGTTGTTTCTCCTCAGCTGGAGCCTCTGCAGGTTTGTTGAGCCTCCTACTGTGAGAAGAAAGTGAAACCTCGAAATCAAGCAGGGGTTTGACAAGAGTTTGTAAACAATCGGATAATTTGAGGCTTTTTAGTTGTCAGAGATCTTTAAAACTGCCAGATGAACAGATGGAGTTAACATGGGTGCAGAGCAGAGCCTCACACTGCTGAACACACTGAAATCAATTATATCTATGTTGAGACTGGTTATTTATTCTTGACCTTAGAAACTGCACTTGGCAAAACAACTTGACCACAAGGTCCATTTGGTAGCTGTTCTGGAGATTTCAGGCCTATCACACATTCTTCCTCAGCAGAGTTTGGCCAGTTGTCATTGAAATCTAGATGTTTTTAAGGTCCTCTCATCCATGTTGGCATAATTGTTAAGATTGAAACATTATCCCTTTAAATTAGAAAAGGTTGTCGTTCAAAATTTGCAGTTGAAACATTGAAAATGGTTGAAATATTGAAAGAAGCTGAAGTGGCAGTTAAAATGCAAGTGCTGGAGGAAGCTGAAGAAAGCCAAAGTTGTAGCACTGAAAGGAGCTGAAACGTTAAGTGGAAGTGATAGATTGTGCTGGATGGGTCAGCTGAAGTGGTCCTGAGTGGAATTAGAGCCAGTTGAGGAGGTTTTAGGTTTTATGTTCAAAGATGAAAATCTGAAACCTGAAAGGTTTTGAAATGGAAGTGGAAGTCGTTGAATAGTTGTTTACTATTATTCTACAGTAGGCTACCTATCTTCAAATAATAAAAAGATATACAATTAGCTAGATAACTAATTGGATAGTTTTAGCAGCAGGAATGTCAAAATAAATAAATTCCTATTTCCTGAATGTCAGAAACTCCCTTGGCATCTGCATTTTCTTTCCTTATTTTCTCGGGTCTTGACGAACATATGAGAAAATAGCTGAACATGCATGAGTCCAATTTTTAGCTTTCAAAGAATGAAAACTTGCTCGCATGGACAGCACAGGGCAACTGGGAATTTTTATAATGTTTGTAGAGAGGTGTCAAGTGTGGATCTTCGGTGGGATGAAGCTTTAGAAGGGATTTAGACAGCCTGCCTTCATCTCCAGCATGAATTAAATATTGAAGTACAGGGGCAGTTTTCAACAAACAGCAGCACTAAGAGTTGGTTAACCTGCATAATACCACTGAAAAGACCAGCAAGGTACTGTGGGATAAGAGGGCTTTTATGCATGTGTCCACTGTCTCATAATGTGTCCATGTCTTCTAGGTATCAAATGTCAACATGCTTCTCCTTTTATCTACATGAAAACTTATGGAATATATGGGGTCAAGGAATAAATAGGAGTGGTAGTATCAGCATCATCTCATCGCTGATGTCATTCTGGATTTTCACCTCTAACAAAGTACACATTTTTCATAAGGCAACCGTCACACAGCCTTGGTGTGATTTTTTCTTACACACCTGTGATTCAATACGATAGTTGTCCCTTGGATTTATGAACCAAAATAAGAAAAGCACTGGAGATAACTTGATGCTACAGACTCATTTCAGACCAATGGAACCATGGCATTATGATGGGGAATTGTCATTTATGAAATGTTTTAAATATATTAAATACACGCTTTACATTACTGGATTTAATCAATCAATACATTTCAAATTAGACCCAGAGTTTGAAGATTAGAGGCAAATTGTTTAAATTGTTTAAATCAGAATGAAAACTAAACTCAGTTTGCTGAAAATTGGTCACACAACAAAACCTGCGTGCACACATTAGTTAACTACATTTACTAGTGATAACTAATTGTATCAAAAAGTGGAAGTGTGGAAACAGTGTGGGGAACAATGTAGAACACATTTACATCACTAACAATGCAGGTTAATTATTACCCATCAATATGCATCCAAGGGATTTAAACTAATGTTATTTTCCCCTGGATATCTTTTGATCAACAATTTCCCTTCATGGGCTTGTTTTTCACAGGCAGAGCAGGGTATACACTTTTTCTCTCCTTAATCTTACTAGGGAGGATTTCATAATTTAGTCATTTGTTAGCCTTTAGAAATTGCAGCTAATTGAATTTAAGGTAAAGATGAATTTTATTTTGATTTGATTTGCTGGACCCCTGGCATAGGTATTTATGGAACAAACTTTATAAAAATATGCTGTGTGGGCTAAAACGGCATAATAGAATTACAGATAATCAGATCATGAATTTCACTCAAATTTTCCATTAGATAGCTGGTTTACAAATATTTAAAAAAACAGATTTCGAGGGCTCAAAATTAGGAAGATGGCATTATGGATGTCAGCATTTTTTTAATCTCCAGCAGTGCTTGTCATTCGCTTGTAAAATAAATATATAAATATACACTAGGAAGAAGAGAAGGGGAGAAAAAAATCGCTAAAGATGTTTTGCTGTAATCGGCAGGAAATCTGGATTAGTTGAGCCACATTTGAAAAACGGGGCTCAGGCCAGCGGCTGCCCACCTTGTGCTCTTCCACTTGATGCTTGACGTCCTCCAGGTCAGGGCCAAGTGGTTGAGCCCCCATCCTCTTAATCCGGGCCTCCGTCACGTCCAACCAGTCTGTGAGCTGCTGCAACTGCTGGTGCTGCAACTCCATCAGGACCTCGTGGAGTCTGGGAGCGAGAGACAATTCAGTGAGCTGTCAATCACATGTTGATCAGAAGGACAGAAGGTCTGGTTAAACATGCTGATATTCAAAGCAGCGCTGCTGGATTCATTGGTAGAAATGGTAAACGCCACCTATACTGCTCTTAAATACGCCCCTGCATTATAGCAGACCGCTGCTGTCTTGTCTAAGTGATATTTGGTAGTCAAGGCCATGTCTGCACAGCTTTGCGCTTGAATCAACAAGATTATCAAAGAAGATAGCTGAACAGTTAATTAAATTTGGCTCAGTGTCAGCTATCATTGGATTCGCCATCATTAGAAAGGCCTCTGTTCTTTGTATCCATGAATGGTGGCTCCTGTGGGGACTTGCATTCATTGTGTAAAAAGAGATAAAGAGAAACTTTATTCATAGGCCTAAATTAAGATAGAAAAAAGAGATGTGAATCATCTTGGCCTGTGCTATTCTGTGAAGTTTAGTGTTGGATATGATTTAAACCATTTGTGTGTGTGTGTGTGTGTGTGTGTGTGTGTATCTACATTTCTCAGTGGGCTAATACATCCTGTCAAAATCAAACTTCTCCCTAAGGTCTTTTATCTTTTTCAATGTCACCTGGTTTTTAATCCAATATTTTTCTTTAAGATCTTTTGCTCAATATATATGTTCATCATATATTTGGAATGGTAAATCTCCTCATCCTCATGTGAAAAACTGTCCTTCCAAAACCCAGTTGTTGAAATGTTTCAGTCTGATCCAAAGTGGCGGAGCAACAAACACAAAGGCCGACCCAGAACCCTTTCAAAGAGTGTTTCTACCTGCTCTGTCTCTCCATGCTGGCCACTCTCAGGTGCTCCCATCGAGCGTTCAGGAGGTTCATCTGCTCCCTGACTTCTGAATCCTCCTCTTCGCTCAGGTTCCCCTCGCCCAGCAGGGCAGCGCCGGCTCGGAGGACCCGCCCCACGTTGCCCTGGTGGGATGTCAGCTCCACCATGTACCCCTGGTGAGAGACAGAACCAAACACTTCACATACACACATTCACAACAATCCCACTCACAGTGCCTCGCTTCACTACTCCCACTGAATGACCCTTCTACATTTACTTTAAATGCTCTCAAAATACATTTCCACCTTTGCTTAATCTATTTTCTCCAAGCACTTAACTCTCATATGATCCTTCTAGGGTCTTGCACAGCAAAATGGTCAGGGTTAATTTAATTTTGAGAGCATAAAAGTCGATAGAAAGCCAGTGGTGCCTTAAGTCCACATCCATCAGAGTTAATTTTACACTTACAGTTAGCTTTAAAACAGCTGCTCTGTGCTGTAATGGCTATGCAATTGGACAAACAACTTCAAAATAAGTTACAGATACTGAAATTATTCACTTCTACAGAGGGAAGGCTCATCTTACTATTTTACTGACCCAGGAATTTGCTAAATACCCTAAATTTAACTTGTTTTTGTTACAGAGTTTTTCGGTGTGCTGCTTTTTTCAGATGTTTGTTGCCTTCCACCAACAAACAGCCAAGATTGTTTTTTTGGAGATGGGCCACTTTACACTCATTACTGCAGTCCTTTCATGCTTGGCCCTTCAGTGTGGAGGAGGAAGGCTTATCCTTTTCTCTAACTACACAGTTTTCCTAGTTATTGGACATGGTATGTTGTTATGGATTGATGGCTGCCATTACTTTAACTTCTTTGTTGTTCTTTTGGCTGGGGTTTGTCTGTGCAACACTGACTTAAAAGCTAGGGTAGGCAATTCATCTAAGAAGCATTTTTTGATGTATTTGTCGAAATTCACTTTACACCCCACCTGCAATCAATAATTGATGCTCTGAAACAAAGAGAAAAAATCTGGTATCAATGGCCGTCGCAGTACTGTAATAAGCCCATCCAATGATTTCATTTGGCCTGCATGAAATGATTGGATGGCCTACCTGCTTGTCTGTCTACGTATCACTCTGCCCGTGCACTCATTGTGCATGACTGGAGTCTTCCTGATAGCTAATATTACTGCACTTAGCTGTTGTTACCTAGCCAGCAATAAGTTACTGCATCAAACTCAATTTATGACAACATTACCCCATACTAACAGCAGCCATATTTGTTGTTTACGTTCATTATGACAATGTTAGGTGTTTTCTTCCATACTGTATGTTAAAGCAAAGCTTTTCTGATAGTAGAACTAATTGCAGCTCCCTTGTTACACCAGGACTTCATTGCTGTAGCTCTCACCTCGTGTGTGTGGAACTGCTCCTTCACCTCCTCCACGTGGTTGGAGATGGGAGGCTGGGCCTGGAGCCCATCCTCAGCCGACAGCAGCCATGTCAATACCTTAAAATTCAAATTCACATAACATACATAAAGTTTTGTGATATTCTATATTTGTCTTATTCTCAACAAATCCTGTGAAAAATCCAAACCAACAATGTGTTAGTCTGTTGTCTCTATACTTTCTGACTGGCTCAAAGCCCATTGGTTTCTACGGAAGATGCAAACCATGAAAAATGTCAGATGGATATATAATTTCATTTTTAAAAAAGGCAAGTCAATGCAATCAGTAATTTCCTAAAACAGCTGGTCACTGTAGTTTTAACCAGATGTTACGAAAACAGGAGGAAAAAGTGTTTGTTGGGGATCTATTTTCAGTGGCGGATGTATCCACATTTAGTGCTCTAATCTAATAATTAGTGGCAGTAGGACAGTGTATGTGGGATTGAGTCAAAATAAACCAAAGTGTGTGTGTGTGTGTGTGTGTGTGTTCATGGTAATGAAGGAACAGTGTGGCTCATTGATTTGCTTTTATAGTTTTTGGGCAACAATGGAGCTCTGTGGACAGAGGAAGAAGATATATCAGACTCTAATACACACACGACACTTGTTAGAAGATACATTCAGTGTTGGCTTGAATCCGCACATAGGCTTTGTTGACAATAGGAAAATTATAGAATATCACCAGACTTATCCATTAACAGAAGAAGATTAAATATCAGATATGTATAATTTCCTTATAAGTTCCATAGTGCCATACCTCCTCCAGTGCAGCCTGGTAGCTCTCCAGGCTGGTGGAGCCTGGAGGCAGAGGACTGAGGCCCCGCTGTAGCTCCTCCTGGCCCGGACTTAGGAACTAGAGAGGGAAAGGAATGATGGGAGATAACAAGCAGAGGTGGGGCGTGATTGTGGTGAGGGATATGAGGAGAAGCAGAGGAATGGCGAGTGTCAGGGTTAGCGGGTAGGGCGGAAATTGGGTTGAGAAGTAGAGGGAATGAAGGAAGGAAAATTGACAGTATGTGAGAATTGAGGAAAAGGTTAAAAACAGCAGCGTGAAAGAAAGGTTTGGAGACAGAGAAGATAGAGAGAGATGAGGAGAGGCCTGTCAGTGTCAGCTATTACCGGTGCCGACAAGCAGTTCTGGCCTTTGTCCAACCTCAACAACTTGTCCTCTCTCTCTCTCTCTCCCTCCCCATATCTCTCTTTGTGTTCCCCGCTGCTGATCCGGACACTAACAACTTCTCTCTTTTTATCTCAGCTCCACGCTCCTCCTCTCACTCTATTCTTCTCTCTGGTAATAAGTTCCTGAATAGAACATACACAAGACCTATCTACAACACAGATAACCGTCCAGCATCAGTCAGCGTCAATCTCTCTTTATGCCTGTTTTGTATCGCAAATGTGTTTGGCTTTGTCTGACGGTAGAGACTCAGAAATAAGTCTGTACTGACAGAGTTCACAGCTTGTAAAGTAATCAAATCTAAAATAAATGCGGGATATTCAGGTCCCTGAGGGTCCAAAACTGTTCTTTGTTTGAAAATGTACCTTTATACACTATGTTATCCATATAAAACATGTTTGACTGAAGCAAACTGAGGACAATGCATTGTAAAATGTCAACTCTGTTCCTTATTTCCTTGACAAAACAAACTTTGTTGCGATGAGACAGGAGGTTTAATGGTAGGTTCTGCTTTACATCCTGCATTTCAAAGAAGAGTGGGTGTGCTCGAATAAAGCTTATCTGAAAAATTAGCTTTTCTTCTCGCGATGCCTTTTAGGTGCCAGCCAAGTCGAGCACCCTGCTGGTTCATTAAATATTTGACACAGCCTCTGAATACATTCCACCCGAGCCAGAGCAAATTATGGGCCACATTTAGTTACGCAGCACAGGGTGTAGGCTTTGAAAATGCATTGGAAGGTTTTGAAATGTCATGTTTTGGAATACAGAGGGCATATCAAAAAAAGTACAGGACGGGTGCACAGCAGCAGGGGTTTTGGGTTTCAGGGTGCTGTAGGTGCTGTTGTCTTTAATCAAACAAACCTGCCCGTCTGCTTGTGTTCATTCATAAGGGCAGTGATGTACAGAGCATCTTTTTAGTTTGGATTATCAACAGTGCAGTAAAAGCTACTTTAACTTAAAGGAAGAGTTTGACATTTTGGGAAATGCACTTATCTGCTCTCTTGCAGAGAGTTAGCTGAGGAGATTGCTATCACTCTCATGTCTGTATGCTAAATATGAAGCTAGAGCCAGCAGGCTTAGTTTAAAGCATAAAGACTGGAAACTGGGAAACAACTAGCGTGAATGCGTTCATAATTTAAACAATCTGCCTATCAACACTTCATTTAACAAAAAAAAGGGGGTGTTACTTGGTAAAACTATTTTTGGATGAGTTAGATGATCGGCAAAAAGCTTAGAAATATCAAATAACAAAGAGTGCTATTGTAAAAAGACAAGTCATTTTTACTAATCAGTTCTTACTGAAATGTATCCATTGTAACATTTTTGATAATAAAAACAACATTACACATAGCCAGTGTGGTCTATAAGATAACATTGTAATAATAAACAGCGGGATGCGGTGATTAATGAGCTTTAGAGGTGCTGGTGGCAGTTTCTCTTTCTAGTCCTTAAACTAAGATAAGCTTAGCTGGTTAACGACATGAGAGTGGTATTGATCTTCTCATCTAAGTCTCCTTAAAAAAGCACATAAGCGTAATAATAAAAAGTTTGCCTAATTTTAATTCATAATATTGCTCACCTAGATCAGCTAAAAAACTGTTGTCGGTATCACTACAAATATAAAAAAGAAGAAGACCCAATAAGCCTAGTTAGTATCACTTCTGATTCATGACTTGTTAAAATGAATGTATCACATTAATAACAAAACAGAATACATTTCAAACCATGAATTAAATGAAAACACAATGTGATTGACAGGCACAATGCAAAAAATGTCCATATATAAAAGTCCCATATATTCAGTCTTAAAATACATTTTTTCTTTTCAATAAATTCAGTGCATTTTCACTTGCAATAAGGGACAGCACTTGTTAAAGGTAGGGAGGCAATTTATCTTAGGAGCATTTTCTTGTTATATTTGTTGAAATTCTCTTTACACCCCGACAGAAATCAATAAATCAAATGCTCTGACACTGACTGTGCATGAACGGAGTCTTCCTGATATTACTGTAGCCAGCAATATGTTACTGCATCAAACTCAACTTTCCATGTTTGCTGTTCAAGATAATGTTAGCGATGTCAACCATGTGCCACACTTCTCTTCCGAATGCTCTTTCGCATAAACATACAAACATAAAATGTGTATGTTTGTATATACAGTATGTCTATGCGAGAGAGCGTTGGGGAGAGGAGCGTGGCGAATCGTTGGATATGCACATGGTTACGATGCATGATTGTGCTTATCTCGTAGACTGCATGCATGTATTTTTTTTGGGGGGGGAACTGGCTCTGGAAGGAGACCTAAAGGCAGGGGAGGGATTTTCTCGGTTGGATACTTTCGGAAATCTAGTTTACTCTTGTTGGTTTCTCCAAAGTAACCTGCCCCAACTTTAGGCATAAAATAATAAAATGTATTTAAATTAGGAAGATTCTTAGAAACAGCATCTATACACCTATTGGAAGACTTGTACTCCTTTGCAGGCATGTTTTCAAGATCAATTGTAGACTTGGTATGATGGACATTTTTTTGTCAATGACACGGACAAACAAGGGCAGACAAAACAACAAGTGTGCAGCCAAAACATGCACCGACACATGGACGTTTGGCGTGGAGTGTTAGTGTTGCGAGACACGGACCTGATCAGTAAAACGCCTCCTCTTTTGCTCGGGCGACTTGACATACGCAGCCTGGGTGTAGGCATAGCTTTTATAGCGAGGCTGAGGGGAGGGACTCCGCACTCGCCCCTGAGCCACACTCACTGTAATCTGAGAGAGAGCCGAGAGATGGGATAGGGGTAGGAGAGGCCAGAAAAGTGAGGATGAAAGAAAGAGGCGAAAGAATGCAAAACATAAAGCGAAAGATCCAAAAGCCAAATTATACAGAGGAAGAAGAAGCAGAAAATGAAGGGGCAGTGGAAGAAATGCAGAAGGCAAGAAAAAGGGACAGGAGTACACAGGGAGTGAGTGATGATGAGAAATTGAGATGAGGAGGGACGAAAAAGAGAAGCAGAAAAGAGGAGAAAAAGGAAACATGAATAATCGCACATAAGCTCTGTTTCCATCCAAATGTCAAGCTAATTTTAGTTGAACTTTTAAAGTGGCATAAATAAAAAATAAAATACAGATTAGGTGATTTTCCATCACCAGAGTGTCAAAAAACACATTTACGAGAAAAATGTATCAAAAATTAAAATGGGGCAAGTAGTAATTTCATTTCAGCAAATGTTATAAATGTTACCATTTTTCATGCTCTCTGAACATGAAAACAGACATTTCATAAAGACCAAAGTCACTATGATGAAACAGTTTGAACAGTTTTACAGTAAGACTGAAGCATTTACTTCAGGCAATTAATTTAGCAAAATGTTCTTAAAGTGAAACTATGTACTGTGTACTTGGAAAGAAGAAATAATACATTACTCCTCTTATGAATGAAAGATTTAATACAAAAGCAATAAAACACACCCTCACTCAATCCACCACACTTTTGCTGCTGCAGACTTACTTGGTCTGGTATGACCAGTGCCTTATGGTGCCTAATGTTAGCAATATTTAGATGTTATATTGTTGTATAACGGTCATTATTGAGAAAGGTTGCTGACTTGATGACTCTTCTCTACCTGTGCAAGTAAAACACTATGTTTTAGAATTTATCTTGCAATTGTCACCAGTGTCAACAGTGGCCACTGTTTAGCAAAAGTTACAAATGGCAGTTTCACTTTAAAGCACCAGTGTTTAGGATTTAGTGGCATCTAGCAGTGAGGTTGCACATTACAACCAACTGAATAGCCCTTTCCTCAACCCTCTCAAGCTAGTGTGTAGGACAACCTACAGTGACCAACGAGATAACACAAAAGGCTCTATCTAAGGCCAGTGTTTGTCAGGTTGACCCGAAGTGGACTTTGGATTGAAATGGAATCCAAAAATTGGAAGAATCCAAAGTAAAAGTTTGCAGAATGGCCCATTTCATAGTGTTGTATATATTAATGGATTAATAAAACTGATGTAATTGGTCATGGTGGAGTTAGTTTTAATTACTTTGTCTACTGTTGGGCCACAGGCTGCTTCACTGGCATAATGAGAACTGCAACTTGATTTTAGAAAATAATTAAAGCAAGTTGATTTGCACTGAAATCAGGCTGAAATATTCTTACTTTACATTTTTAAATAGGACTTTAAGGACTCAATTACAGATACTATTACTTGTTAAGAATTGTTAATTTTTCTTTCAATGAACAATACATCATACTTAAAAAGTGGATCATAACTGTTTTATGAATAATAATCTGCAAAATAACTAGTGACTAGAACTGCCACATAAATAAAATAAAGTACATTATTATTGTATTTCCCTCTGTAGTTATGTAGTGGAATTAAATTATAAAGTAGCATAACATTTAAATACTGAAGTAAAATGCAAGTACATTAGCAGTATTTGAGTAATTGTACTTTCCACCACTGATACTATGTTTCTGTAAAGGTAAAGACACCTGAGTTCTGAGTAATCTGATTAAGGATTATGATTATGATTTATGATCTTCACAAACTCCTTGGATGGAAACCCAGCGACAGATGATGCAGACATGAGAATGAGACAGAAGTAGACAGAGAGCCAGGCGACGTGTTATGCAGAAGATGTGGACAGAATAACAGACAGTAGCACAGAGTCAAAGCTGACGTTGTTGTGGGCAGCTCCTGTTGTCCACTTCCTGCAGATCCACCCAGACACTCTCCCTTTCTGCCTGCTCGTGTCTGAAAGTCACCAGTTTTACACAGTTTTCTCTCCAGGGAAAGACACCACTGGCCTGTTTGCCACTGGCATCCTGCTTCACATTCACTCAGGCACATTTATCCCAAACTAACAGCAGCTCCGTAAAACTGCAGTCCTCAGCAATAACCATCATCTAGCAGATGATATATCTCTAGAAATATATAGAAATACAATATATATGTGGTGGTTCATTAGTTTTAGTTCTTATTTATCGTCACCGTTAGCCGACTTTTAACTGCAACTGTGTCAATCAGTGTGGCTATTTTTCAGTTGTTTTTCTTTTGTCATGGATGTAGCATGTCATTTGTCATTAATCTCACCTAAAAACTGGCAGAAACAATTTAATAACAGAGTTGAAAATATATATATATATATTTGAGTTATTAATGACTAATTAGTTGTCATATTGCTAAGTATTTACTTTGTTTTGGCAGGGGATGAAATACTTCTACCTTGATTAAAACAATAACATATTCTTGATTTATTTAAAGGAATGGTTCTACACTTTGGGAAATACACTTATTCTTACCAGGAGTTAGATGGGAAGATTGATATGCTTTACACTAAATATGGAGGCTAACTGTTTGGCCCTGTTTCCATTCTTTATGCTAAGCTAAGAGAGCTCCATAGTTAACTGACAGACATGAGAGTGGCGTCAATCTTCTCATTTAACTCTGCAACATTACACTAGGAGTTAGTAGAAGTAGTTTTCTTTGACATTTGAACTGCAGCTTTTGTCCACCCCAAGTGTTGGTGCTGCACACTAAATCACTCACTGCTATGTGTTATAAATCATTTATATCTCAATGATAATCTTCCCAACCTCTCCAATTTTTTTACATGCATGATGAAAATTTAAAATACTGCTTATTGAAATCCAGCCCAGTCATTAAGTGTACGGCAAACACACAGTTTTAAATCGATAGGTTGCACAGTCAGTTGTGGAGATATCTAAAAGTCTAAAAGTGGGGAGTGTGTTTTTCCACCACGGTTGATCAATGGTGGCACGGTGGTGTGGTGATTAGCACTGTCGCCTCACAGCAAGAACATTCAGGGTTGGATCCCGTTGTGTGGAGCTTGCACGTTCTCCCCGTGCTTGCTTGGGTTCTCTTCAGGTACTCCGGCTTCCTCCCACAGTCCAAAGACATTGAGGTTAGGTTAATTGGTGACGGGTGAATGTGAGCGTGAATGGTTGTCTGTCTCTATGTGTCCTGTGATTGACTGGTGCCCGGTCCAGGATGTACCCCGCCTCTTGCCCAATGTCAGAAGGATAAGTGGTATAGATAATGGATGGATGGTCTATCAGAGGCAATTACATTAATACTTCATTAGTCAGTGGATGACTCAGCAACAACAGAAATATAGAATCTGGACCGCAAATCAGAGAAAATCCATAAGTTTCCAGACCTATTAAAAATATTTAAGATGAGTAAATTGGTTCTCACCCTATAGCCGCCATTTTTTTCCGTGATGTGTTATTTTGCAAAAGCATATATAATTTAACTTGAAATTTAATGTGTGTGAAATCTTTAATATCTCTAGTATAACATATGTGTAGAAAAACATACTGCATAATATCGGAATTTGGCATTTAACATTTCTGGCATAAAAAAAAAGATAAAGTAAATGGAAAGTGATTGTAAACAATATTAATACCAGCCTTACTATTCTCTTCTGAAAAATGAAAAAAAGGATGTAACATCCTGTTGAGGATAAGCATAAGGATAACAGCTTACAAGAAGTAGCTTTAAAAATATGGGCTAAAGCTATTCAATTTGAAATAACATGTTGCATCTGTAACATTTCTCACAATTAGTTATATATTGTAAAATTACTCCATCAGAAGGTGTGAGCTCACCTCTGTTTCCATACAGCGTAAGACCCAACAGACACTTCTGGAGCTCTCTTACATTTACATTTGAGAGTATGTTTAAGTCATAAGAAGTTTTATTAATAGCTTTTATTCACAAGTGTAGGAGTAAATGTGAATTTTTTTTGTCAAAATTGCCTTAACCTTCGCAAGGTTGTTATTATTGTAACCATGGTGACAACTTAAACCAAATTGTTATTATTGTAACCATGGTGACAAGTTTAACCAAGCAGTTTTTATTGTAACCATGGCAGCAAAGGTCCTCTAACCTTCACGAAGCAGAAACTTAAACCCAAACCATGATGTTTCCCTGCACCTAACCAAGTTTTTTTTTGGGGCCTAAACCTACCCAAACCTGATCAGAAAACCTTTGTATGCGTCGTTCTAGAGGGCATGGACCATGTGAGGCCCAGAGCTCTGTGCAGCTTTGTGCAAGGTCTTCAATACCAAACTGGTAAAATCTACAAATCTAACTGTAAATGTCATTACTACAGTTTGAACGTGAATAACAACAACAGCTGAGCTCTTATCTTGGATGGACAGATAACTTTTAATAGATGACTGATCCACCTGTGTGTTTGACATTCCCAAGCTGCCTTTCCTATGACAGCCGGGTGAGCCGCTGCATCGCTAAAACCAAGTCAACCATTCCACCACAGACATCATAAAAGTTTAATCGCTCCCCGTCTCAGCTCTTTCTCCCCGGCTATCAATCTCCCCTCTCACCTCCATCCTGACTCTCCTCTCCCCTCTTCTTCTTCTCTTCACCTGACATCGTTTCTCTGTCTGTCTCCCGCTTCTGTTTTACCCCTCACTGTTTTCCCCTTTCTCTCTTTCAAGGTGGATTAGGTGTTTCTCTTGCTGTAAAGAGCAGACAGCCAGAGGCGACCAAGCCCCGGATCAAACGGTTCCTGGCAAATAACTCTTAACATTCGCCTTCACCTGCTCCGAGCACCAGACGGGTGGGTTTTTAGTCCATCAGGACACCTCAGATAACGCCACAGAAAAGCTGACATTGTTCGGTTTTACGTAATTGTCTCAAACTTTGTATTTAAACATTTTTCCTGCGTTTTGTCTTTTTCATGAAAAGCTCTCTTCCTCCCTGAGTCCCAGGTGGTGGTGGTATGGTGTTGATGTAAGGAGGTGGTGACAGTACCGCTTTGATGATGACAGATGAGGGAGTAGGTAGATAATAGCCGCTGTCAGTAACTCTTTTTCCCCCTCCCGTTTTTCCTCGCCGTCTCTCGTTTTATTGCCATCTGACTTGTTCCTCGCACTCCCCATTTGTCTGCTCCATCTCACTCTTCATTTCGCCCCTCTCCACCTCTTCATCATTCTGTACATCTTTATATATCTTTACACATTCCCACTTCCTCTCTTTGTCCTCTTATCTTTTCTTCTGCATCTATGCCTTTCCTCTCTTTCCGGTCATCTTACTCTCTCTCTCTCTCTGATTCCCAGAAGGAAAAGGCCTGCAGTCTCTCCCCACTCTCAGACAGGGCTGATGAAGGGGGGGGTTGATGTGGCCATTAAACTGAGTGAGATAATAATATTACCAGCCATTACTCCAGGAAGCTCACTCCATCCTGCTGCGATTCGGTGCGATAGCATGACACTGACCTCGGCTTAACTCAGCTCTAAAGGTCAGCGCTGGTATATCTCATTTGAGACTGGAGATTTGGTGGATTTTTTACAGCACTTGCATTCGGAGGTTCTGTCTCAATTTAGCGGTCAATTTTCATTCTGACGCTCACAAATGTCAGGGGGTGACTGAAAGAATGAAATCGGAGATTTGTCTACTCCTCGCTGAAAGCAACAAGGTAACTAAATCTCCCAGCATGCCTGGCAGGGCTTGGGGATCCTTCAGAACAAGCAGGAGGAAGTTAGACTCTAACCTGAATATGTGACTACAAAAATGGATGGATGAATGGATGAGTGGTAACATGGATGGTGATTAGATAGATTCTGAATTGAAATTTCATTTCAAACTCTGGGAACATAAACTGTTAGTGCTTTGTGTGCACACGAGCTGGTGTTGTCCAGAAAAAACTATGGAGAGACATTAATTCTTGTCTAGCCTGTGTTCAACTAGCCTCTGTCAATTCAATCTCTCATTTAGCATTTCTTTCATTGGTCTTTCTGAAAACATTAAGCGTGTTCCTGGAGTTTACTTTTTTTATATTCTAAGACAGATCATCTTCACTACAGCACCTTTATGATGATAACAAAGTTAAAAGATTACTTTCTGTGCACAGAAATAAACTTAAAACTGACGAACACTCTCTACTAAAGTCATTTTTTCCACTTTCAAATTTCAGCTGTCTACAAACTTCTACAGCATTCCGTCCCTTTTGTCCTCCTGTTATTACAGACATGACTCAACCATTGACATTGGACCCATGATAGTCTAAGGTTTATTGGAAATGATGTTCATTAAAGGCCGCTTAAAAAACTAAACTGAAATATTAAAAGAACAATGATATTAGCTCGTTTTTCAATAACCTACCGGTTTGCTGCTGCAGTCCACAGCCATTCATCGCTGAGTGTCTGAGCCGGTACAGCTGCCCCCCTTCTCCAAACTGTCATTTACTGTAGGTTATACACTAACTATGGATAAGAACCTCATTAAACCCCGCTTAACCTTAACTGTCACTTTAAGTTAAAGCTAAATGGCGTTGAGCAAAGCTACATTTAGGCCTACCTACTCTTTCCTACCCGTTTCTTGTAATTGAATAATTAATTTTCCAACATTTTAAAAATTAAGTGGGTTAACCTACATAAATGAGGCAATGGCTAAATCTAAACGTGATGGAGAAAAAAGTATATATCTATTCAGGGCTGTCTGTGTTGGTCTCATTTCACTTTCCAAAATTTTAGTTTTCCTAAAATATATGAAAAAAATTTGTCAATTACAAGTGGTATTTCCAACTTTCCCCAATGCTTCACTTGTTTCAGAACTATTCTAGACATTGTCAATATTTTGCAAAAAGGCAGATTTAGATAAAGTACTTGACTACTAATGCACAGACAAACAGATTGAAATAAGCTGATTTTCACTGGCAGCCGGTGGAGTTATGTCACTCTCTTTACACATATTTTCCCTATTTCATACATTTTCAAAAGTTATATTTCCAAGGGTCAACACTAGGTGAATAATGATCTTTTAGGAGCTGCTTCCTGCACTGCATGGATTTTATAATTTTGTTACATTTTGTCTTGGCTCACGGCAGAGATAAAATTGCTTATTTTTTCAAAGTACGCCCACACAACAATAATGCTCCACAAAAAGATTGACCTGAAATTGTGTTTTTCTGTCTAATACAATTTCAGGGGCAGTAAAGCTGAAAGGTTATTGTCCTGTGGGGTATCTTTCTTTATTATTAATGTCTGCTGATATATGACAGTTTCTCTTCTTAATCATACCTTGTTAAGTGGTTGGGCTCACTGCTGGTTCCTCAAGGAAACCGCAGTTTGTGGTACCACTGAGAAATAAATATGCTATCAAACTGCTAATTATCCAATTTATCATTAAAAAGTAGAATTTAAACCTGCGTGTGAGCCTGTGGGGCTGCTGGTTAGCACCTCCATTTTATTTTGCAGAACTACAGGGAAAGAGGGAGTCTCAAATCTTTTTTTATTTTACTGCTTGTAGAGATGTAAAAATAAAGTGTCTCCGCAGTTACCCGACCCTTTATTATCAAATTTATTCTCAAAGATATCCAAATCTCTGCAGAATTTCTTTGATTAATTCTGTACTAGGTGTTGTTGCCATACAGCGCTGTTTTAAGACAACTCGAAGGACATTTGAGAGCAGGGTTCGACCCCTTCAATTGCTCTCACATACTACAACAGAGAGAGAGTCCTGCTGGGAATTTCACAAGCCCACTTAGTAATCTTGATAAAGTGGCTGGTTGGCAGGACAGCGGGACGGGAGTGTTGACGCTTAGGACTGCAAACTCATTTTGTAACTGGATTAGATAATCCTGTTCTGGGGCTGATGATATGCAGTGTACAAACAACTGCAGTCATTTAGTTATTTAATATGCAATACTATAGAGTCTACTTGAGTATTATTATTTAGCGTGGGCGCTGCCTCAACAACAAAGCAATGAAATGTAAATGTCAAAAAGTGTACACAACTGAGCACAGAAACAATGCATGCAGAGCAAAGGCTCATGGGAAATAAATCATGGCATCTTTCTTATCATCACTGTACTAAGTAACACACAAGTGCACAGACACAATGACAATAATCCCTGGAATAAAGATGCCACTGTCACCATTCACACAGTTCCCATGATGAATGACAGGCAGGTCAAGCTGACATGTGTTACCATAGAAACAGTGTTGGCACGTTACTATGGTAACAGGATGCCATGCTTCTAGTGTAACATGGCAGCACTTAAACAATATGTGTGTGTGGTTCCAGCTGTGTGTGTGTTTGTGTGTCTAACCTGCTGGGAGAAGCGCTGCTGGGTCTGGATCTGGTAGTGCTCCTCGGTCGTCACCCGGGCGATGCTGGCCGCGGCCGCCCGCGGCAACTTCTCCACCTCCTGGATGGCTTCCATGGAAACAGTTTGGGGAAGCACCTGGAAGAGTGACGTCACGTACATGATGACACTCTTCTTGTCGGGGTGAGGCACCGCCACATCTGAAGAGCAGAGAGCGAAAGAAGGAAAGTTTAATTCAAAATTTTAACTTTACTTCCACCCAGACCCTTTATTTCCTTTATATATGGGTGGCATTTTCAAAATAAATCCACTCTGGGGACGGTTTTCCAAAAACTTGGTGAGAAAAACGTCAGCTTAGTGTGGATGGAAGGCCAAAATGCAGAGAAAAAGATCCCATTTTGAATTTAGATGCATTTGTACTGTGATGAGCAAGGAAAGAAGTCTTAAAGTTGATCGACAGAAAATACATCTGTAACAAAATTTAGATGATTTAATACGAGGACACAAAGTAAATTTATTGTCATTCTACAACACAGGGTTGTACAACGAGATGCAGATATAGAACCATTTTGCTACTTCAGAAAAATAATTATTATATATGGTGGAGTGTGTTATTTATAAGTTATGTTCTCGGGCTAAAAACGGCCCAAAACTCTGATTCCTGTTTTTTAAATGTGATTATTTGCTGGTTTTCTTCATCTTATATGATAGTAAAGTGAATATTTTGGGCCTTTGGACTGTTGGTCTGAAAATACAAGACTGAAGATGTTGACTTGGGCTTTAGAAAGAAATCTGTATTTTCTGACATATTACACTGAATTAAAATTGGATTGTTTGAGAAAATAATTGGTAGAATATACAATAAGGAAAAGTGAATAAAAGATCTCAGTTGAGGAAGTTATCTCAATGAGATGGAGCTGAAAAATTAATGTACGTATTTGGCGGCCTCTTAAGGCATCCAAATGGCTGCAGGCTGATGCAGTGGAATGGCTTTCAAAAACAAATTTGAGTCATTTTTCTTCATGAATAACTGTAGGCCACTGTTTAGGCTCCTTTTTATTTCCCACAGCATCAGAATCTGAATCCAACAGCTAAATTAAGTCCGAGCAAACTTTTCCAACAGGTGGCGGTGAGATGTGGCAGAGCCGTGACCGAGAGCCTGTGGCCCGGCCAATCAGCCCGGAGCAAAACTAATAAAGACGAATCACAGCGGGGCTGAGACACAGCAGATAAATGAACACCATAAGAGACTGAGACGCAGATAGAGAGGGGATAGAAGAGGGAGGGTGAGCCGAGGGAGAGGAGTCTGCGAGCGGAAAGGGGAGGAAAGAAAAACAGACAGACAGAGAAAGAAATGGAGTGCTAATGAACTGATGGCTGTGGGTATGTTAACAGAGTGATGTGAAGAGGCTGGTTAGCTCACGACTGCAGGGATAATGAACAGGAGAAAGGAGGAGGAGAGGAGATGACAACGGAAAACAAAAGAAAGACGGCGAGAAAAAGTAGCCAGACACAAAGTAACAGAAATGAGTGTGTGCTTGTGCCAGGAAAGATGTGTGTGTCAATGTGTGTGTGTAAGAGAGAGATACATAGATAAAGCTAGAGTCATATTTCTGGCTGTGGAATACTGATTCATCCACATCACAGAGAAATCTGAGGATGTTATTGTTTGTCTGAGGAAGACAAACAGCTCTATAAATAATGCCACCATCTGCAAGTGTGTGTCTAAGTGTGTACACATCCCTGACTGGCTCAGTCCACTCTGTTTTTCCATCCCATGATCTCCATTTTAATCATTTCACCACAGCTACATGTGTGTGCATACTTATGAGGCTCTGCGGGTGTGTATCCGAGTTTGCGTTTGCATGTGTGGGTATTTGTGTGTGCGTGTGTGAATGCTTTGTAGTCTGTGCGTGTGTTTGAGTGTAGAGTATATTAATGCCTTTTTGTCTGTGTGTGAGTATGGAAGTATATTGACGGCAAAATATTTGGGAGAGCACAAAACAAATTCTGAGGGCTACTCAAGACTGCAAGTCAGCATTTGAGAGTGCGCAGGCATTTATTCATACCAGTGTGTCGGATTATTCTGTCAATGCTGTCATTCTGAATGTAGTCACAGCCCATAATAATTCTATGTTACAGAAGTGTCAATAATAAATGTATTTTCAGATGAAGGCTCCAATAATTTTCTCTGTAAAAATATCAAAAGAAGAAAAAAGAAAACCTTAGATCTGGTTCAGAAAATCAAACTAGTAATAAAAGTGAAGCTAAGCTAAGAAGATAGCTTAACACTACAACATTTGCTAACAAATGGAATGTGATTTTAGTAATGTAATGTCAATGCATTTAGATTTTTGAGATAATACAGACACCAAATGCTGCTCTTTCACAGCTTTTTAAAATTGTGAAAGTAGAAGGAAGGGTCTAACAGGATGACCCTTCACTTCCAGGTCAACAGGTGATGCTCTGTTCTCACTTTGAGAACACTTTTTGCTAAAAGTGAGAGTGAGCAGCGTTGGTCATTACGACCGTTCTTGTCTCGGATGTAGTTACACAATCGCTATTTTATGCACAAATCATACTTTACGCTCACGACTCTGTCCTCCCTCGCACTCAAATCTAATTCAAATGTTATGCAGGCTTGAGTAGTGCTTGAATTTGTTTTGTGCTCTCTCAAATCTTTTGTCATTAATATACTTACATATACAGTATAATGTCACAGTGTACTTATGTGTATTGATGTGTGTTTGCACTTTTTACTTGGATCTTGCTTCAAGGATGTCTGTATGCCTCTGCTTATGAGTGTGTGTGTGTGTGTGAGTGTGTACCTTGCAGTTAATACATCTGTCTCTGTAAACACACACTGTGGAAATGTCATTAGTTCGGATTAAAATAGCTTCTCAAATTATTCCCTTGAAAATATTTGGTTTCAACCATGATATTTAACTTGTGACGGAGAAATACGATTCTTGTACAAAACAACAAACTATATAATTCCATTCATGACTTCTCCAAGTTGCTGCGACCCACGTTAGGTCAGATAAAACTTTGGAAAAGTCGCTTGGTAGCTAGAGTCTTACCAATATTACACAGTTTGCTGATGTGTTCAAGGACTATGTGAAAAATATGGCTTCCAAGAGATAAAGTTTGAGACCCAAGCTGCAACGCTGCAGCTGGATGTCAGCTTTGATTCCAGGCTAAAGAAGTGAACAAAGGCTCGAGAGCACAGAGAAACAAAGGCAAAGACAAGAAAGAGGGAAGAAAAGGGGATTAGAGGGAGAAGCTGGTGAGAGAAATACACAAAGACAGGATAAACAGTGGGAAGGAACACAGAAAGAAAGAGAGAAAAGTGTACTAATAAAATGAGGATAGTGATTATGTAATACAGAGGTTATCCCTAGAGATACCCGGGCATGGAGGTTAAGACTGTGTACTTAAACAGCCACGTAATCGCAGGTTGTTCTATTTTTACTGTACAAAATATTGAAATTGCATCATCACATCCCTCCAAAAGCAGATTCCTAGTCTGTGTGTGTGTTTGAGTGTAGAGTAAATTGACTCCACTGTTCACTGAACCTCTCCTGCTGCATGTTAATGTCAGCCAGTAACACTGAATACAATAGCTGTGCATGTGACCTGCGAGCGTGCTAAACTTTGGGGTCAGTTCTTTGTCTTCTTCATGCTGTGAGTGTTTTGAATCATATAAACAATGGTACAAATGTGAATTATAAATCAGTGTGTTACTGCTGTACAATGTTCTGAGTTTCAAGTCAATTTTACTCAAGTCAATATTGCACAATCCAATATCACAAATCACAATTTTACTCAAGTGGCTTTACAATGTGCACAGTATACAACACCCTTTATCTTTAGACCTTCATCAAAACCCTTTACAGGGACAAAATGGTAGAAAGTTGAGGATGAGCCAGATCTAACCTAGTCAAAAGTACATTTTCACCACAAAATATGCATAACTACAACATGGTTTGAACAATTTAAAAAAGGTATTTACAGCTTTGGTTATAATCCCTCTTCTAAACAGACATGCCAATGCGTGATTTAACTAAAGGAAGAAAGATTGAGACATAAAGAAAATAGTCAAAGTCTGTGATTACAACAAAGTATACATTGTGGTTTGATGCCTAGCATTAAAACTGCTGCTGATCACAGACAATGTGCGGTTTCAAAGAAGTAAACATCAAACAAGTGTCCAACTTCCCAAATCCTGACAGCTCTTCTTCACTGAGATATGAGCCACTCAAACCTCAAACAAACACAACTTGAAATCCTTTCATAGCACAAGAAAATGTTCAAAAAGCCCAAGTGGGGGGTTAATAGTGTTTTGAGCACTGATGCACAGCATACGAATGATACACGTTCACCCCACTTGCTCCTAAGCAGTGATTGTTTATTATAAGATCAATGAAAATTCATCTGCCAAGATGTGTCGTTTCAAGGCTTAAGCGAGCTGTGAGGGATTACAACACTCCCTATCGTGCAGGCTCAAAGCCTGAACACAGCGCTCACAATGCAGGGGGGTGGGGGGCGGCGGTGGGGGGTATTAAAGAGGAGTACTACTTCAATTTCTGATTTCACATGCAATCGGTGCCCTTTCCAAAAAGCCCATTCATACATGTACGTGGCAAGATTTTGAGAAAATGGATAAATACTGGAACCATTTGACCATAATTACAAGGTAATATGGAATATTTAAAATGCCTAAATAAAAATCAACCTACTGGATTTGGCATTTGATATAATGCTACATGCTAGGCTACATGCGTCTGTAAATAAAACAGCCATGGCTTCAGCTAGGACGTTACCCACTCTGTATGGACTGATCCTCTCTGTAACTTGCTTTGTAAATTACAGCAGAATCGAGGTGTGTGATGTTGTCGGTATATTTAATGATTTTGCTGCTCATTCTGAAGACTGCTAATGCAATGTAAATGTCAGGCAGTGCTGTACAACGTAGGCCAAAATTTGTCTTTGACAGACATTTGCCGCATCATTTTTTCCCCCGAATTTTTGGCTGAATTTTGGTCAGATTGGTGGTTCTGTATAAATGTATCTTTTCCTCGTCTTTCATAACCATTTGCCGATGCATATCAATTCATCTTTACACCCCTACTACTGAATAATCATATATTAAATACCCTGAAGTCATCACTCATTGGAAAACCGTAACTCTACTCTGTCTGGTTTAAAACCCTTTTTAAAAATGGTTCCAACTCACATTATATATAGAATATTGGAAAAATGTGGATACACAAACTTTATGCAGGACTTTGGTCCTTTCACTTACATCACTTAACCCCCATCCAACTCTCTATTGATCTCTCTAGCTATTTTCTAAGAGGCAATATCACTGGCAGGTTTTATGATAAGTGTAGTAAATCTAGGCCTACGATTTCAAAAAGCACCACCACCATTTATCACAGAGAGCTGCCCACCAAAGACAGTGTTGCAACAAACTTTGACCCAGGTCAGCGTTACTCACTTTATCCCTGTCTGACAGTTTTGATTAAGGGTCTGTATACTGGTCTTAGGTCAGCAGCATCCCCGGCATTGATGGATATCAACAACTTCTGGGTGAACATAATTTTTAAGAGGCATTTCTGGTGTTATTTTGCACAAAATCAAAGGACAATTTTTGGTGGGTCGAGAACATTTTTGCCAACTTATCAGTCAGTTTGTGCATCAATGATCAAGTCCTTCCACCAAGGTGACCACAGTTATCACCATGGCAACACCCAATTACAGCATGACACATCATGTTAAACTGGGTCATTTAGGGTGCATGATTGGAAGGCGTGAAATACGATGGGAGTTGTACCTCACCTCGAACATTCTTCTGTGGAATTACAGATGTGTGTGTGTGTATGGGAGATGGGTGTGTGTGTGTGTGTGTGTGTGTGTGCGTGCGTGTCTGTGTATTAGTTACCCTCAGGGTCCAGCAGTCTCTCTATCCCCAGGTGTTGTTCTGCCTTATTAAAGGCGTGTTCCAGTCTGTCGGTCGCAGACGTCTTCTTCTCCACTGAGCTCCAATCAAAAAGCTCAGGTCTGCGGAGGCAAAAGAGAAATCAACAGGGATCATGAACACACTGTATCTATATTTTAATATATTCAGATATAGAGGAATACCCCAAGTATTTAATAGATCACGTCCCTGGTTGATAGTTTCCTTTGTTGATCTATGCAAATTCTTCAGCATATGTTGAGTATAAGGAGACAAAGAGAATTCTCCCAAGTAAAAGGGCTGACATTGTAGTAATAAAAAAGTTTTCATGTTTTTATTACATAGTCTATAGATTAATTTTCTAAAAAAATGACATACACTGTAATTAACTCACTTTAGCTGATGCAGTCAACTTTATTTTTGGAACTACTTTAAGTCAGCAGCCATGTATTATTGCTGTACAGTGATTTTTAGCTCTACATACTCTCCAGACAACCACCACCTCCTCAGTAAACAGTTAAGTAGACCAAAGTAATGCACAAGAGAAGGTTGATTCTTTTATGTTATCTGATTTATTTGCTCTGTGAAATCTGCTGTTCCTCCACGATCAGTAAACAGAATGCTGTTGGCGTGGAGCACCAGAGCAACTGATGTGCAGGGTGATGGCTTTGGTGTGTGTGATCTCCCACTCTGTATTCCTGTAAGGACACTGCTAACAGATGTTCATGCTAACTAACCATGATTTAATTCATAATTACATGAGTCCAGGCCTGAGACCCAAACTCTTGTGGGTATCCACAGAGGCAGATTAACACGGTTTCAGCCCTTCATCCATTTATTCATCCAACTTTCATTCATTATCCATTACATTTATCATTTACTTATTTATTTGTTCATTTATTTATTTTCTCTCTCACAGACACACATTACTTGCAGCAACACGAGCAGCTCAACTCACAGGCTGAACATCTTCTGCCATGCCCATGCATTAACTGGTAAGCTTTAAATGAAGAATATGTCGTTCTTCTGGTCGGCTTCCTGCAGCAGTGCATCACTAATATCTATCTGGCACTACCTGACATAGTCAGTCTATTTCCATCTCTTCCTTTCTATTTCTTTATTTTCTTTTTCTTCTAAGTACTTAGTACTAATGAACTAATTTTCCATCTTTAACTATATTTATTTAATATAGTGTGTGAACAAAACAACAATTTAGGCAGCCAAATAAATCCTGTATCGTATAGCCTTCACTCCTTTGTCTTTCCCCTCCCTTCTCTTTATCTACTGCTAGACTTTCTTTCTTTTTCTCTCTGCTAACACACACACACACACACACACACACACACACACACACACACACACACACACAGTAGCCGTTTTACAGTACCTGTGGCTGTGGATGAGGGCATTGAAGGCCAATCCATCATTCCAGCTACTGGAGAAGTTAACCACGTTGACCTGAGGACAGAGATAATGGATATTAAAGGACCAACCTGTGAATGCAGTATGACACCCACTGTTAAAACGCTGTCGCCCCAATACTGGTTTCCTTTTTCATAGCTATATATTAGGTTGAAGACATCTTTTCTCTCTCAAATTGCCAGTCTGGGCTTTTAATACATGGTGTGACAGACTGCTATGGATAAAAATGGGTTTCAAATGTAATACAAAGCTACATGAGCTCAGAAAGTACTGAGAAGTCAACTAGTGCTAAAATACAAGAGGCTAAAGCTGCATTTGCAGGGCCAGTTAAAGATGTATGAATGTAAGAGTCACCTGTTGATGTCTCTTACTATTTCACAGTAAAGCCGAGTATTAGTAGCATTAGCATAGTCATAGCCAGCATTATGAATATAATATGAAAGATGTTTTATTCCCTCTAACAAAAACCCTGTTTGAGTGCTTATGTACAAAAAAACACTTGGACAAGCAATTCGATTTCTGCTTTCTTGTTCTTCTTTTGGTAAATTTAGTGAGTTATCTGAGCTCAGTTAAGCCAGTCCTATTGCAGTTCAGTTTGCTGTATGTCATGTATTTTTGGTTTTGGACAGGTGAACTCTTTAGATTTAGAAGAGTACCACTCTTAGTTTTTTTCTCAGAGTCATTTTATTCATCAGCTTAATGTTAAGCACACATAATGGAAGTAAACCAGGATCAGCTTTTCCTGATAAACAATAAAGACAACCCTTTTTAAAAATGTAAGGCGATGTGGGTGAGAGAAAAATATTAAATGGGATATGTTGTCCAAAAAGCGGCACATGCTGTGTTGTGAGTGCTCTTAGCAGTTTATCTTAGAGGCTTCTATAGTATAGAGAACAATTCAAGCCCAAAGAAGCAAAATGTAAAAAGCAAAAACTCAATGGCACTCAGACTACAAATACTGAATACTCCAAAGCAATCCATAAACATCTTCCCTACCGCTGACATTTTAAGTTAATTAGATTCCTTTTTTCACCATGAAAACATATTTTTTAGGACTCAGGCTCAAGTCTCTCTGTCTTTTAGTTTCATACTTAGGGCTATAAAATGATAATCATCTGATGGCACTAATCCCAGATCTGGATCACTACCAAAACCTAATCCATTATTCCTTGGCCCAAAGCCCATCTGTCTACCAAATTTCATGAAAATCTGTTCATGAGGGGTTTGAGAAATCCAGTCAGACAGATAGACAGACAACTACAATAAAACATAAGGTCTTTGGCAGGGGTAAAAACATTCTGTAACACTAAAGATGAAATGAAGGAAGGAAGCCACTTCAGATTCTACTAATTAGACTTGAAGCTATTGCTTTTAAATGGAGACAGAAACAGTTGCTCTACATTTACATGGTCAGTTAATAAGACAGCTATTTTCTATTGCTTCGCAGGACTACAGTTTCCTGAAAACACAGGAGAGAGTGATGTAGATGAGAATTGTACCAGCAGAATCAGTGTGACAGCCTGTGGATTGAGGATAAGTCTGAGAGAGAAGTAAAGGAACAGACCTGAGGATACTGGCGTGTGTTCTGACGAACCCAACTCAGCAGAATCTTCTCACTGTTGGTCTGCTGTAGGCCCGCCATCACATCCTTCATCACATCCTTTACCTGCACACAAATACAAAGAATGGCTAGTGTAAAAAATGAACATACATAGAAGTGATTCAGATGTTTTTCACAAGTTTTACACTTGTGCAGTCAAACACAAGTGTAAAAGCTGTCTAAAGCTGTGTCCCTAGAATGTGCAACATTCATTACACCTCACAACATGAAAGTTTTGGATGGAACAAATAATATAATGGCAATTGTTGAGTTTGTCCAGTGGATGGCTCTAAAGAAAGGAAAAGTGGGATCATTAAAATGAAAAGGGTTCATCCTTCAGGAAGCATGAATGAGCTTGACTAAACTACTAGCAACCTGTGCATTAGATTAAGACACATTTTGTATTCAAAGTTGACATTTTGTCCTGAGGAATGCCTCAAAGGAAATGCAAGAGGTGTCCGAGATGGAAAGGGTTAATCTTCCAGGGAGCATGTCTAAATTTAAATGGAAATCCAGCTATTGATGTTATCCTGCTATTGATGAGGTGATAGGAAACCTCATTACGTGTACATCCTCTGGGGAGTAACGCTGTGCTCAATGAATTTCATGAAAATTGTCAATTTGATATTTCATAATTTTTCCTATTCATGCTAGCCATCTTTACCATCCCCTAGGCCTCCAACAGATAGTAATGTTGGTTGGTTGGTTCATCCACACCTTTGGTCCAGACTGAAATATCTGAGCAGATTGGATGGACAGCCATGATATTGTTTTTACAGAACATTATGGTCTCTAGAGGATGAATACTGATGAGTTTGGTGATCCTCTGACTTTTTGTCTAGTGCTGCTGTGAGATTGACAATCTTGGTTTTGATTATAATATCTTGACAACTGTTGGATAGTTCATCATGAAATGTAGTACAGATATTCAAGATTCCTTGTGCATGAATCCTAATAACTATGGTCATCCTGTGACTTTTCCTTTACTGCCATCTGTAGGTTAACTTTTTTAATTATTCCTTGACATGTTGGCATTTTTTGGTTGAGTGAAATGCTTTGGCGAATATGGGGTGAGTTGTCATGATATTCATGTATGAATTGCAACAACGCTGGTGATCCTCCAACCTTTTCTAGCTGCATCATCAGGGCGTTTTTTTAATTCGTCCAATATTTTGGTTTTTGACCAAATACCTGCAACACTCATGGCATTCCCTTGAGCCTGAGCTGTATTGGATTAAGTGTTACTTTGCAAATGTGCAAAATTTTGACCTGAGGTCCAGCTATTAGCTACTTTATCATAATGGACCTAGTCAAGTGTTGATTAAGAGGAAATTACGACCAAATGGTGGCACTAGATGAAAAGTCAGCTTATTAAGATCATTATGAATTCTGATGGGACTACCAATAGCAATGACAAATTTAATGACATTCTTGCCAGTAGCTGTCACAATATCTTGCTCTGGACCAAAGTGTTGATGATCAGGTCTCTTTTGCTCATACACTCACACACACACACACACCACTTTTTAAAGAACTCCTGTGATAGACCGAACAACAGATATTGAAATCCATGCTAATATGACGCCTGGCGATGTAACATTACCATAAAGAGACACTTTTTAAATATCTGCTGCTTTCTAGCAAAGTTTTGACGTGGCCTGTCAGTGGACACTTTGCATATTCGCGCGCACACACACACAGGTACCTCCACATGGCGGCACACACTCAGTCAAAGGACACTTGTGTACACACATATCCATGCACAACCCTGTGTGTGGATGTGATTGCATCCTCACAGGCCGGCTTTTTGGCAGTTGTGAGTGACAGTTTTGGAGCACTTGTTCAGGGCTCAAGGGAAGAGAGAGAGAGAAAGAGAAGAGAGAGAGAGAGAGAGAGAGAGAGAGAGAGAGAGAGAGAGAGAGAGACGTTATACTTATGCACTGCCCAGTGCATTACTTATGCATATCTTACCCTCACCTTTCTATCAGCCACATATGCACTTACACACACTTACATATGCACACAAAAAAAGCATTTTGTGTTTCCCTCCAGTCCTCTCTTTCTCCCCCCACTCAGTGCTCCTACTTTCCTATACCACTCAACTCTTCTCCTCTGCCTCGCTCTCCATGCTTTCTACAGTCAGACACACACATACACACTCCGACACACACATACACACTCCGAGACACACACACACAAACACATTCATGCAGCAAGGCAGTGCGATGAGTGTTAGCAGAGCTCTGAGCAGGGGCTGGACAGAGGAGTGGAAGACAGACTGACCAAAAAAAATAGAATAAAAGAGTTGTAAGCCTCAAACCCAGTCAACAAAACACACACACACACACAGCACAGAGAGATGTAAAGTAACGGAGTAGGAAAGAGGAGGAAAGAGTCATTTGCACTACTACACACTCACAGATACACACTCAGTGTGCAACTAAACCTATTAATAGAGTTTGGAATTTGGTGTCCAGGTGAATTCCCAGCAAGAGGACTGACTCTCTCTCTCACACACACACACACACACACACACACAGACACACACACAGACACACACACAGGTTTGTTAGCGATTCTTCATTGAATGTGGCCTGCCGGGGAAAAAAAAGGACTCATTTGGGAGTAGGTCACTGCATGCATTTCCACTTTAATTGGAGTGGCGCTTTGACGAAAACTGCACACAATCACAATGACACACACACATACCTACACACTGACAGAGATCCACACACACACAGAAGTACTTACAGACTGGCATACGTGCCCACACACAAGCAAACGATAACCTCCAGGGCGTAGCAGTCTTTGACAGGCATATTCACACACATACACACCCACTACATGCACACATGCTACCCACAATCATGCACACTCAGCCAACACACACACCTCATTATAGAACTGTGTTTTGCTATTAATCGCGCCATTAAGTCTATGCCAAAACTAGCGTGATTGAGACATTAGGCTCTACTCAACTTAATGAGGAATGAAATACAATTAAAATGTATTGTAATGTAAGCTGTTAAAACTACTGACTTTACATGAAGTTGGTTTTAAACACTGTGGCCATCATAAAATACTTTTTGAACTTTAAATACAGCTTAAGGGGAAGACTAGCCAACAGTGGAGACATAATGTTGTTCTATGAATTGGCAGAAAGATGAAAGGCACGGAGAGGGGGAAAAAAAAGACCAGGAGGGAACGAGGAAAAAATGACATTAAAGGAAACTCTGGAGCGTGTTGCACTGTTTTTGTACTTGCATTAATGTGGCTGATAGATGTACTTTTCTCTAAGTTATGATGTTGCATACCTGACCTGCGCCTGCTCATGTTTTCAGGTCAGAAATGGAAACAAATATGACAGCGATGAAAATCCAATCTATACAAGATTCTTTATCATGCCGAAAATATAATCAACATGTAAAATATCAGTTAAATCTAAAGGTTGGAGAAGATGTGGCAAAAATAATGCAAACCACTCACATATCTTAAACATGATTACACTGTGCCATCAGCACCTTTAATATGTGGTGTGCCACAAGGCTTAGTTCTTGGTCTTTCGCATCCTGCTCTCTTTGTAAATGCTACAACTTAGCCATACAACTCATCTCTTTCAAATCTATTCTGCCCTTGCAGATGTGTCAACTCTGCAAAGATAGACAGTAGCTTAGCTCAGTATACAGTACTCAAAATGTGTGCTACATTAAACAGTTATTATATATAATATATTATTATATTATATTATTATATATTAAGTACATTTAGTTAATCTGTGAGTGTATTTCCATCCTTGTCAAAGTACTTTGATTTCACCTTTTCCTTCTCTTGCAGGTTTTTAGAGGAGGTTAAGTAACAGAGTAGTACCACCAAACACACCTATAACCTCACAACTAAGAGTAAGTTAATTGAAAACACAAACTCTGGCATTCTTGGAAAATGGACAAACAAAAGAAGTATTAATTCTTTGAAATACATTTTGCTTTCTCTTAGTGAATTTAAATTGGCTAAATTTACAGTCACATAGCAGGTATTGCATTATTTCCTGTATGTAAAAAACAATACATTCATTTCTTGAATACTAACCATGACTGTAGAAAAGATACTAACTGGAAAAAGAGCATACTATGACAATTAGTATTGTATACATTACGTAGAATGGATTTGGGACACAACTCAGACTTTTAAGCAGGTCTGAAAGGCACAATGTGACATTGTTTTTCCCTTGAGGCATCAATGAGTATTTCACTGGAAATCTTTTCACTTCTCGCTGCTTTCTATCATTATCGATGCTTTCAGTTCCCTGTAATGTGACTGCTGCCTTCACCTTGATCACTACAATTCAGGAAACATCACCAGAAACAAAAAGATTCTGAAGGACATGGAGGGATACTGTATACTTTGTTTTTGTAATGTGAGCAATGTATGTGAGCCGTCTATGTAGCAGCTGATTCAATTTGTGCATCATGGAGTTCAGGCAATTTCAAATGGTGTTAAAACGATGGTTCCCGGTGAGAAAGCTGCGTATCTGATCACCTCACCAGCATGAGTGCAGTCATTTTACTCACTGTAGCTTGTTTATCTTCACTATAAAACTTTGTGTAGCCCTCTAAGTGGGCTCGCTTGAATATAGTGTAATTACACTGCAAAATGGACACATATACAATTTAGAGCACAGAGAGCGCAGAGCAGCACACTCGTACATTCACACACACACACACACACACACACACACACACACACACACACACGATCACAAAGACATACACATACATACATGCGCACACACACACCTGCCAGTGGAGAATGATGCTCCAGATGAGCCCGAGAATCAGTTTGTGATTCCCATCAACGATGTCTGCCGCTCCGATATTCACCAATTCAACCTGGAGGAGAGACGAACAGACAGACAAATGTCATTGTGGTTTCATTTCACAAAATAGTTACTTCCTGTAACGCAGAGGTTCCCAACCTTTTCGGCTTACGCCCCTTTAAAACAAAGCATTGTCTACTTGACTCCTAGTCACAGGTTATAGACTTAATGTGGATAGGCAACTGTAACTAGGCACAATATGCCTGCCAAACTTGAAATGTCTCCACAGTGTAAGTGTAAGATTTATATTTGGGCCCCTTGGTGGGTTCGGTCCCCCTGGTTGGGATCCACTGCTCTGACTATTATTAAACTTTATTTAAGAAAAAGTTCATAACTGTCACTCATTGCATTGTCTTCACTGCAAATGCATATTTTCAAATGTGTTTTGTCAAATAAACCAAACTCATAAACCTATCCTGACTAAAATAACCCTCTTTCTATATATAGTAAAGAAACGTTACATTAGAGGACAAAGCAAGGCAGGAAACAGCATGGGAGAAGATGGAATAACAGATAAAGGAAAAATTGTGGTGAGGTGAAAACAGTGAGAGAAAAGAAAGTTAGAGAAGCAGTTTAATTTAAGCACTTCACTGTTTGCGGAGTCTAACCACTGATTTGTTTAATGTATATTCATGCAGTCAATTCCATATTATATTTAACTCTGGCGCATAATCACATCAGGATAATGGGAAATATGAATGTGTCTGTGTGCGCGCATACTCACATTGTTCTTCTGCAAGATCTGCAGAGCACGGTTGACATTGTTGAGCGAGTGAACGCGCGTGAATCCTCTCTCCAACCTCACCTGCACACGCACATGCACACAGAGGAGATTATTGAGGCATAAACAGACCTTGCTCAGGGGCATGTATGAGTGCTACAAACGGCCACATTACAATAAAAGTGTGTGTGTGTATGCCATTACAATAAGGAGATAGTATCAAACAAAGGACAAAGATGATAATGTCTCTCCATGAGGTAGGAGTGGGGAGAGACAGACGGGGGAGAGAAGAAAAAGAGAAAGGGTGGTGGAACGATGAAGAGAAAGAATAAGAGAGAAAAACAAAGAGAATAATAGATAAAGAGAATGAAAAGAAGAAGAGATGGAGGGATTCCAACAAACAGACAAGTAGGTGGAGGAGGTGAAGAGAGCTGGAGGGGAAAAGAAAAACAAGGTGGGAGTAGAAGTTTGATTAAGACTGGGGGCTGCGCTGGTGTGTGTGTGTGTGTGTGTGTGTGTGTGTGTGTGTGTGTGTGTGTGTGTGTGTGTGTGTGTGTGTGTGTGTGTGTGTGTGTGTGTGTGTGTGTGTGTGTGTGTCTGTGTGTGTGTCTTTCTGAGAACCAGTTTAGGTTTTTAATCTTGGCACTTGGCATTTATTTTCCAGGTTTCATTTCTTCAAACGATGACTTTAGCATTAAGGTCAGCAATGCGATTAGTTTCAGGTTAAGCTGAGGTTAATGCTGCGTTCAGGCCATGTGGGATGTGTGATAAAAGGCAGTGGTGTGAGAGTTCTGCATGATTTCAACTTACCAGAATCAGTCAAGTGGACAAACCCCAAATGGTAACTGCTAGTGTTACTAATGAGGAATGCAATTGACACACTGGATAAACTGTTATCTGGAGTTACCACTGTATGATCAGCAGAGTTAGGTGTGGGGATAATAAATGTAGCTATTCACCATTTATCCATTATGTTTAGCTAACTTCTAATTAACTGTTTAATTAAATGTTTATTTTATTACTCTTAGCTAACTATCTGGTCTGTTTATTCAGTCTGTTAATGCATTACTTTTAGATAATTATCTGAATTTGGAGAACTGATTTGTGCAAAGTAGTGTGTGGTATCTGTTAATGCCCTGGGGGAATGCCCTCAGTCAGTACCATAATGACATTTTTAGTTCAGACTTTAATAGTTCTGGATATTAAACTAAAGTTGTCATTGAGATCTATGCATGATCAACTGAAAACTTTCTAAAATCTAAAATCTAAAATAATTCTGTGTTCAGTTAGGGTTGAAGACTGAAGCCCTGTTCAGACATGGCATTAACAACCGTCCTGGCTGATCTGATCACAAGTGCACAGCTCCCAGTCCGTCAGTTCACACCTGCCATTAAAATGCGTCTCCAGTGACCACTTGTGATCGGATCTCACTTCCCTGCTCTATATGCAAATAAACTGGTACATCATTTCCGTTTGTAAAGTCTAAAATGTTTTTAACTGGCTGGAGGTTCAGGATGTAAACAGTTTTTGACGCCTGTTTTGCTGTTGGACAGAGCCCATATGAACTGATTCTGCTGTGATGTGACGTTACTGTTTTCCATATCTGCTTAAAAAGCAAAGAAAACATAACTGACAATAGCTGCTCAAAACAAAAGTATTTCATGATATTATCCACAGCGTCTGTAACAGGGCTGGTCGCTGTTCTTTACTTCTGAACGGCCGAATTTCCCTCAGCATTAGTGCCGGTCCTGTTCAGACCTATATTAACATCCGTCTTGGGTGATCCGATCACAAGTGCACAGCTCTCAGTACAGGTGTGAACCCAGTATTTCATGATATTATCCACAGCGTCTGTAACAGGGCTGGTCGCTGTTCTTCACTTCAAAACAGCAGAAGCAAGCTCACAGCATCACTAACGTTCATCAGTAACGACGTCTGGAATGAAATGCAGATTATCTTTAGAGTGATAAAGGTAAAGAAGCCGTGCTTTATATTTATAGTGACAGTGTTGTGAGCGTGTTTATGACGATTTGTCTCTGATTACTGATGTTTTGAAGTGAAGAACAGTGAGCAGCCCTGTTACAGACGCTGTGGATAATATCATGAAATACTTTTATTGTGAGCAGCTATTGTCAGTTTTGTTTTCTTCGCCTTTTAAGCAGACATGGAAAACAGTAACATTACATCACGGCAGAATCAGTTCATATGGGCTCAGTTAAAAACATTTTAGTCTTTGCAAACGGAAATGATGTACGAGTTTGTTTGCATACAGAGCGATCCACTTGTGATTGGATCAGCCAGGATGGATGTTAATGCCAGGTCTGAACAGGGCCTAAGACTCAGCCTTCAGTCTCTGCTTTACAGGTGGATCTGTTATAACATGCCTGCTCTCCATGGTGCTGATCTTGGAATTTGTTATTTCAAACATTAGTGTTTTTTTTTATTATTTTATGAGTCTTTGCGTATAATACCTTAGGAACTGTGTCCTTTTGGTGCACCACTATGGCTTTTTCATCTTGGTCACCTCTCTACTTATACCAGAATGTGGGTCTGTAGCACTTCTACTGCCTTGTGTCTGTATTTCCTGAACACATACTGTACATATGCTGTGCTACATTTTCAACACATGCTATCCAAACATGTCACTTTTCTGTTTCCCTTAAAGGCATTTGTTAAGCTTTCAGCCATCTGCACTGGATCCTCTTCTTCACACTATCCTTTTCTGACAGAGAAATACTCAGTTAAGTCTGGTATCCGCTTTGTTTCTTTGTTTGTGGATGTGTGTGTGTGTGCTTATACAATATGTCCCTGTGTCTGCGTGTGTGTATTCATACCAGCTCACGTCCTGCCAGCCCCTCCAGGAGCTCCAACAGGCGTCGTCCATCACACAGGTCTGAGAACAGATCATCCACGGGTGGTTTCCCTGTCTAAAACACACATACAATTTGCAATTTAACTAAATATATTTAAATGTAACATAATGAGTATATTAACATGCCCAAGTTTAAACATATTTATTACTACAAAGTCTTCTGCAATCTGTTGTCTTCAGGAGCATTTTGCTGCACAGCTGCAAAACCACGACCATCAGCTTTAATAGCTGTACAGAGAGCAACAACTGCAGGAGCTGATACGAGGTCAATTTACTTCTGCAATGTAAAGGTCACAATTTCAATCTCCATACTGGAGAGTCTGCTCTTCATTAGCCAAAACCACAGCAGAGTTTTTTGGGAGTATAGAGAGACATCCCTTGAGTAATCACAAACCAGCCCTGTGTTAAATGTGAAGATAGCAGTTAATGCCCAAGAGGCTGCTCCTTATCGGTGCTGACAAATCCAGGATTACAATCTAGCAGTTACTTCACATGGAAAATGCTACAGGCTGACTACAGTGAGTGTCTTTTCACTTTGGGAACTGTTAATAAAAAGTGAGTCCTCAGAAGAAAGTGCAGAGCTGTTGACACATTAAGGCCCATGGATACTGGGCAGCAACCTTCCAGCAGGTGTGCACTTGACCTGACCACTTGCAATTCCCAACAATTCACTCCTTGAGGAGCTTCTACCACTTGCTTTTGAACAGGAAGCTTCTCCTACAGATAAACCAAAGCTAGTTGATAATCAATTATTCAAATAAAGATAATTTGCAATAATTATTTTCATTTGTCCTAACATAGACAGTTTGTTAGGGTACTTTAAAAATACTATTCCCTGGAACAATGAAAACCCCCCCTCAGAACCATCTCAACATGGTACAGTCGGAGTTTCCTCTACTATAGACCATTGGATTCTCTCATTTCCTGTTTGGCATTTTGGACCCATGACCAGCAGGTAATATGCATGGGAGTTCATTCAACAAACATTTGGTTGATTGAAGTTTAATATAAGCATTAATAATATAAATGATGACTAATGAAATGAGTCCTTTTGTTAGCAGGTTAGCATGTTACACCCACATGTGCTTCCTATACATACCTTCCTAACATCACTCAGCCACAGTCGCCTGGGCTTCACAACTAGGACTACATGGAATAAATCATAGAGTTCTAAGGAAATATTTAAGCTCAGCAGGAATAGTGACTTAGTTTATATTGTGATGTGAACATATCGAGTGATACAGAAAAAATTTTGATACCTTTATTTGTCATATCGCCAAGCCCAAATCTAGTGACAGAAAAATGATAAGCAACTATTATGATCAATAAATCATTTAGTTAATTTTTTTGAGAAAAAATAACATTCTCCAGTTTTTTGTAACTGGACTGCACTGAATTATATTAAAGTGCATACGGTTACAATGATTGTTATACAATTGAAATGTCAGGCCAGTTTGGTTAAGTCTGCATTCATACTACTACCACTTGGAGTAGAAGAGGCTGGACATGACAAACATTAACATAACTATTTGGACTGTTTATTTGTGACTTTAAGCTGACCATTTCAACTTCCGCGCTAGCTGGCTAACTAGTTTTAAACTGCATCATGTGGCTTTCAGGTGTATGTCATTTTTAAAATCAAATCCCAATTTTCTACTATTTCAACTCCTCAATCTTTCCATGCACCACATGGCAACGGCCGAACACCTAGACACCTAGAAGCTGCCCAGTCATCACAAAAGGAGCCCAACGTGCCGGAGAACCGCCCACTGGGTACAAGTACACCTGGTAATACATTTTTTGTTTGTGCAAAATGTTTATTTTCCCATTATTTGTCACATATATTTTCACCTCAGTAAGCCTCCACAGGGCTGCAGCTCTTAACTTGAAGTTGATCAATTACTTCACTTTAACTTGAATAGTGCAAATGACCTTCACATGCACACACTTTATTAGAGGTGTCATAACAGATTTAAGATTAGCTAATCTCAACTAATTTTTCAGCAACACTTGATTTAGCACGGTAAGCTGTGCAATGATATTATTTGAAAAGTGAGAAAAAGCCTAGTGAAGTAAGTAATTATGAGAAAGTGTGAGAGGAATTGGTGAAGACAGGAAAGGGGCAAGGACAATAAGTAAGCAAAGTAAAGACAGGCTACTTTAAAGAAAAGCTTTTCTTCTGTATGTTTTGCCAGCAGCATCATGTACAAATTACATCATGAATCTTTCCTACATTATTACTGTCCTGGTTACTGTGGCAGAAATCTTTCTTCGTGCATCGATCATGCATTATTACAACAATGGCTGCCATGTACAAGTGCCCACTCCTGCATCTAAAATGCATTAGCACCAGCAGCGAGACAGAAAGACAAAAAAAAGCAGAAATGACCCAGAACTGTGTGGAAAAAATAAACACAATATAGAAAGAAAGTGAAAAAAGAAATCACTTTGCTATAATGAAGAAATTTTGTTATCAATCTTCTGAGAAACAACCTCTTCCTATCAGTGTCTCATTTTCTCACATTTTCTTTTCTTTTTCTGCTCTGTCTCTCGGTCTTATATTCTCCCACACATACGCATTCTCCTTCTCTTATTTTCCTCACTCTGCCCATCTTTCTCTTTTTCCATCCCTCTCTGCCCTCAACCTACGCCTCTCGGCATTGTCCTGAGACTCACTGTTATTGAGTCATTCTCCATGCCAGGGCAGCAGTGTGTGTTGGGAGTAGACATATTATTTGAATGGGCTGTGGACTGTGTGGGTGTAGGTGATAAACGAAGAAGCCACAGACACTCACAGATAAAAAGAAAAGGAAACAAGCCACAAAAACACATATGCACTTTTGAATATTACTTCTCCCAAAAAAAAAAAAAAATGAATACACACAAACAAATACACACTCTCTGTCTCCTTCCTGCCCACTCACACCCATTAAGAATCTCAGTTTTCTCTCTTATTCATTTGGTGACTGCTTCGTTCATATTTCCAGCACACACTAACAATGAAAACAGTTATTCAGGTGTTCTCTGGGCTGAATTGATGGCCGTAATTACAAGGCTCTCAGAGGAACCAATAGAACCTTGGAAACCGATCTGTACAGTACTTATAACTAAAGAATCATCAAAGGTTTACACACACTGATGCGAGGTGGCAAACACTACTCAAAAGACTCCGTCCAGAGTGAAGCTTTATCGATTTCACAGTAAATCAAATCAAAATGTTTTCCATGCTTCTTGCTGTTTTCGTGGCGGTTTTGTTGCATGAACAAATCAAACAGCAGCACCTTCTGGTGTCCTCCAGTCTAAAGACTAATATCATCGTCAGGGAAGTCACATCACTCTATATGAGGAGGTACTATATGTTAACCAACCTGAAGACCTGTTTGAGGCTAATTTGTACTCTTTTTGAACTACATACAGTATACAGAATTTAGCATGTTCAGTGTATAAAATACTGTGATTTTCATTGGTTTGATGATAACCGGTTTAGGTGGCAAGGGTTTAACCCAAAGCTATTATGTGTACTGTTTATTTCACAAAAATATTTGTACTCTGATTACAGAAAGTGTTTATTTTTGTAACGATGATGAGGAAGGTCCCCTGATCTTAACTAAATTTGTCTATGTATTTTTGGAGGTCTTCTTGGACAAAAATCTGGAATGGCCATTTTTCATGCACTTTTGTGACGGTCAGCTCCTCAGTTTCCTGTCTCTAACATTGGATTGTGAGGTATAAAAAATTACTTGTAAATATCAGTCAAGCTTTATCCTGCCCAACAAATCTGGTAAAAGATGATCTTATTCAAAACTGATTGAGAATTAGTTTTGCTGAATATCTGAATATAGCATCTTTTTTATATGAATTCTAAACAGATCTATGGGTGTTTATCCTTAATGGATATCGATGATGTCTGTGCTTCAATCTGACTGAGAAACACTAAAATACATCACCCCTTGTAAATGGGGTTAGACTTTTCCTGTTAAAGAAATATATCAGATATAAAAACTGTGTCCAAGTATACTGGAAGTTGTAATCATATTGTGATTATGTTGTGTGTTTCTAGTGAAAATGACAAATTAAGTAGACTTTAAAATAACAGCATGCATACTAAAATCGTTTGATTTTCATGGTGGAAAACACTCTTAAAATGCAAATAAAGTTATTCACAGTTAATTAAAAAATGTGAAATTATGGATGTTGTATCATCCCCTCTGGCAATTAACACATTTTTTTGCTATTTGTTAAAAATAAATAAATTCCTGCTTAAAGACAGTAAAGAACATTCATTCATGGTATAGAATAATCAAAACACCATGTAGAAGTTTTTCAGTGGCTCAGTCACGGATCAGGAGTAACAAACACAGGACAGTGTTAAAGAGTAACTGCACCCAGTCTAACAACCTGGCTCGTCCTGCCAACTAACCTATGCAGCTGTCATGTAGCCATGCTCCTGTGTTACTCAAATGTTAAAGATGAGCACTTTATTTAATGTATTCATTCAAGGGAATGATTTCCGGTGGAGATGGGGAATATACTGTATGCAGCCAGAGCCTGCTTAAGCTTAGCTTAACACAAAGACCGGAAACAGCTCATCTGGCCCTGTGCAAAAGTAACAAAATCTGCCCCCATCACCTCTAAAGCTCACTAATTAACAGGTTAAATCTTGTTTGTTTAGTCCGTACAAAAACTGAAGTACCAAACATACAATTGGCTGTTTTACGGGTGGGGCAGTTTGCCAGGCAACGAGCGGCAGCACCGGGAAGTCACTGCTCCTTGCCAAATAATAGTCCAGCACGTGACCCCCATAAAACCTACATAAAAATGGCTAATTGTTTTTATACAGATTAAACAGTCTAATACAGACATTTACAAAGTATTTCTAATGGTATGTTATGTTACCACTATTTTGACAAGCATGGTAACCAATTTCATCATAATGTGTAACAGGTGATGTGTTGAAGGCATTGTAGCTCACCTTAGAGTCTGCTGCTGAGACTGCTTTTAAAAAAAAAAACTCTTCTTGATGTACTAAAACAGTAGGACTGTAGTTTTTGGGGTAATGTGAAGGGCAGCATGTTCCCTGCAACTGCCAACAAATAAGTGTGAAATCACAGGCTGCTTCTGAAGCAAGCACTTATGTATCTTTTTATCTGCTTCCAACACAAACTGGGACAGACATCCACACTCAAATACAAACACACACCATCACTCCTCATACAGAAACACAATACACCTGCACATATGCATTCTATATCTGCCTAACTATAGTGTGTATAGGGCAGAACTGAATACGACAAACCTTCACACACTAAAGCTCCCTTTCATTTTCAGCAAACAGTGACGGCCATGTGTACAATCACCTCTACCAGCATGTGACCAGAATGCCAAACACCGCTGACTCATTTTGTGTGTGTGTTTGTGTTTAAGTGTGTGTTAGTATTTCAGCCATTCCAAAACCAGACTTCTTCACAGACATACAAAGATGATTTATTCCGTATTCTCCAAACTAAGGACAGTTTGTCTTTTCTCACCTTTAAAGGGAACACGTATGTCATTGCTTGGTTACAATGTGAATCAGGCGAAGCTTAGAGGTTAGTTATGAATTATTAAATCAGGACATGTAGTCTGTGAATGCTAAATAAACCTTTGTCCCTTTCACCTGCATGTGAAAGTATATCCAAGTGTGTCTGTTACAGTCCATTTATTTCAATGCTTCTGTAGGCTACTATCCACTCTACTTTAGATTACAGCTTAGGCCAAGTAAGTATAGCTGCTTTTTGTGGTGTCCTGACAGTCATCACCCACACTCAGCAGCCTGAGCCAACTCACCAAACACAAACTACTGCCAACGCTTGTATCACATCCACATTCTCGCTTCACTTAGAATTATATTTGTATGTAACAATTATTGTCATTATTGATTAATGTGAACTAGTGAACAATTCCCATAAAAATATCCTGACACCCAGAGGGATTTTCAAGTTGTTTTCTCTGACCAACGGTCTAAAATCTAAAGAGATTCTGTTTAGCATCACATAAGAGAAGACAAAACCTTTACAAAAAGATGATGATGACAGAAAATAAAAGAACGATGATGAGAATTACTAAAATCATGGCACTGTATTGGACAGCATGTTTAGTGGAAGTGTAACCTAGCCTGGGAACCAGACATTTCTGCAAGTTCATGTTTTATTTTCCCTATTTATTCGGGCCCCTCTCCTATTCAGACTGATTCCTTGGTACTGGTATCAGGCGAGCCAATCACAACCATTTATCTAGTATGAGCCAGGTTTGATATGATGACTGACAGAGAGGTGAGCCACTTAGGTATCTTTGTAAATATCCAAGATGGCTGCCAATATGAAGCGTTCCCCGGCTCGCTACAGCAGCAGTATTAAACGGACTGGACGGTAAATTTTCTCTAAAAGAACAACAGCTGCACTCAAACTATATGTTGATAAGAAATATATGTTTGCCGTGCCGTACAGGATGTACCATATGACGGGATGGCGTTTCGTTGCTCTGATTGGTTGTCTCCTGTTGATAACACCCCTTAGAAATCGAAAATGAACTGAGAGGTTCCAGACTAATAAGCATTTGCAAATTAGTCTGGCAATTTCTAGTTCTAAGTGCTTATTAAGTATGTTTGATAATTCACCAAAAACTTCCATCCAGAAACACTGAAGCTTGAGGCAGAGTGTGTTAAAGAGTGGCTTCAGCTGACCCACATTTATCACACAGAGGTGAGATATCACATCCCGAAAAGTCATGTTGCTTTGGACACTAGCAGTTACTTTTCACACTATTCAGTTAACAATAAACTGGATTACTCTGATACAGAAAAAAGTCTGCATCAAAGATCTGAAGTTAAAAAAAGGAAAGCAGAAAAAAGAATATTACTGTTAAAATTAAAATGCTGTTTGTATTCAGAGTACATTATCTGTTGTTTTTGATTTCATGTATTCACATTAATTTTCATCCCATTTGTTTGGACAACTAAATAAGAAAAAACTACGTATGCCACTTTTACAGAAAGGTAAAACCTGTGTTAACATGTCAGACACAAACCCATAACTCCGCTATGAAAACAAATCAAAAGCAGGGATGTTTTAAGATGTCAGCTCCAGTAATTGAATTTTCTAACAGGTCCTCTTGGGTGACTTAACTCTGAATCACAAAGCGGGAAGATGACACAAAAGACGGTACGTAACCCGCACACTCTGATCTGAGGACAGAAGACAGTTAAAGGAAGACAACCTGAAAAGGATCGCTCAGTGCAAATGGCGTTTTTTTCAATCTGCCTACCGACCACTTATCTTCATTCAGGAAGTGTCTGGATTCCACTGAGATAACAGGCGACATAACAAATTTAATGGTAATGTCTTTCTTCTCCTGGCAGGAAGCAGAGGCAGATGAATGGCTGCTTCTTGTGAGTGACAGAAGACGTCTGACTGAACATACTGACTCATCGTGTTGGCATCATAGAAAAGAATTATGGACACTAGGGCTGCACGATATCTAAATAATGCATTTAAATTGAATCTTTTTTTTCTACAATGTATATTGCAATATGAAAAAATACAGAGATTTCACCACAAACATGCAGTGTGTTATTCCTGTACAGATATACAATGAACAATCATGATTTTCATCAGTCTATATTTTTCTAACATAACAAAAAAACAACATGTTTTTTGATAAACGTTACAAATGAATTTGTGTGTTGCTGTTGTGTATTTTTCATATAATCTACCATTTTCTAATGATGTTCAAATGTATGCTTAATCTGCGTGATGGAAGATAAACTCCCAGAGGCTGAGGATGGTAAAACTCAAGCGACAAACAGATCTATATGCCGGCAAGATATACAGATAGGACAGATAGATCTGGATACCGCAAGTTTTGTGTGTGTGTTGTCTTAAGCGTTTCTTACATTAAGGTACAGACCAGCCCAGTGACAGGAACTTTTTAACTTTTAACCAGCAAAGGGACAAGGTGCCGCTGATAACAGGAATACATGCACTCAAAAAAACGCTTCACGTAAGTGAACGCCTGCCTGTAACATCCAGGCGACATTATAGCCGTGTTGCAAGCATGTTTACAGGCAGCTGATGTGCAGACTCTGCACACACAGCGATCAGTTCGCTTCGTGCTCTGATGAAACTCACTGATCAGTTTATCAAACAACCAAAACAGGCAGCGCCTATTTCAAGTGGCGCCCACTTTGTTTGTTTGATAAATTAATGAAGTGCACCCCTTCACCAGAGCACATTGGGAACTGATCAAACCCTGCGTATCCAAGAATCCTTAAATCGGACTAAATTATGTAATATCAGACTGAAAAGAACCTTGCCAGTTTTCCTTTTGTATCAAGCAGCAAAAACGTTGTAGCATGACGTGTTGAGTTAATTTGCCTTACTTGACAGTAGTAAGGCAAATTAACTCAACTTCTGCAGTCATTCAGACCTAATGGACATTGTAAAGTTTTAGCCCAGATACTTAGTCCCAAAAAGCCCCATGTCCGTATTTAATTAAATTAATACAACACTGAATTAAATTGTCACAAGCTAATTGACACAACAGCCAACATGGGGTTAGGCCTCATTTCAGGATAGTTGAGTTGGTTGGTCTCTGAGGCAAATATAATTAAGATGCCATGTGTATTCTATTGGGCGCCATGTACTTCATGGATACTTCTGTACAGATCATGGGTCACCAACCCATTGACTGTAATTAACATGATATTTGTGGGGTTCCAAGTAGATGGCAAAGCAACCAATCAGAATGCCCTCCTCCAGCCAAAATGCTGCTTTATTCGCTGTACTAAGTCACTGCTAATTCATAGAAATCACTTTATGTATGTATGTAATACTACAGAATGCATCTTCACAGAATAGCCTCCTGACCATAAAAGAACAAAGAAAACAAATAAGACAGATTTAAAGTTTACAAGATGCAAACTGAGATGATCTACTGAGGTGAGCTGCACTGCAGAACGCTATCAGCAATTTCACAAAGATGTGAAATGTATCTATTTAATTCATATCTCTGAGCAGTTCTGACTCTATCTCTATGAGCTACAAGTGTGCACGAATTACAAATGCAGACAGCCACACACATGCAGAGAAAAACACGCACACAGTGATTTTCCAGTCAAGGATTTTGCTAATTGTCATTCCCAGACAGATTTTACATTACTTTAAGCAGCAGCATTTAACACGGTGTCTAGTGTTTGTCCTTTATATCACAATTCAACAGATTCAGATGCTCTCATTGCCTCCAAATACATGCTCTACCAGATGAGGTGACTCATGACTAAATCCCAAGATTTCACACAGATTTCGTGCTTATGTTGTACAACTAAAATGAACATGTCATCCACTATAAAAAAGACCTTAAAATCTTACCTTGAGGTTGTTGTATTGTCTTTATTTTTTGAGCCAATTAAAACAAATACAAAGTTCTTGCAGGTAAAGAAGAGAAGATAATTGATTTGTGTCAGGGAGGAGGGAAAAAAAGCTGCTTCCAATCCTGTGCTCGACTGTCCAACACAAACACCTCAAGGTGAAATAAAAAAGAAATATATATTTACATTATCATATATAGTGTCCTTGCAAAAAAGCAAGAAAAGCTGTAATGTAGGATTGTGACCCTGGTTTGCTAAATAACAATGAGACAGTGTTGCTGGAGGGTACATTATGTTTAGTCTGTTATTTACAGATGTATGCTGAAAAGAAACATTGCACCTGTATTTGGACCAAATGTGTAAATGCCTTGACTGCATAACATTGCATGCAGTACAACTTAAATTAGAATTTAGATTTAAAGTTGCTACAAGTTCCTGTTTGCCGCGTTTGAGGTAATGCTCGTAACCTGTATCACCCAACAGAGTGTGTTGACATGGACCATCAGAGCAAATGATGATGTGAACTTCAGGCACATGGATGAAGTTACAGGCCTGAATTCTTCAGCACAGGTAAACTGACCAATGGAACGACTTGGCCCAAACGCTGCATTTATTTAAAGTTGAAGTTGATGTGTGTATCTTAAAATTAGTTTTGTATGTATGATAATAGAAATAAAGCTAAATGTTAGGAGTTGTGATAAAATAACACAAGAAAAACTTAAGTGCATGTGAAATTAGATTTAAATTATATTCAATCCACATATTGAATGTCATATTAAAGGTGCAATAGTAACTTTTAGTTATATATGCTGAAACTGTCACTATTTCCTGATCAATAACCAATCAGCAGAAGGAGTCTTTAACACAGGGTCAATCACTGCTCGTACATATTCTGCTCAGCCCCCCTCCCCTGTACATGCTCTCACTCAGTCAAGCTCAATATGTTCACTGCAGGGCTGCAGGAGGGGCTGTGCAAACACAGTGGCTGAGAAACAAACATTTCTGGCCCTGTGGAGTAACGTTCATGACGTTGATTCTGAAGGACTACGAGTCAAGCACAGAAGGAGCGGACAATCTCCGACTGTTTATTCCACTGTTGAACATATGCCAACCTGCTAGCCAAGCCTACTAGCCTGCATGTGCACGACAGCCTGCTCTGAGGGCAGGGGTTTTGGAGGCAGAACTAAAGCACAGCATAAAATGAGGGAAGGGGCCTGGAAGTTGTACGCACCTACTCACTAGTCCACCTTTACAGTCCCTAGATGTGTATAAACTTGCGCTCTTGCAAACTATTTTACATGTAACTCAAACTTTCCACCTTGTACATTTATCAATTTTTGTAGAAGAGGTAAGAGCGCAGAATCAAACTACAAGTTTGAAACTCAGTGGTGGCGAATTGAAGTCATGTGACCATGGTGTAGTTTGTTTAAAGCCTAATTTAGCTTTTTACTGCAGGCGATTGCATTCACGCTTCAGAAATCATACGTCATATCATAAGTAAAAAATGCCTGATTTGAATCACATCACATATTTTACTGTGTAGTAATAATGCTATTTTCCAAAAACACTAACCAGTTGCTGCATCTCGCCTCATATTTAATATACAGACACAAGCGTGGTATTAATCTGAACATGTAATTCTCTGCAAGAAAGTGAAGAAGCATATATTTCCCAAAATGTAAAACTATTCCTTTACCATACATGGAAAGTAACTCTGCAAAGGTAGGTAATAAATTAGTTAACTAGCTGGATTGCATTTGGCTCTCTTCGCACCTCTATGGGTATAGCTATGGGGAACATTATTCAACAAAATTTTGCTTGTATCATCAGCATAAGGAGGCATGCAGGAATACTCAAACAAGAACATCATGCTCTTCTCACCTCAGAAAATTCTGCCTGTGTTCCTAATCCTCACATCCCATCTCACCTCTGCTTTTCTTTTTCCTTCCTCAGCTTGATTGTCCTGTCTTGTTCCCTCTTCTCTCCTCTCCTATCAGAGTTATTCTGCAGCTTTTGAGGACCTGAGCAAACAGTGATAGCCAGGGTGTGAAATTAACACCAAACACTGGACAAATGCTGCCCTCTCCTCTTTCCGTCATTTTTTACCTCGAGCTCTGGCTCTCCAAGGGGCTCTCTATTTGTCTATTCTGACCATTGGCAGCTGACCAATAGAAGGCGCTAAGATTCCATCCCACCACTCCCCACATCCTAGACCTTTATCAAATAAGACTTTCAAAGTAGTATTTGCACTAATTGAAGTACCTTAACTTACCTTAACTGACCACGTTTTATTATAACAAATGTTCATTCAGCTCAGCAAATACAATTAAATGCTTTTTAATTAGTTTGAATACACTGGTGTGATACCGTGCATGTTTGCTTGATTTCTGGTAAAGCTCCTCCTGGATAAAAATGCATCAGCCGCCACCGATTCTGACTAAATAATTATCAACCATCAATTAAACCCTTTTGCCACCAGACACTGCTAGTTTGTTTCACCACTTTGCATCAATATCCAACAATCACAAAAGAAAATCTCAATAAAAAGGCAGGATACAAATTGCTTCACCTACAGCAACCGCAATTGACAAAGGGCCTGTATTACACAGCAAGTTTGACATAGTTTCTATGGGTTATATGGCATATAATTCACTGATGATCTCATTGAGTCCAACAAGATTTAACACTCACAAAGTTGCCTCATGTTGGACTTGGACTGAAGTGATCTGTGATCTGAGGGTTGTTGAAAGGCATTCTGGGAAATGTAGGAAACAACTAACTGACACATAAGTAGATTTGAAGTGTGAGAAAAGTAAATCACAGACACCATGTTGCAGTGTATGCTGCACTGCAATGGAATCAGCTGCTGATACTCTTGAATAAAATACCAGCTGTGGTTGGTAAACAAGGAAAAAAAAAAAAAACTGCAGTTTCCTGCCCAGGTGACAGATCCTCGTATTTTTCTGAAGTGCCTCTTTTTATGGTTTGCTGAGTAGCAAATCACACTAAAATCAGACACGACACTGCTTCACTGCCAGGCATCTCTCCGCCTTTCTTCTCCATATTTCTCACGCCTGCCGTTACCAAACCGTCCATCTTCTGCCATAACTCGTTCGCTCTCCCCTCCTGTCCCCGTCTGAACTTTTGTTTTCCTCTCACTCATTTTCCGTTGCATCCAGTGCTTCTCTTTCATTCATCCTCTGCACCCTGTATCCTTTCATTTTCTCCCCTCCTATAATCTTACTTTCTCCCATCTGCTGTCTCTCTACCTCTTCCTATCCTGAGGCCTATGTATATGTGTGTATATGTGTGTGTGGGTGTGTGCGTGTGTGGGAGAGACTCATCTATCTAGGATGGGGTACTCATTATGCTTCGGTGAGTTTGGATGGATGAGGGGATCTCTCTCTCTCTTCCTCTCCTGCCTATCTCCCTCTATCTCTTCACCTCCCCACTCCAAATTTTCTCCCTTTCTTAGTCACGGTTAGGGGGGATCAGACATACTGGATGGACAGGAGAGGAGGGGAGAGGAGGGGAGAGGAGACGGGAACGGAAGAGAAGGAGAGGAAAGGGAATACAGGAAAGTGGAAGGAAAGAGAGAACAGAAGAGGAGAAGGTAGTGTAAGTAAGGGAGGAATGAAGATGAGAGGAAATGAAAGGGGGAAAGGAATTAAAGAGAAGAGAGCAAAGAAGGGAAGAGGAGAGGAAGGGAGGGGAAGGGACGAGACGACAGGAAAAGAGGAGAGAAGAGAGGATCTCTCCATCCTGTCCATCCTTCTCCAGGCTTCAATCTTCTGGCTTAGATCAGACTCTGTTTCAATAGCTTCACTCACACATACACACAAATGAACACCAACATGCACACATACTGTATGCACACACACTCACCTAAGTCTCCATCACCATGGAAACGGCACACCTCCAGCACCCTTGTAATCAACTTTGAAAATAGGAATAGGAGTGATGGTGTAGGCTCCCACGAGACACACACACCCCCCAAATAAACACACACACACACACGCACAACACAAACAAACATGCATCAACACAGAAATGTAATTAGAATTAAATTCAAAACAAGTGCCTCAGTTCCCATGGGGGGGCGACTAACTGAGTTACGGGACAACAAAGACCACCAGACAACAATCAAACAACAAAAAAAAAGATGACAAAGTGCACTTTAGGAAAAAACTATCCATATTTGTTTATGACAAGCCGAAATACAGCATGTAGAATCACAAGAAAAACGGAAACCTGCAAAACACTGTCTCCTGCCCCCGGCCTTTTCTTTATCCTAGCTTTACCCGAACCGACTCTCCAGAGAGAATGGACGTGGCGGGAATAACCTTTGTGTGTTTGTGAGTGTGTGTGTCTGAATCGCAGCCGTAGAAAAAGAAAAGGCCTCAAAAAATTGCCCGTGACTCTGAGAGACGAACAGAAAAGAGCCCTAGATGAAAGCAGGTTGAAGATGCTGCCAGCGTTAAAAAGAAACAGCAACAACCAATCATTTCTTCCTGTTTGTTTTCTTGTGAAAAATGGATGGAATGAACAAAAACAAAACAGAGGAGGGGGAGAGGGTTCAGACACACCTTCTCCAACCTCTACATCCCTGTCAGTGTCTTTGTGCATGGACAGTACCCACAGGAAAGAGGTGGAAAGACATCCTCTATTTAGGTGAGTCCATTTTCAAGGAAATGGGCCTCAGCCATTAAAACTAAAAGACAGAGACAGAACAAAAGAGAGATTCCAAAGAGCCAGCAATGGAAGCTTCTACAGACTTATTTATTTTCTTGTTAGAATTGGATAAAAGTTGAAACAGTTTTCGGTAAAAAAAAAAAAAAAACAAATTCATATCTGGTAGGATTTGTCCAAATGTAACCATTGGGACATCTGCTAATAGAGGCGTGACCTCTAGGCTTTGTGCTAGAGCTGAAACAACAAATCAATGAAACAATTAGGTGGTCAACAAATAATAAATCAGTGATGTTATGATATCTGGTCTCAACATCCTTCGCTCATCATGTTCTACCCTCCTAGTTTTGTGATCTGATCTCTTGGCTTCGACCCTGCCGGGCCTCTTCTGCTGAACTAAACTGGATTACTGGAGAGAGTTGTTTTAACTTCTCATGCATGGGCGAACGCTGGATCTGTAATTACTGCCAGGATTATGTTTGGTGGATTCAGTTTTTCCACAGGTGCTATGCTGCAGGGACGTCGTAGGGAGAGACCGGAGTTCACATGTGGCTTCAAGTGTGTGGTTATGTTTAGGCAACAAAAGCAATTTGGCTAAGGTTAGAGAAAGATTGTGGTCTCAATTACCTGTTACTCAAATCTGTTGACTATTATCAATTTTAAACCAAGACCATGATCCTTTCCTAATGTTGACCAAGTGCTGTGAGTACATAAATATAACCATAGAAAAGTTGAATTATGCTTTAGTTGCTACAATTGTTAGAAAACAAATGAAATACACTGTCAGTGAACATTTTGCAACTTGCCAGATACGTTAATTAACATTTCCTCATTATGTTAATAGAAAACGTAATGCGGGCAGCATTACATTTTCTCCAAAACGTATTAGCTGTTGCAAATTAGTTTAATTTCTAGGAGACAGAGTTGGAAACCCAGTGTTTCCCTCTCTCTCGTCTTGTGTATAAACGGTGAGCCCGCATTCACTTAGCTCACCCCTCCATGCGCTGTGGTTGCTGGGGCAACTGGCCTAAACAGCCACCGTCTCAGTGGTGTGGGATCGCTGACGCTTTCTCAACAACATACTGCGTTTGCCATTGACCTGCACTAACAGCTGCATCCAACACTTACACTGCCTCTAGCTCAACAATATATACACACACATACATATAGACACACACACACATACATATTACTACACAGGGATGATAGAAAGTGATCACAGTGTGCGTGATCAGGAGTAAGAGGCAGGAGTCCGGTTAGAGACTGTGGCAAGTGCAGACAGGGAACAGAGGATGTAGAGCAGGAAGCCATCTTACCTTAGCCAACTGTGAGTTTACCCATTTTGTGAAAGTCTTCTTCTGAACGTCTTCTCTTTCATCTGCCGGAAGAAGAAACACAGGCAGTCAGGAAAAAGTGTGGGTTTGTGTGTGTGTGTGTGGGTGGGTGTGCGTGGGTGTGTGTGTGTGTGTATGCGCGCTTAGATGAGGCAATCTGAGAGCACGGGCCATGTCAGATGTGTGGCAGCAGTTCAAAAAGAACATGAAAAGGGCTCACACACACTTTGATAAATTCCATTGCATACCACACTCCAATCTCTCTGATTGACTGGTTGACAATCGAAACGTGTTTGACTGTGTCTCTTTGGATATCTGAATACAGGCGTCTGTCTCTCTCTCTCAAACACGAAACGCAAGTGGTGCTTAGCATGATAAGAGGCTCCTCTAATCTTGCTCAGGGCTAATTGCATCCTCCTCATATCAATCAGCGTGCCACTTACAGGCCTTCGCCGCCCGGCCGTCACCAGCACACGACAGAGCGGCGTGAGTCAGCACCGCTTGCACTTGTTGCTCTCGTGGAACAGCCCTCTCTCCTCTATTTAAACATCATTACTGTGATCGCAGTCATTGCGGAGCTGTTTGCCATTTGCTGCTCCTCAACACAGATGCTGTAGTGAAGTGAAACAAAAAGCCTCATTGTTTTGTATGGAGCAGATATAGTGGATCCTGTGTGAACAACTGACTCGTTGACCCAGAAGTTCCTCAATGTGTTTTAATTTAGTGAAAGTAGGTGTTATTGCTTTGTATCCGAGTCTCATTTTGGAATGAAATTCATTCTGTTCAAGTATTTACTGCACTGCAGAATTACCTAATAAGACGTTTAAAAGTTCACGATTTGTACCAGAAACTTTCTGCCAAGGAAAAGTGAATCCATCACAGGCTCCACTCTCTGAATAACTCATGAGGAAGACATAATGCCCACAGCTGCTCCAGTAAGACTGAGCAGTCGCCAATAGCAGAAACCTGCTCATACTGGGAAATTCCCATATGTTTAAGTGTGTAACTGGAAGGAATATAAGGAAAAAGTATATTTGGTCAAACAGACAATTAAATAGTAACATAAGTCGGGCATCAATGAGAAAAATCCTCCTACTTTCATCCTTCTGAGAAGGAGGTTTCGTGGAAATACAAGCATTCTCACAGTCCACTCTCTTCTATCTATCTGTTCTCAGGAACAAAGACAAACAGTCCTGCTTTCACAGATTTACAGCTGAGCATTTTCCACTTTCAGTGCTTTTCAAAAGGGATTCAAAAAACCCAAGGTTGCAGATTTTTTTCAAGCAACTGTTTATTTTATGGGTTGGATATTACCAATCTGACACTTTGTCTTTTCTGTTTTGGTTTAAATGAGCTCATGAAGACAAATTCCAATCAAGCATGTTGATATGGCAAAAATAGTATTGAATCTTGAATCTTGAGAAGCCTGGAGTTAAAAGTGGTGATGTAAAGACCTTTATTCCAGCTTTAATTACTTTACAAATTAATAATTAATTTTTGCACACAAAAATATGATGTTTTTTAATTAAATTACCCAACCGTTTATACAAGTACAGCTCAAATGATTTGTTGATTATTCACTGAGCCGACTGACAGAAACTATTTTGATCATCGTTGCAGTCATTTTCATATAAAAACATTTCATGGTTCCAGCTTCTCAAACGTGAAGATTTGATACTTTTCCTTTGAATGTTTTTGAATGTATTTTTAATCATTTAGAGGTTTGGACTGTTTGTTTGACAAAAAAAGCATTGCGGAGGTGTCACTTTGGGTTCCGAAGGCATTTCTCACTTTTTTCAGCATTTTTACAAACCAAACCAATGGAAATAATAATTAGTTGCAGTCTTTTACAAAAACAGCTCCTAAAAATCCATATGAATATATATCCATATGAAGTGTACAGGGTGTTTGTGTCAGTAGCAGAGCAGTGTAACGTGGCCTGTGACATGCATTACAATGGAAATGACGACATGATGACTTATAATAACGCCTCTCCCCCGCCTCCCTCATTTGACTGGAAATGGGGTCACTTCCCATTACTACGGATAATAAATTACACTCTCATCCTGAAACAGAACATCAGGTTAAACATTACACCAGCCGAGCCAACAGTACTCTTTCTGTGTGTGTTTGTGTGTGTTTGTGTGTGTGTGTGTGTGTGTGTGTGTGTGTGTGTGTGTGTTGACACCAGCCAGGCATTGACTAATGGAGCTGATAATGAAACTTCTCCTTTAATTAAAAGGTCCCACGTTGAGCAGTGCAGTGTGGCGAGACGCCGGACACACACACACACACACACACACACACACACACACACACACCTATACACACACTCACACACAAACACACAAGCATGCATTCTCAAGTACAGACACACACATTCACACACATATATCCAACGTGTGATAATGGCAGGCTGAGCGGCGAAGCATGAATGAAAGAGAATAGTGTAGCAAACAATCTCATCTAAAGCAGGTAATCCATCCACATCTGTGTACAGTCTGTGGTGTGTGTGTGTGTGTGTCACTATATTATGCAGGATTCACCTCTCTGCGCATTAATGTCTGTGAAAGTGCAGTGTTCTTCTGGGTGCACGTGGCTGTTCAATGAATGTATTTGCAGATGTTGTGTGTGTTTGTAAATCTCTGTGTTTAGGGCCAATTCTAGTCCAGAAACCCACTGTTCTTTTCACAGCCAATTTATTTTGTGATATTTTACTTTAATTCAGTGTGCCAGTTAGTACATTTAAGGGAAAACTAGTGTTTCTATTCCTGGTTTTAAACATATTATGAGATCATGGATTTATGGAACATAAGAAAGCTTGTTATTCATGTCTGTGTCGATAGCCAAATTTCTTTTCAAATGTAAATTTGAACCAAATTTCAAGGAAATCAGCAAGAGTCTATTTCCATTGTACTTTGTCACATTTTGTCCTCGATAAAATACTTTTCCACCTCAGCTAAGCATAACATTTTTTTTTTTTGTTGCATATTCCAATTCCAATTTGCAGTGTTTTCACTGTGCAAAAATGTGCATAAAACTTTTTTTGCTTCATCTAATCTCAGACCTTCTGTACTGAGGTGTAGGAATTAGTTGTATCTGATTTTATCTATAGAGAGAGTGTGCCAGTGTCGTTTGTGGCAGTAAGGTCTTATCCAGATTTAGATGGGCTCTCTTCAAACTCAGCATTAACATAATAAAAGCCAACAGCAGCACTGTAGAGGCGTGCTTCACCTGCAAAATGTCACAGAAATAGATATAAAACGACTGTTATTGGTCGCTCCTGGTCACATAATTAATTGAAACAGCGTGCTGTGGCTTATTTATTTTGCGGCTCAGCATGTCGCTTGCTCACGAAGCCGTGTGGTTTTAACGGACAACAAATGGTTGTTTTTTGACAGCTATCATTCCCTGAGCAAACAGGGATGATCGCTGATAGTTTTTCTGATAAAAAATGCCTGATTTGGGCTGGATCTTGACCCTATAGATCGGCTTGAGACGTTCTGTTTCCTTTTCATTTCAGGATCATCTTTTATTATTACAGTTTAACTTCTCAATGGCCCCGTCTTTCTGCATAAATGTGAACCACTGGTAGTTTTCCTGCATCACCATGTGTATGCTTACTACTGTATATGAACATGTTCCGAGAGGCTGTGTGTAAATTTGCATATATGTGTGTGTGCTGTCAGGCAAAGTGAGTGAGTGTGGGAGAATTAGCAGGGAGGGCAGAAAGCAGTCAAAGACTGACGGAGAGAGAGGCAAGATCAATATTCCATTTAAACCGCTGTTCTGCTACTGAAACCTGCGGCAACTTCACACACACACACACGCACACAGTTATGCATGGACACACACATATATACTTGTGATGCATGCACACAGCCAATTGCATCTTATTAAAGAGACTCAAACATTAATTGCTTAATCTTGGTTTGACAGAGGCGTCAGAGAGAAGAGAAAGAGAGAAACTCAAATGACAAAGTGGTAACAGGAGGGAAAAAGAAGGAACGAAGGAAATTAAATCCCAGGAAGAGAAAAGAGAAACAAAAAGGACAAGAGAGGACATACTACAGGAAAAAGGGAAATGAAAAGAGAAAATGTAGAAAAGACAGCAAGATTAAAGAAGTAAAAGAAACAGGACAGAGAGAGAGGAAAGTAAAGACAGAGAGGCAGGTGAAGAGAGAAGGTTAAGAGCAAGAGAAGGACAGAAACCTGGAGGACACAAAGTGAAAGACAGAAAAGAATACGGCGGATCAGTCTCAAACAGGTTTCCATGACCGGAAGGCAGAGCTGGAGAAATTATCTGTGATAGCAGAAAACCACACAGGTTTCTGCCACACAGGAAAACAGCCTTTCAATGTGCAAGGTTCCAACTCAGGAGGAGTGGAGGCTTGGATAGTAAACACATGATCAGAGGATGTGGTAACATGACATACCACAACACATGCTGAAAAAAAGAGTGACAGTGTTAGTCTGGTGACTAAATCAGTGTCATTTCTAATTAGACAGATATCAGGGGACAACAGGCTACAATACAAACCAGCCTGTAAATATAAGCCCGCAGTGCATTTACTATTGCATTCAGAATCCAGAGATAGTTTCTCAAATTGTGCTCACACATCTCAGAGGAAATCAGGTGAGTTCACGTTGAGCGGCGTTATCACAGCCCTGCCTGCCTTTCATGTTTATATCACGGAATGATCGCTTCAGAAGCACTGGAACAACTTCCAGACTCTGTAAGTGGTTTCAATAAGAGTACAGCTTCCTTACAAACCAGCTGGAAAGACAACATAGTGTGCATAATAATATATAACAAGTTTCTTCATGTAAAAAGCCACCAGGATCTGTAGTGATAGTGAGCTAAGTAAATGTGAGTCCATTCTGGCAGGACTCTAACCTGCTGACTGAATGATGGGGAGTACCTGGGACAGCTCCAGGATCAGCACTCTGGACAGCTACTGTGGAGAAACAGTAGATAAAACCGATCCATCGGATCGTTACGCCACATCTGATGGTGTAAAGCTCCTGGAGACAGACAACGCGACTTTCTGTCTTCAGCCGCCATGTGATCTGCGGTACTTCATTCAATTACAGTTTAATGGAGAGGAAAGCTCACATAGAATGAGAAATAACAGAGCCATTGGCTACAGTATGCTGTGCATTTATATGGGCCAAATGACTTCCTGTTGAGATGAGGCTGCTAGCCAGCCAGTTAGTTTGGGTCTTTCTATGTAGCAGCCCTAAGATAATGGAATAATCTGATCAGATTTCTCTTGATCTGTCTACCTTTAGTAGTGTGAGTTTGTTGCAAATTTCCAATGTGACGGAAAGATTTCTCACCTTCTGGGCTTCATGCTTTTCAGAACAAAACCCCTTAATTGATCCCCAAATATTCTGTCCTCTGTTCCCTGGAGAAAAACGTTTGAACACCTCCTGCTGAGAAGGAAGCTGTGCCAGTAACAGAACTTGCAGTTAACTAGACAGTCAAACAGCAGGAGGCAGTCATCCGGACCTGCGGCACACCTAACGTCCGCCAAACCTCAGCACTTGACAAACTTCAGAAAGTGACGGAAGGAAGGAGAAGGAACAGCAGCGTGGAGCCGTGTGCGCCCACAACACAAGCCGCAGCATCAAAGCAGCTGTCCGGCTAATACAGACTGCTGGAACTGGGTGGGAGGGGAGAGTTTGATCCAACACGGGGTGTACATTCAACCCATCCGTTTCTCGGCTAATGATGGCGAGAGAAACTGGAATGTTGTTTTGATCCGTCATGGAAGCCAGCTGGAGTCTGTCAGCAGAGCTCGGTGAAACTACAGAGGCTCTGGAAACAAATCCAGAAACAAAGAGTCGGGGGGGGGGGGATCTGAGCTCCGACATCGACTAAGTACAGAGCTGAGAGTCATGAAATATGGATGCAGATTTTCTCTAAATATGTCTGATACAGACATATTTAGAGAAACATACAGAGGTGGGTAGATTGGTAAAAGCACTGTTAGGTTAAAATAACAAGTGAAGCAGAAGTACAAAGCATCGACTGAAAAAACTTGGAAAGGAAAATACTACTGGTTTCAAACGTTAAAAGTGAACTTTCTCTTTGAGAATGCTTGTACTCTCTTCGTCAAGGGACACTGCTATCTTCCCATTGGCTCACAGAATTTAGCCATCATTCATTTTATTATAGCACATCGCTTCTCCCATGTAGAGTAACTTTACGCACCATCACTGGCAATTAACCGGCACAGGCTTTGAGGAAGAGGAGTCGACACTTAAAAGTGCACATAAAATCTTCCCTGTTTCATGTTGCCGGAGAAAAGTTCATGATAAATAAAATGATTAAAGTTTTAACACTTCAAGCAGCACTTTGGGCATCATTTTTGTCTCCCTTAATGGCTTTTGCTTTCAAAGTGGAAAAGGACAAAGAGAGCACTCTCCCCGGGAAGCAAACACGGATCCGTAAATACATTTTCAACTTGAGTCATTACGTCCCATTTACATTTTAGGCATTTAGCAGATGCTCGGGCAGAGGATGGCTTACCAAACGTGCTACAGTAAAATAAGCTTAAGGTCTTGGTTCATCAAATTTGCAAACAGCCAAATAATGAGTTTGGGGGGGATGGAAGACATAAAAAGGCAAAAAGTCCAATGTTGCTGAAATAATCTTGTATTATTAACAAAGCAAGTAGCCAGAAAAGAATTAGTGCTTGAGACAAAGCAAGGACACAGCAAAAGTAATAGTAAATATTTTTGATCTAATCTTGGACAGAGAGAAGACCGTTAGCCTTGGAGAGGTATTTCACAAAGCCGTGGAGGGGGGCTGGGTGTCTGCTGTAGGTATTGAAACTACTGTTAGAGCCACTGCAGCAACACGTTTAAGGCTTTCATGCCGAAATCCAGCCGGGATTGCAGAAATGAGGCCCCCAAAGAGGACACACACAGCCCAGACCAGCGTTTCAGACAGAGCGGTTTGTAATCGAGCCCTGAAACTATCAAAGAGTGGCCTAGTTATTGTCTGGTCGGTCCCTGTGCGTGTTCACCTGTTGGCTAAAAGAAAAGTGGAACTCAGCTTTTCTCTAGTACAAAACAGTACGAACCAACTACTGTTTTTAAAAGCACAAATCACCAGAAACTTAAAAAGAAATTTTGATATTTTTCAACCGGGGTCGTAACATTACTCTCATAATTCTGACTACTATGGCTCATGCTCACTTACCCTTCGCCACCGCCACCTCTGTGTTGAGATTCACAAAACACTACTTTGGTAAAACATAAAGGACTACAGCAAACTGTATTTCCTATCCCTATATCTGATCATTATTAAGCAGAAGGGAAGTTAAAGTTGTGTTACACTGAAAATGAAACTATAAATCATAAATTAGCTGTAATTTCTCAAACGGCTAATGTAATCCTCTTCTGCTATGCAAATGAATCTGACATCACACAAAGGGCGATGCTTCTTTATCTCTTAGCCGGCACGGGCTGCTGTGATACACTTATTATTTATAATCTCACAGCTATAAATCTTCGCAATCATAAGAACTCATCCTGTGGTATTTCACACTCAAACACAGGCTATTAAATGTTCTCAGTTATGTCTGTATGTAGTATGCCTTAAGTTATGTATATGGTTCAGCTGCGGGCAATGCCAATCTCTCCACAGCACTGCTGTATTAGCCAAGATCACATTCAAATTAAATGATAATTAACTGAGTCTGACGCTAAATGTCATTTATATGTCACAGATCTGCCTGGAGATTATGCAGAACCTGTACTAAAATGTATTTCTAATAGACTGGCACTGTGCGTGATAGATGGATAAATTCATGGTAACGGTCTGATCCATCAAGCGGGCCAGTCTCAACAGGCCTGTCACCGTCCTAATGGAGCTCAGTTAAAGTGTAAGCAAAGAAGCCCCACGAGGGCAAACAAGTGATCTGTCTCCGTTGAAGGTGTGGCCCGGCGCGACAGCCATGTTTGTCGCTGTTTTGGCACCAGCTGCCTAGCAACGGTCACGGCCATTAGCCACGGAAGGAATCTGAGACCAAATCCAATCAGATCAGGTCATTACTGAGAGATGAGACAGAGAGGAAGTGATGGAGAGAGGGGAGACGGAGAGAGGGAGATAGCCGAGGGAGGGAGGGAAGAGATGAGGAGAGGAGAGGAGGGGAGAAGGAAGAGAGAAACGGAGAGAAGGAACGAGAGACAGAATGACAAGGAAGAGAAAGAGAGGGAACCAGAAAGAGAAGTGACAGCAGGAGAGAGGGAGAGAAAGATGATTGGAAAGTGAGAGGCATGGATGACAAGCTTATGTCAGCCTCAATGTCAATTAGCACCACACACACTCTCACACACACTCACAGTCAACCTAATGTCAGCCTCACTTTCTGTTAGTGCTACACACACAGTTATGTTCACCTAATCTAGTGACCTGTCTCTTTCTGACACACACACACACACACACACACACACACACACACACACACACACACACACACACACACACACACACACACACACACACACACACGCGCGCGCGCGCCCTGGTAGTGCACACACGGACACACACTTCCATTTTGCTGGAATGTGGTAGCCACCAAGAGATCCTCTGTGTGTTACATCTCAAACTCAGGCTGCCACAGATGTACTCCAGCCCTTTCTCTTCAGCTGGAGAGGCACAGATGGGCTGAACTACTACTGCTACAGCAGTGTGTGTGTGTGTGTGTGTGTGTGTGTGTGTGTGTGTGTGTGTGTGTGTGTGTGTGTGTGTGTGTGTGTGTGTGTGTGTGTGCGCGAGCGTCCACAGCTGTCCGGGAAAAAAATACATTTACAAGCTCCAAAAACATAGAACTGATATCCATCATCTGCAGGCATAGAGCAGGAAGAAGACAGAGGGAGGAGGAGGACAAAAGAAGAAGAGATTGGAGAAGGAATGGACTGACAGCAGAGAGAAAAAACAGACTTTTACCCTTATCTATTAAAACATGTCTGCCAAATGCCAGTTACAGCACTGTACACCATACTGTTTTCATTCTGAAACTCTGGAATATATAAACTATTCAGATGGTAGTCAATCAGTTTAGGTGGAAAGAAGTATGACAGGAAAGTGTAAAGTAACAAACAACACTAATTACTCCAACAGAGAAAGGTCTCTTGCATTAAAGTCAATGCAAACCATTTAATACACTGCACAGATCCACTTTGGAAAATTATCAGAAAGAGACGGGGGGAGGGAGGGTTGAGCTAGAATCTCACTTTCTACTATACTGTGAGAAATATTTGGTTTTCTTTGGAAACCTCTCCCCGATCCTCAGAAACTGTTCTATCTATGTGGGTAGAGAAGTTATGGGGCAGTATTAGTTGCAAAATATATTGACTGTTGTCATACACTAAAAAAAACAAGCTTCTGAGTGACTGCATCTGTAAAACTATTTATATTAATTGTTAAGACTTTTTAATAGATTCCATTTGATATGATCGATGATATTTGCATATTATTGTATATTTATTGCTGATCATCTGTCAATGTTAATAATTTTCTGTACTGCTTTGGCAATATAGGTTTGTCATGGGTCATACCAATAAAGCTTATTTGAATATGAATTTGAAAAAGGAAAAAGAAAAAGTGGGGGAAGGATGGACAGATGACCGAAAGATAGGATTGAAAAACCGAGCTAGGAAACGTATTACACTTCACAGAGGAAAAGAGAGAAAAAAGACAACAGAAAAAAGAGACGAAGAGAGAGAGGTACATTATAAAAGAGTGTGACATAGGAAAAATAAAAAATAAAGGGAAGTATGAGAGAGAGAGAGAGAGAGAGAGAGAGAGAGAGAGAGAGAGAGAGAGAGAGAGAGAGAGAGAGAGATGAGGGAAGACTAATTTCCCCTGGCTGGTAAAAACCTGCTATACTGTACATCTACTCCCCCACTGATGGAAACATATGGTGCTGTGTGAGTGTGTGAGCAGACACTAAAGAGTGTGTGGGAAAAGGTGCAAAGTCTAACTGTGACAAAGTGTGTTTGTGTGTGTGTTTGAGTGTGTGTGTGTGTGTGTGTGTGTGTGTGTGTGTGTGTGTGTGTGTGTGTGTGTGTTTGTTTGTGTGTGCATCACCTGCAGCCAAACAGAGTTCGGGCAGAAAATATGACTCGAGAGCAGCAATATTAGATTTTGCTGCTATTTCTGCAGAAATGTTGATGTCAACAATCTCTTACACACACACACACACACACACACACACACACACACACACACCAGCAGCAGCAGCAGCGGGAATCTGAAGCTGCTGATAGACAAAAGTAACTGAAGCCATTACACCTGCTAAAGCAACACAACCAACTGCCCCGTCATCCTCTGTGCATTTCTCCCCATCACTCTCCTGCAATTCAAATCAATTAGCTTTCTAAAAAACGGGATGGCAAGTTTATCTATGTAGTACATTTCAAATACAAATGTGACTAAAAATTCATTAAAAACAGTTAACCACTGCAATAGGAAATGTCCATCCAGAGGCTTTTTTAGTCCTTGCACATAAAAAGTGAAAAGGAATCAAATTCCAATTTGACTTTAAGTTATTATTACATCCTGCTTGTCCAAGGTTCGATTCCCTGAGCAGCAGGATAAAGCTGGGCGGCTGGCGGTGGTCCTGAGCAAGAACCCTCACCCCAGCTGTTCCAGTAGAGCTGCTCAGGGACAGCAGACCAGACTGGGGTTGTACTGGTCAGTTTCGTAGTGTGAATATGTGGAGCAGTGTGAATGTGGTCAGAGCTGGCCTGCAGTAGGGAGCTCCCACTGATAAACTGACTTTACTTCACTTGTTAAACTGATGCACATTTAATTAAAATGTAATTTTACATGCATTTAATTATCACATTCCAAGAGGATTAAAATGAATATATTTCCATTTTTCTCACTTTTGATTTAGGTGGGTCTCTAAAATTAAATAAATAAAGTAAATATTCTCAATTTATCCTGAATCACCACCAAGGACAATCCACTCGTCAGTTTTGCAGCTAAGTACAAAGAGAAGATGTAAACACTCTCTGCAGCTCTCTCAAAACACGTCTGAGGGTAAATATGTGGAAACTGCAAGTTAAATGTCATTTACTGTTTAGGATTTAGTTTAAGTGCTTTTAAACACCTGTCCATGCATAAAGCTCAGTTAAGCCTTTCTCTGCTGTCCGATCATTTGCTTACTGCGTGTGTGTGTGTGTGTGTGTGCGCCACATGACGCAGCTCCCACCTGTTCCAGATTAACCCAGTGTGCTCCTTTGCCAGGTAAGGATTAACCTCACTACAAACGCAGATTAAGCACACACATGGACACAGGAAGCACTCGGGCAGAAAAACACACACACACACACACACACACACACACACACACACACACACACGCACACGTACTGTACAGAGAGACACGGGATAGAAAAGGTGCAGCGGAAAGATATACAGAAAAAGGGGAGAAGGGGAGAAGGCGAGAGAACGACACACACTCCACACACACATACACACCAGTCTATTCTGTCACATAGTGTCATGGTAATTCCTATTGACAAATTACAGAGGCCATCTCTTAGCTGTAATTTATTTTCTACTTCCCCACTGCGTCCCTCCCCCATCTCCCATCTCTTTCTCATACCAATTTATGTCTTCATAAAAGCAGACTTTCTTGTAATTACCTCTTCTATAAAGAAAAGTAATCTTTCCTCCCGCTGTGTTTTATTACACAGGAAGCCTTGCAGGGATTTTCTGCACTTTGTCTCATTGTCCGTTGTGTCATTTCAAGCACTAAACAAAAGCGTTGCGTTTGCACAGTTTGAAAGGCAAAACTCTGCGGTTGCCGGTGAGTGAATGTCACCTTTTCACACATTTACACACACAAAAAGAATCGCCTCGTTTCCCAGTCAGATTGAAGCCGGTGCTGCCGGGATCCAAATGCTTTTGGAAGGCCCTCAGGTCACGCAGCTTCCTCTGCACATCAAGACCATGTCAGCTTTCAATTCAAATTCAAGATACGCAAAAAAAAATGAAGTTGGAAGCTCCGCTTTTGCTCTACTTCCAGGTTTGTTTCACCGCAGCTGCCTCAATCTCTCCGCCAGTCTCGTCACTCCATAGGTTGTTACGATCTCGCTCAAATTACTCTCCTCTGTCGACTCATTTTCATCATCCAAGAGTGGCGCTCTGTATTTTCTCATCCCTGTAATTGGAAAATTGTTCAGATCTGCTTTGAATGGGGATTACCGGTACTGGCATCAGATTTCAGGCCCATATCAGGGCAAGAAAAAGAGAAGATATCGTATCAGAAAATTGCACAAATCCAAAAACTGACACCACTAACCATCTGTAATAAAGCAAAGCAAAATGACTTGTTTATGTGCATTTGTACACACGCTCTAGAAGCATTTTCTGGGATGTTTAGCTTTCATTAAGGTGCACGTAACAGCCTGTGTTACCCACAAATACCCACAATCCCCTGTGCACAGCTCTGCACAGACCTGTTTAAACATGCAAAATGCACAGGCATAACCTCAAGCTTACTGGCCTAATTGAGTTTTGTGTCCATCTCCAGTGCCTACCACTAACTTTCTATTGACCTTCAACAACTTCAATTTCATCTTCTTCCTCGGCAGAAGGTTTTAATGGACTTACTGAAATACCTCCCAAATGGTTCAAAAAGCAGCAGCGAAATGTGCTGAAGATATAGTTTTCCATCTGTAAATGTTGTCTCTTGTATCCAACCCATGCATGGTTGCATTAAAAACACATAAATTATGGATGCAAATACACCCAAAACACACACAAATTGCATCAGTCAAGCCAAGTGCTCAGAGATGCATTCGGCAGATAGGAAGAAAGCAAGTGTTATTTTCACATCATTTTAAAGTCTTGCTTTAAACTTGAGTTTTGAAGAAAATCTGTAAAAAGTAATAAATGCAGGAAAAATAAGTTGCATTCTGTTCATGTTTCAAGGCATTAACAATGCCTGCATAAACCTGCCTTCTCACCTGTTGACTGTGGAATAAATGATGTCCTGCTATTTGTCTGGATGGGTGAGAAAAATTGTAATGCAATTTCTACATCGACTGCTGCCTTTAAATTGTGTTTATAAGACTGGGAGAAGTGACAGGTTCAATTAGATTTGTGTGGACACTTGAGACACAATTTACAATTGAAGTGTAGCTGCTAAATCACGACTAGACAGGTCAATATGGGGGATATCACACATAATCTAGATACATAATGTATTTTAGGGCCAGGCAATGGTGTAGATTGAGCACGGGTGCCTGCAGAGAAATCAGCAATCATCCTTGTTAAACAAAGGGAAATACCCCATACTAGTGATACATATATCCCTATCACATCATACACACACACACACACACAACTTCACACTGAAACAGTGGGCGCTCTTCAGCAGTGTATGGCAATAAGTGGTGAGGGAGGAATATACCTTTGAGGTGAAAACATTTACCTGAGCTGCATAAAAAACTGTGGACTGGGTCCACAATAATTGCTGCCACTGACTGTTACATTCCCTGCTGACTGCTGTGTACCAAGATAAGCATAAATATCAGCTAACTTCACAAATGTACGTTTGCATTATGGATTCCCATCACTGCTGTGCTTGCATTAGTATGGTCAATGTAAAAGTTCATCACTTCAGCCTAGCATATGGCATGCATGGACGATGCTGTTTTTTTTTCCAGTTTGTAGTAGCTCTTGATATAAAATAGATCCAGTAACTAGGGTAATAAATGTAATGATATTTGTGTTTAAAGTAACAGTGGCTTTCTTGCCGAGAATTAGGTGAGAAGATTGATACCACTCTCATGTCCAGCTGTTAAATATGAAGCCAGCAGCTGGTTGTCACAGCCAGCAGCTGGTTATCTCAGCTTAGCATAAAGACTGGAAACAGGGCGGAACAGCTGCGTCCAAATGTTACAAAATCCACCGACCAGCACCTCTAAAGACCACCTATTAACGTTTTACATCTCGTTGGTTGAATCCGTACAAAGTGTAAAAGAACAAATAAAGTGACTTGAATGGTGACCACTGGGCGTTTGAAGCTGAAGGTAAACATGTCAGAGGCAATGAGCGCGCAGAAGTTCATCTTTAATCTGATGATAGAGAAAGTGACCGATGACAAGCTCCCCTTATAACAACATAAGCTTCCATAAACGAGTCTTATTCAAACTCTATCTGGCAAATACACTCACTCTGAACTCTTATCAGGTCTGAAGTGGCCTTGGGGAACAGGAAAGGCTCATGGATGTATTGTGTGGAAAGTGTGTATATTTCCACTTCTAATCTGGTTTTTCCCCTGTGGTGATTGTAGTGCAGCTCTTAAATCCTTTTCTGTTCTGTTTTCCATTCCACTTGAAGCATCTGCATTTGCCCGTGGGGGTGGTGGGGGGGTTGGGGTTGAGCCAATGATGTGAAGGTACAGCTGCCGGCGATACATCAGCCAACATATGGGAGGACCAGCGGTGAGCATGCACACTCAGACAAGCAGACTGTTGTAGCTTGTATGAACGTACATCTACTTTTTACTCTTTTTCTTACAGGCCAATACTTCCCCTCTTCTTCTTTTTTCATTCCTTTCTCTCTCTCCTCCTCTACCTTCTTTTTTCGATCCATCTCCGAACCTTTGTCTTCTCTCCATCCTTCGCCCTCTCCCCCTCTCTTGCTAGCCATTCCCCAGAGAGATTATCCAAAAGACCAATTTGCTTCCTGATTTTCACTTCTCTCGTCCCTAATTGGCTTGAGGGGATCTGAGGGGATTTGTGGAGGGGCGGAGCTCAAGAAAAGGCAGACTCCCTTCTCTTCCCGGTTAAAAGTGGACACAAATTATAGCAAAGAACTGACTTAATAAAGCCTCCAATCTGTACCCACAGCATGACGGCCTGTCACCCCATTACTGGCTTTGTTTACACTTTGCTTTATTGGATTTAAGACTTTTGACCTCAAGGGAAGTGAAAAAGCCAAAGAAGTTATGTTTTTTAACCCACTTCTATGAAATTTGGTGTTCAGGCCTTTGGCCAAGGAACAACTGATTAGATTAAGGTTGTGGACTTGAACCCAAATATGTTTGCAGGGTCAGGAAATCTATTTAACTCGAAGTTGTAGGAATGCAAGTCAATGTCAACCACTGTCTTTGGGCCTAACAGAAAAGTTGGAGTCCAGATCATCGCTATCTCTGTTAGTCATTATGTTACAAATGCTAAAATTTGCATTTTACATTTAGCTCAAAGCACAGCTATCCTGAAGTGCAGCCTCACAGAGCCGCAAACTCTGATACAAGGAGTGTCACTTTACGACAGCATTCTTTTAACATGTACAGTTTTTTTAAAATAACTGAAATCCAAAGCATTAATGAGGTAGACTGGATGGACCCCGGTGTCTCCATGTTTCGTCAAAATCCCATATGTGTCTGAGATAATGCACAGCAGGCAGATGAGTGATGAAGAGAAATGACTCCACAGCTCCCCTACAGCTTTTACAGAATATCTCTACATACAGTCCACAAACTGTACATACCCATGTGAGTACAGAGCTGATAAATTGCACTGAATATTACAGGACTCTCTAGGGTTTTTACAAACAATGTGTATAATAAAATATTATATAACAGTAGATTTCAGACAAGCAGTCTGGCCTGACTGTGCTTACCATTCCCTTAAAGCATGGAAAAGCCTGTGCCTTACTGGTCCAACTCTTGTAACCACAGAGTGAGACAGATCTCCCGTTTGCTTAATCCTATTTGTAAGAGGGCCTATATACTGTACTGGATATTATTCAAAAGTGTCTTCCATACAGTGCATCAGTGCTATGAAATTCAGAATATAAAAGAGGAACATCTTTGTTGCTTGATATTACACTGATTATATTATGATTATATAATATAAGAGCAAGTAGCAGTCACGTGAAGTTATGAAACATTCTAAGAATTATGGGCAGTGGTGGCCTAATTGTTAGAGAAGCGAGCTTCCCGACCTCCCGGTTAGCTTTTCCGAGGGTCAATTTGCCATCAATCGGAATCGTGGCTGGGGAAGTCGCAGGCATCCGTTGCCTTTGTCCCCCTAAGTGCCCACCTTTGGGTTGCCACTTTAATCTCCCCGGCCGGCCACATAAATCTGGGTGGGGAGAGTGAAAAAAAATCAGTCATTCCTCATTACCACTACTGAGGTTCCCATCAGTGGAGCTGCTTAGTGGCCAGCAGATCTGACTGCGGTGAATGTAATCAGGGCTTTGCTCTCTTTTTCAGGAAAACGATGCCACTGGATGTAAAAACAACAACAACAAAAAATTGTATGAACGTCACCCAGGGTTTTTGCATAATCTACAAATATCCACGTTCTAATCTGGCGAGAAAGTTGCTTGAGACATGGCCTCAAAGTTAAACTTGACCTCTAGGACTAACTACAATAATAGTACAGTAAGTACATTATAAGTACAATAATGACAATGCCAATATATAAGTAGTAATATGTAAAACTGATAAATGAGGCCTATTGTGTTTGCTTGATTATGCCTTACCAGTAGCATTTCTAAAGCTGTCACTTCTTCATGTTTTTAAAGATTTCCTGGGTTGGATGAGATAACTTTGATGTGGGATCCCTCTCCATATATTCTAACTTGTGTTGGGCTGGCTAATTATTATTACTAAAGCTGATTCCCAGCTGCACTGTGTACATTCAAGGAAAAAAAGTGCCTTCAATAATTATTTGCTTACTACTTCAAACCACCATATGTCCATGGAACAAACTTTTGAAGCTCAAGTGAACCACCAGCACCTACCAACATCAAACTTTTGATGGGTTATTATGCTTATCCCAGCAGTATTCTTTCTTTTTTCCTCCTTTATTCCCTCCTTTCCATGTGAAGTCTATTCATTTAGGTGAAGATTTTGGAAAATGCTCCCTTCACTGTCATAGCATACGAGTGAATACATTGATGTAGTATAAGTGGCCCCAGCGGGAAAAGAACAAGCCCTGGGCAGTGTGTTAAAATCTACCTACAGTGCTGAGTTAAACAAGACAAGAACCCTCCTTTCTGTCCCCCGTCATTTTCATTTCTTCTCCTGTATTCATCTCTGTATATTTCATTTCACTTTTTCTACCAAATAGCTATGTCAGTGGTCGGGGACCAGGCTGACATTTTGTTGCTCTCCTAATCACATAATGTTGCTCTGAAGGAGCCTGTTTGAGAAGGCAGTGGGTGACTGATAGGCAAGCTCTTGCAGCGGCAGGAAATTACACCGATGCAATGCCATTTAACTCTGTGAGCAGCATTGTGCTTAGGTAGAACCGCGAATCAATCTTGCTTCCTACCTCCCTTTCTCTGAAATGCCAATGTGCACTTTCTCTCTTTTGGCTAATGGCGGAGAGACTGACTGGCATGCAGGGCAGAATGCTGCTTCAAGAAACTTGCTGAATGACTGCGAGGTGGGAGAACCAGGTCACTGCGATCTTTCATTTGTGTGGCATAGTACTATTTAGAAAGTCAACACAGACTATAGACATAGGAAACTGGCAGAGGCAGTGAGATTTTCTTTTTTAACGTGTATCTATCTATTTTCAGGACACATAGCAGGAAAGTTAAATGGGAATATGTTCTTGGTCATTTCAGGTCAGTCAAGACAAGTCAAAGTCAAGTCTCAAGTGTACCAGAGCAAGTCCAAGTCAAGTTTCCAGTCTGTCAGAGCAAGTTCGAGACAAGTCTCAAATCCTTCAGAGCTAGTGTTAAGTCAAGTCAGAGGTCTGAAACAGCAAATTTTAAGTCAATTCTCAAGTCCAAGCAAGTCAGAGTAAAGTTTCAAGACTGTCAGAGCCAGTTTCAAGTCTGTCAAGTATCAGTGAAGCCAAGTTTGTTCAGCTAAGCCAGAAGACAGATGAGAGTGGTATCTCATCATCTTACTCTGCAAGGAGGAGAAAATGTCAAACTATTATAAGTTCGGCTAGTGTCGACAAGTGTCGACAAGTGTCATAGCTAGAGTTTTGGTGGGATTTGACACACACTAACAACCAACTAATATGTCAAAACCGAAGCTACTAGCTGCAACTGTAATGTACACCGTCCATCACGAGTCATGGGAACATGGTTCTCTAATTACAATGGAAACAGTTCAGCTGTCCATTTTAATGTTGCACCTGTTTCCAACCATTCAAAGCCAGGATGAATCTAGTTTTTAAAGAACCTTTTAGACTTGAAGTCTGTCATTACAAGCAAGCCCTTTTTTTACCCATTTTCTCCCTTTCTCAGCACAAAGTAGCGCTTTAGATATGTTATTCTATTCCTGGGGCTGGTCTTTAATGCACACTCATTTTAGCACTTGAAGAAAAGTGACAGAAAAAGCAACTCCACTTTTGATCTTTTCCTGCTGCTCCCCCCATTTTTACCTTCTTATAAACTTGCCTCTCTTTCCATTTCCATACACACCCTTTCAGCCTCACTACCTTTCAGTCTCTCACCGCGTCACTCTCGCTCCTTATGATTTTCTCTCCATGTGTCTCTCTTTCATTCTCTTTCTCTTGTGCTCAGCTGAGAAATACTGTAAAAGGACCTAAAAATACCAGCACTCCTGCCAAGAGGGGAGAAGACAAACAGTGCAAGTTACTTCAACGTGAAATATCTCCACCACTTCAACCGTCTACATCCAGCTCTGTCAAGGCCTTTATGAAACCCATCTCTCTCTGTGTGCTCTCTCCAGTTTCTGCCCTCTCAATATCTCTCATTATTCTCTTATATTTCTCTCCCTCCATCTTTATCTCTCTCGCACTTAATCTTGCAATCTTCTCTTTCCCGCTGGCGTCTTTATCTAGACAAACAGTGAAAAATAGGCTAACAGTAAACATGTTGTTTCTTATGAATGATACATCAACAGAGAGTACAGGTATGTCCCCTAGATTTGACCTCGGATTGTTGCAACCCCATTAAATATTGGAATTGAATCTGAGGTGATTTCTTACTACAGATGCATCATTTGTTTGGTCTATTCTGTGGTGTTGACATATCATGAGGAATTCACGATAACTGATCGTTCAGGCAGGCAATCAGGTGTTGCGACCCCCTCTAACTGCTTTAAACGTGTTTCCCGCTTTACCAAAATAAGACCAACAGTGTCTTGAAATAAGGGATCGCACTGTATGTGTCCGGGGATGTCTGACTGAGCTCTGCTGCTCTTTTGCAGTGACACCCTGCTTCACACACTAACGCTAATTCTAACTTGGGACTTGCCTGTCAAAAACACTTGACAGAGGCTGCGAAGAGAGTACGATCAGGCCATAGTCACCATCCCCATGCAGATTTTCAGTGTCTGTCTAAGATCCTACCACAGGGACAAGGATGCTTGCGTAACCCCCGAGCCAGTTTAATGTCTGGCACTCCAAAATAAACTCACACTGGACTCCTGGCTTACATTCGTTAAAAGCTCAAGAAGTATTCAAATCCATACTCAGGTAGAATTAACAATACTACACTGTACAAATACAAATACAAATACTGAAAGTCCTGCATATAAAAGTTTACTCAAGTATTATTATTATTATCATTATGCAGAAAAGCAAATGTGGTACAGTATATTATTGAATTGCGCAATTATGCATGTTCCTCATATAAAAATGGTTCATGTATAAAAACGATAAAGGTAGTGGAGTAAAAAGTACAAGTTTGCCTCTGAAATGTAGTGAAGTAGGAGTATAAAGCTGCAGTGTACAGTAAGTACAGATGTAAAGTAAGTGTACTTTGTTACTTTCCAACAACTTGAAAATGCATTGAGAGACAAGTGTAGCATAGAACTGGAAGTCATTTTTATGCATTTCTCTAACTGGGATCATTTCTAGCGAATAAAATGACATAAAAAACTAAATCAATATTCATTATACTCTTGAGCTCCTGACCTCCTCTTAAGGCCTCCTGAGTCCCAAAAAAGCTCAATCTCTTTCATTACAAGGGCAGGCCGCCCTGATATTTCGTACAATTTTCTCCCCCTCCTCCTGTTATGACTCTCCCCACTCATTGTTGTCGCTGCCAGCACAAATCACCTATACTGATGACAGCAGCTGATCAATACCCTGCTAGTCCTGGTCACGCTTGTCAAGTCAATTTCCCACTAATGAATCCAGTTCGACCGCAATCCTCTTTGATGAACTATCTGAAGTTGTTTGTTGTGCACTTGCTGCATCACTGCTGTACTGTGGGAAACGGGTTACACTGAGAAATAAAAAGAACTCATGATGATGCATTTCGAGTTTCCAGGGCCCATTTCATTGTTTTCTTGGCTATTTCTCTTATTTCTGTGGCCAAACGTAGAAAATGTCACATCCCATAAAGATATTTACAGCAAAACAGTGATGGGGTTTGATAGCACTTTTAGCAATCTTAAACATCAATGGTTAATGTCAGGGTTTGCTGTCGGCCTCTCAGAGTCAAAGAGCTGGGGCTCCTTTTTAGATTAATCATTTTGAACTGATATTCCACAGACATATAGAGCGAAATCCATCATTTAGGAGGCAGAGATACCAATTTCTCCACTGACATGGGCCACACGAGCAGAATGCAGCACAGCCACAGGACGTGCTTCACTGGAGGAGGAAGACAGAGTGGATAATGCATCAACAGGGTAATTTCACCTCTTCAATGATTGTACTGAAATTATTGATGATACACTGAGTATATATTTACGGGAAAATGGAGATAAACCTTGGCCCCCAAGGATACATTTAGTCCTCACAACAGCAAATAAAAAAAATCCACTGTCTCCAATGCTAACAGATGTATTTGGTGAAGTGTGACAAAATCTGTCTACTGTCAGAAATCTCTAATAAAGGCATAAAAATGCATAAAAAAGATAAATAATGATGGATTATGGTTAAGGTTGAGACTATTTTACCTTGGTGTAGATTAAAAAACACACAGGCTAAGTGACCCAAATCAAATACTCTCAGAATTTATTGCGACAGGTGCATGCTGGATCTCATATATAAGTCAGTTTGATAAGTTTTCTTGTACTTTTCCAGTTCAGGTTTAAAACACCACACAACACTGAGCTAATAAATGCACACATAGCAGGGGAACCTCTGCAGCAGTTCTAGGACTTGTGCATTTCCAGGCTGCACATTTCATCTGAATGAAACATAATCACAATATTGAACTTCTGCACCACAATACACAAGAGGCTGTAGATTTCATGGTAGCAGTTTACAACGGGCTGCATTCTGGTGTACTAATTAGTGCATTTACCCATGAAAAACCATTGCATGCTTGTACTTAATGAAAAACTCCTTCCAATGCAATTACATTGGGGGATTTTTGTTCTTGTGTTAGTATTGCAACTCTGGAAGGTGCGAAGGAGGATTTCAAAGATTGAAAGTTGTGTTTTGTCGTTGCCTTAAATGATTGTAAGAGAACAAAGTGCACATCAAGTGTTAAGTATTCCAGGAATAGGAAGTTCTCTCTAGGGATAAAAGGGAGATGAACCTGCCAGTCGGCAAGCCTGGATAAAGACCAAAGTGTCTGAAAATGATCACAGCTTTCATGAGTGGAATACTGAGAGATTACTTATTAATTTATATTAGAAGGTGTTGATGAAGTGTAGAGTACACACACACACACACACTCACAGTGTCACTGTCACTCTCTTTCCCTTTCTCTCCCCGTCTCTCCTCCCACTTGTTCTGTCTTACAAACAAAGACAAACACACACTCTGCAGGGGTGTTTCCCAATGGGCAACAGAGTATTGAACGCTCTCTTTTTCTATCGCTTCCTCCAAAACACACACAAATACAGAACACCCCAGCACACACAGACACACACACACTTTGCAGCGATCTCCACTGGGTAACCTATGATTGAACTCTCCTCCAGCCCTCTCCCTCTCTCTCACACCCCTGCCGTGACCTTATAATGATCTTCCATACTGCACCACGCAAACACATGCGCACACACAGACACACACACACAGTGTCTCTCTAAATTCCCACACTTGGTCTGTAATGATCTGCCAGGCACTCCATGCTCTGAATCTTTTAACAGTCCACTCCTCCACTCAGTCTCAATGGAGCGCTCCGTATGTGTGTGTGTGTGTGTGTGTGTGTGCGTGCGTGCGTGCGTGCGGGGTGTGTGTGTGTGTGTGTGTGTGTGATGATTGTGTGACTTTATGTATACCATGATCTCCTTAAAGTCATATAATTTGTTGCAAAATGGCTATACACTGTGTACCTGTTTTCCATTTTTCCCATTAGAGGAATACATGTGTGTTGCGTGTGTTTGTTATGGAAACACAGTTTTCTTTCTTAAGCCACACGTGTTGGGGCTGATAAGCTTTTAATCACTGCAGCCCGACCAGGGAGAGGTAAGATTTCACCGCTGTGTATTCAGTATTAATATCAGGTCTAAAGTTATACAAGAGGAACGCTTGTGATTGGCTCGCCTGATACCGGCACCGAGGAAATCAGTCTGAATGGGAGAGAGGCCAGACGTGTCTGCCACAGCAAATAAAACATGAGCTGCAGACTCGTCTGGTTCCCAGGCTATGGCTTTTGAGACTGTATGCTTATTCTGAATTAAATGAAGTTTTATGACTACGTTTGGGAACAAAGACCGCACCTCGAACCGAGTTTCCGTATATTAAAGCGCACCAGAGCTTCAACTCACCACGGGTCTTCGTCTCCTCCGTCCGCGAGGGCCGTTAATCGCGGCCGCCATTTAGCGACCAAACTTTTTACCAGTCACAGTTCAGTCCACTACGGCGGCCCCGGCAGTCCTCGTATCCACAGTCCGAATCCGACAAACACCTGAGAGTGACAGGCATTCCCTTCAGCCTCAGAGTCAAGTTGTTCCGGCGTCACTCAGCATCCATCGATATTTCCAGCGGTGAGGGACACCGAGCCTCCCGCGCCGTCCGCGTCTCCGCCGTCCACCTGCGTCACCGTCACGCATGACGTCACGCATGACGTCACGGCACATCCATTCCCCCCCCCACCCCCCCTCCTCCAGGGCCTGGGGGCCAGGTAAGAGGTCCCCCTGTACCTGTTCCCTGCTTGTTCTCCACTCACTTCACTTCTATTCATCCCTCTTTTGGCCTCCGCTCTTCCCAATTTAAGTCTAATAGCCAACACACCACGGTTTTCAACATCTTCCGATAATGCTGTTTCTTCTATATTTTTAATTTGACACTCTATTGAACATTGCATCCTGTACACCTTACATCCTGTAATTAATCCCTCATACCTTTAATTGGTGATTCCTATCACAGTGTTTTTTAGGCAAGTTGACCTGAGGCCTAGGTACACATAATGCTCCCTTTTCCTGCCCAGATGAGGGGATAAAGAGGACGGTACGTGGGGTCCACTCTTCCTCGGCCTCCGCCTCACGAGCATTAGCAGCCATAAGTGATTCATGTCTGACTGGTTAGTGAACCGCCGCCACCCTGCACCGCGCTCAGCAGTTCATACGGCAGTTGCCACTGTTAACGCCGTTCCAACCCACAGTGGTGGGGCGGCATTGTCGTGGAAATGTAATGCCCACCCTCCGGTCCCATCCCAGGTTGTCCCAGTAACCCCCCTCAGCTCTGTTAGTGCAGCTAACAATTCAGTTTACTTTATGGGCCCCTACGCCAGCTTATGACGTCAAGAAGCAAGAGGAAAGGACATGTTTCCCTGCCACAGGTTTATTAAATTAACCCATAGACCAGCATAACCGGTCAATTACTGTGGTTATCCCTAATTACTGCACTAAAGCCCCTTGGAAATCAAAAATGAACTGACAGGTGCGAATTAGTCTGGCGATGCCAGGCTACAATGCCCCTCCAAAACCAGCAGGAAAATAAATTACGTGAAGTCTAGTCTTGAATTAGAGACAAGATAATTTCCACGTCAATGTAAGGTTTTATAAACAACGACTTGTACATGATTTTCTGCGTAAGTGATACTTAAAATCAAATTTATCGTAGGTCCATTTTATAAGTGAAGTCCCGGGTAATTACATAATTCCAGCCTACTTCCTTCAGCCATTCAAGCAAACTGCAGACTAAACAAGGTCTAGTCCAGCTTTGCCATCTACTACCTCCACGGTGAAAACACCTCACTTCCACAGAATTCAGCACTACGTTTCAGAGGGACAGGCTTTCAGCTTTTATGTTCTCTTCGCTACCCAGACAGCAGTGTGACTACATCAATTTAGCCAGGGAACATACTGGGGCGCCCTCAATTCGGAAATTCCCTGCAGCATTTTCACAGCCCATGAAGCTCTTACATCCCGTCCCACCTTAGCACGCACAGTCTCTGCACCCATACCACCCTCTCTCTCCTCCCCTCTTCCTCTTTCACCCCAACTCGGTCGAGGCAGATGGCAGATGTTAAAAGGGAGTTTTTCCTAGCCACTGTTGCCAAGTGTTGCCAAGCCTCTCACATCCCAGGCCACAAAACTCAATCACTGACTCACTTTCTCATTTTACTACTTTATAAAATTGTCTTCAGGGGAACCATGTCCAGCCTTGACCCTGACACAAGGCCAAACCACACCTCACCCCCTCACTACAGACCTCCTTGCCTGCTGCATCAGAACCCTCCTCAGTCTGTCTCTGTCTTAGTCAAGGTCTCAAAATCCATGTTCCTACTGGCATTCTTCAGCTACTGGAGTTCTTTGCTTCTACCCTCAACTACCACCCATCCCAATGCACAACTATATTTCCATTAATTCCTCCGAAGCTCATCTTCCACCTCAAACCAACTAGTGCAGTCTACTTTTTGACTAGACACATACCCTTGTCCATACAAACCTTTACATGAACTAGGTAAACTAAAGGTTGGCTAGTGGGGGGGGGGGGGGCTTGACTGGCTAGTCACCACACACTTTTGGTATCACCACCACCCTTTCGCCAAATCATATCATATCCAGATCTGGAATATCCCCAGAGCCATACTCTGGGCATTCCTTCTGCATCAGAGCCGTCTCCACTGCTTCTTGGCAGGGAATCCTCGAACACATCATTAAAAATTCTCATACGCAGGTCTTCTCCAGCATACCATGCTTACATCCCCAACAATCAGAAACGTCCACGTACAGTTTTCCTCCTGAAGTTCTTCTGACGGCTCGATCCAAGCATCCACATCCCTTCGACCCTCAACCCTCTCCCCAGATCCTCCATTCCTTCTACATCATGTCAACTCTCCTTCTTCCATACTATGAATTTAACTATTCTAAATCCATTATCTTTATTGGCGTGGTCTTTGTTAGTGAATGCCAGCAGTGTTTCAAAGAAGTTGGGACCAGGGGAGACTGGGAAATTTGTGGAATGTTGTAAACATGTAAACATGTTAATTGGTTACAGGCGATTGGTATCATGATTGAGTATGAAAGGGGCATCCTCAAAAGGCTCAGTCGTTCACAAGCAAGGATGGGGCAAGGTTCACCACTTTGTGTTAAACTGGGTGGGCAAATATTCCAACTGTTTACGAATGTTTCTCAACGCCCAATTGCAAGGATTTTAGGGATTTCACCAGCTACAATCCATAATAACACTAAAAGATTCAGAGAATCCTGGGTAACTCGCACATCTGTGAAGGCACCATTAATGCTGAAAGGGTTTTGAAGCAACATGCTGCCATTCAGGAGGTAATGTAGCACAGTGGTAAACGTACCCCTGTCCAAACTTTTGGGGAAAATGAAAAGGCATTAAATTCAGAATGAGTGTGTATTTACAAAAAACTAAATGTATCAGTTTGAACATTAAACATCTTGTCTTTGTACTGTATTTTATTAAATATAGATCCAAAAAATGATTGCATTCTGGGTTTTTTTACACAGCGTCCCAACTTTTTTTGAATCAGGGTCGTGATTGAATGAATCAATGCAATTGACATTTCGATGCTGGATCCCCATTGCAATCTATTGCACCTGCTGTCGTCACTTCTAATTAGAGTTGGCTAGTCAACTTTGTTAGTGTTAGCTTTGCCGGCTAAAATGCTTTACCTACAGTGACAAGAGTTTACACAGTAATGCTACAGCAGTTTTCAGTACAGGATATGCATCATTAAAGGCTTGTGCTCGGTGCGATTACCTACAAGCATTTTCTAGTAAGCTACATAGCCACACAGTCGTCCAACTCATTAAAGGAAAAGTATGTTTTTGTACTCTTTTTTTTTACTGCTATCCCATAATGCTTTGAGAAGCAATTCACTGGAGCATCCCATATAATAAATAAATGACTAAAGGCCTTACGTTGCACTGTGTGTGGTGATCATGTGTGGTGTGTGTGTGCAGAGATGCATTAGAGCCGTGTTGTGGCAAACTCTAAGTCACAGGCATTCCCTGGACATCTTTAAGTGGTTTTCTTGGAGAGCCACAGCATGGCAGCAAGACCCCTATTACTGATATAGACACACTGTAATAAGGCAGAGATGCTCACACCGTCAGACACACACACAAAGAGAGTATCTCTACTATCAGCAGCACGTAACAAGCAATCTGCACTCAAGGAAAACAACCATGGCTGTGGTCAAGTTAACAACACTGGATCAAGCATAAATGTACACTCATGTATGTACTGGCAGTATAGACACGAGTATATATCTCAGAAGTATACTGTAGTAGGAGAAGAAACATATCTCACAATCTGCCAATATGATTTTTTTATCTCTTCGTCTCTATTACTCTTTTTTTCCCTCTCCATCTATTTTGTTCCCCATCCCTTCCTCTGCGCAAATGTTTGTAATCAGAGGTATTGACTGGCTTATTGATGATGAACACTTTCATGTCTAAAATCAGCCACACATACACACTACACGGCAATAACAAAAAGACGAACAGAGATGCACACATTGTCCTCCTGTCATCTCCCCCTCTCCCAGACAGATCATTATCTTGCAGTAGATCGGTCAGTCACAGGAAGGGACCCGACACTCAAAGGACAGGAAATGAAGACGTGGTTTCGGCCTATCAAGGTCCTCAGGAGACAACAAGATTGGGGGGGGGGTGTCGCCTTAGCTCTGTCTCCGGGGACAGTCACGTCACCGATGAGGCAGGAAGTGGGTTTTTAATAAAGTCACGCCCAGCCCAGCAGATAGGGCTTCAAAGATGTGTGGCTTTACAAGCTTCTTTCCCTAAGTCTGTCCGTTTTGTTTTTACCAAAATGACTCTTGCAAAAAATCAGATCAGCCTTTTTTCAAACATCAGAGCTGTGTGTATGCTATGATACAAAGAATCCTTCTGCAGAAACACAGACGGACAACTTGTATGTTCAATCTGACAGAGGTTTTTACCTCAAGTGCCGTACAAGAGCAGATATTTTTTTAGCGTGTTCTACCTGCAAAGGCACTGCAGAAACTGGTAATGTCTTGCAATGCCCATCGAGGAAACTCTGCCAGCAGCTGTAACCAATTGTCTTTTTTGATGATTAATTAATTTGTCAAGGGCCACAGCGCCATTCTATTAAATTGATAACAACGTGGAGTTTCTGTCACCGCTGAAGGCAATATAACCCACCTAAATTACCTCAAACAGGCAGCGGTCAAACTGAATCAATAACTGGAGAAAGAATATGTGGAAGCACCGTGTGCACTTGGACCTGCATATTAGGGGCCTTTCTGCATATAAATGTGAATCAACTGGAATTTTCTTGCCAATATTATCTGAGGAGGAGAGGACACTGACCCTCCATTTTGTATCCACAAGAAGAGTACGTGCCCTGTGTACAGCTGCCGGTCGCCCAACTTTACTGGAAACAGTAAGGGAGGCAGGTGAGTAGGCGGGGGTGGGGGGTAGGGGATGAAGTTGGTTGACAGCAGTGGGGGTACAGTGCAAAAAAAAAAGAAATAAAATGAAGTGATATAGACATAAACAAGATGAAAGCATTGATTTCCTCAGACAGCATTGAGTTATGACTAGTAGGACACAGCATGATAAGGCCCATCTATCGGCCAATAAACTGGCTGGGCAAGGCCTCCAACAGCCACAAACACACTGCCAAAAACCTGATTACACACATGCACAACACACACAAAGCAGTCCTCCTGTCAATACAAAAGATCCATTCCTCTCACAGTCTCTTTTCCCTCCTCCAGGCCCCCTTCCTCTGCCCTGCTTTCCCTCTATAAAGTATGACACACATGCTCACACACTCCCACCACAACAAGTACAACTGACTGAACCCTTTTCATCCATCTCAATCGACCAGTCGACCCAAAATCAATACACAATCAGATTGAATTAGGAGGGCTCAGTGTAATATCTGGACTACAATCAAACTGACAATCACTCCAGAATAATCGTCAGAATTCATCCATTCACAAAGCTCTTTTGATTCACCAAACTGAAGGGAAGCCAATCCTGTCTAGAAATTCTCCTACAATACGGGTGAGGCGGCCCAGGCTAATCTCTGGATGGCATCTGTTTGCAATGAGGTTTTCGTTCCAAGCCACTGAATCACGACAAGCCCCGGTCCGGCTCAATCTACAACACAGGCGGGAATGAAATAAGGAAGGAGCAACCGTGGGTGGGTGTAATCTCTAGATTGGATCTGTTCCTGTTGAACGCTAGGCGAAGGGCATCATATTTACAGTATATTTACTATAGACCTGTTGTCATCCACACCACGTTAGAGGTACTGCAGAAAAGCAGGAAAAACTCACTTACAAAAACATGCAAGTTCAATGCCTGTATTTGGTTCATGTATTTGGTCAAAGCTGGGGTAGGTAACTTTGGAGAAACCAGCAGGAGAAGTCCACGAGAGAACACAGATGTACGATGTACATATACATCAATGCGAGAGACCGTTGGAGAGAGGAGCGCAGCCCATCATGGTCATCGCTTACCATATCCAACTACATCAAGTCACATTCACATGTAAAAAAACAGCTAACATTAACATAATAAACATAAACATGGCTATTGTTAGTACTCACAGCTGTCAACCTAACATGTTAGTATTGGAAATGTTAGATCGTAAATTGAGTTTGATGCAGTAACTTCTTGCTGGCAGGCTGTGGTAACGTTAGATATCGGGGAGACTCAGGCAGGCTGGCAGGCCGTCCAGTCATTTCATGAGGGACGAATTATATGAATGGAATGGCTTATTAGGATCCTGCGACAGTCACCGCTTTTTTTCTTTTTTGTGTCAGAGCATTTAATTTATTGATTGCTGTAAGGATGTAAACAGAATTTCAACAAACTCAACAAAAAATGAATTGCCTACCATACCTTTAATGTAACTATAAAAGTTGATATGCAGAGGGGAACATGTAATTGTTACTTGGGATCATTTCACAAAGCATGTGCTTCATATTCTGATGTGAGTTTTTTTCATGTGAGTGTCTTGTCTGTTTTAATCATTTAGATTTTTCATGTTTTAATTATTCAGTCAGCTTTTGAATTTTTATATTTCCTTCAAGTTTTACGTAAATTGAGCAGTTTGGTCAAGGAAATTCAACTTGAAAATCATCAACTCAACACAATAACCTAAATTGCTCAAAACCTAAACGCAAATGACTGTCCCAGAACTTTGTCTCTATTTTCTCTATAATAAAGTTGTTCTTTCCGGGAAACCTCCTAGAAAATTACAGACCCATAAAATACAGCCCTACTTTTTTATTTCCCATCCTCTAAAAGCTGTTTTAAATCCCTGTCCACACTGCAAAGAATACATCTAAATATGGAATCCTTAAAAGTACTGAAGCCTGCCTATAAAATTTGCAGGACTTTAGGTAGCTAAAACCTTTAACCCTCAAAATTTCCCCAAAATACCAGGGACCAGTGGCATCAGTGTCTTCAATGGTAGAGAAACCTGATTATGTAGCTCCCTGTATACATATCCAGGTTTATGATCATCTGTGTTGGTGCAGGTGTTTACTTGATTTGACATCTCAACCACTCTGTCATTTCTGTTCTGAGTTAGCTAAACAGTAGAGGGTGAACTTGTCTCTGCAGAATTTGGCTTATTTATTTGATGGTGAAGCTGCACTATCAGTATTTTTAGATCAACAATGGATCAAATTGTGTAATGTGAAAGGGGCCACTCATAGTGATGATCCCACAGAGAATTACTCTTTACAACTCCCTTTCATCCTCTCATAACCAGGATAATCAAAAAGCCTGATCCAAAGTGGGATAGTAGTGCGCATATAATTGCACTCACTGACAAACAAACTCACCTGAGAGGGAAACCAGAATTTTCTACAATACTTCTCAGGTGTTTAACACATCAGACTGTCAATTTTAAACAAGTCAAAACCAAAGTATGGAGTTCTAAAGTGTTAAAATAAAAATAAATAATCATATCAACTGCAGCAATTAAATACAAATGTCATCTAATAAATGTGTTATTGAGAAAAGAAGCAAGATGAAATAACATTGGCTGTTTCATAATTTAATGGTAAATTTTCTAATTTATTTAATGTTTATTTATTTATGTATTTAATATTGTATACTTATGTTTTCCATACAAAGCAGCCGAACTGATCCTAAAAGATGATATCCAGCATACAATGTGTACAATTATGGTGTAGCGTGTCAGCGCTGTGGATCAATAATTCTGCTTGGTTGTGTGCTGTTTTCCGTTTGTTTCCACTAAATGTATACATCCAAATTTGCTATCTGGAGCATACACGCAGATGCAAAAGGGAAATGATTTAATCTATGAATTTTATAGTGAATCTGTGCAGTACTGCTCCTCAGTTTCATGCCTGTGTAAGATACTGAATTGGAAATAAATCGAACTCACAGGTTATGAGGGAGATTCGCAATGAGTACAGTTATTAATCAGGCAATAAGCTCACAGGAACAGCAGAACTGACGTGTGTCCATAAAGTGAGTTTTTCCAATTTAAAACACACGCTGCCCTCTAAATAAAATACAAATAGGGAATTTCTTTTTATAACATATTTACCTTTGTAGTTATATTCTCAACATGTTAACCATACCTATGATGGTGATATTGAGCCTTCTTCATTAAATTTTCAGACTGATAGAGAACAATCTTATCACAAGAGAGCATTCACCAATCTCTCTTTTTCGACTTGAAAGACGTTTTCATCAGATGACTATTTCAAGTGGCGAGGAAAGATGCCTGTCAGCTCTGAGGCTGGATTCTACGTGTGTGTGTGTGTGTGTGTGTGTGTGTGTGTGTGTGTGTGTGTGTGTGTGTGAGAAAGAGAGGGAGAGAGAGAGAGAGAGAGAGAGAGAGAGGACAGGAAGGAAGTAAGTCATCCTATCCATGGTCTCCAGGGGATGGCAAGGCAATTTGGGAAGCCTGTGACAGCACAGATTTTAAGTTTTATATCCATCCCTCCCACATCCCTCTCTCTTTGTGCTGTTCTCTTTACATCCCTTGTCTTCTATCTTTACTCTCCTCTCTCTCTTTCTCTTCTACTCTTCACCGTGTATCTGGATACACTTTGATAAACTTTGCTTTTAAAGCACTTTGTTCAACACAGAGTTCATGACACAAACTTTCTCCTCTTCCTCCCCCCTATCCGCCCCAACATTTCCTCTCTCTTTCCTCTGTTTTTGTCTGTCCCTCTGAGGGTCCATCTCTATCACTCACTCCGCCACACACACATGCATGCACATTTAGACGCTTAAAAATTCTGTCCACGGTCCGCCACTTACAGACACAAAGGAGCATTGCGAGTGCTGGCCGGGGGGCTAAAAGCGTCCTCTTTGATAGGAAAAGCAATATGGATGGTTCTGAGTGATGCAGACTACTTTTGTGCTACACACTGACACACACATACACATACACACCCTTAAATGCACAAATGGACATACTGATGCACACAGGTGCATAGACAAAAACATACACACAGACACACATAAATGTCAGCTAATATCAACCAAAAAGTGCTCTCGCACCATTAATGGACATCACTAGAGCAGATAGTAGACTGGATCATACTGAGAGACACAAAAGTAATCCCAGCAGGCCATATCTGGCCACAAAATACCTGTTGGCCCTAAAAGCTTGCAGCACATGATGAGATATTCAACTTTTTCTGCTGAACAAACCCTCCATTAGAGCATCTGAATTCCTCACAGGGATCATAAAGCTTCATCTAATCTAACCTGGGGCAGTCAGTTCGAAACTGCCTGCTTATTATCAGGTGTATTACAGTTCTAAACACCAAACTGTTGGCAACTTGTCATATTTTTGAAGTAACTAAGGCCTGAAAGCATTTTTTCCTGACCTGTAACCCATCACAGGTGGTACATTTCCTCCTTCAGCAATCCACATCAACCAGTGTGGACAGCTCTTAATAGAAAATCATGGCAGAGCACAAAATGTCCAATTTTCCTTCAGGAGTCCAGAGTCAGAACTCCCAACTATATACTTTCAGTGCTTACATGTCAGCTGGCATTTCTGCTGCTTTTAAGACTTGAGCTGAATTTTAACTGAAGTGCTTTCCTTACTTCCAGTTAAGCTGACACTTCAACTGCTTTCACCCATTATATGTTAAACTGACACTTGCACTGATTTTTATTAGGTCCAACTTGAAAAATAAACTGAAATTTTACTTGCTGTCATTGCTTGAATAACAACTGACGCTGAAACAACTCTTTACAGTGCACTTCGATGTTTTTATTACTTTAATTATGTTCAGTTCAACTGACATTTCAACTACTTTTATTGCTTGGACACTGGCTTTCAGTTAATTTGCACTAGAAATATATAATAATATAATAATTTAATATGAAGTGCTTTCCTCGCTTGCACTTTAGGTGATACATCAACTGCTTTCACCCACTACAGGCCAATTGACCCTTGAACTGATCTTAATTCTTCAAAAAGACAGTTCAACTACTTCAACTGACATTTTAACTACTTAAATACCTTCTTACATACAAACTGACACCGTGAACTATAACAGTTACAATTTAATTATTTACAGTCCTTTAACTTCACTTTTAATAGTTTCAATGATTTAAAATTCAACTGACATTTTAATTGCTTCATTTCTTCCTCTTTAAATGACAGATCAACTCTTTTTATTTCTTACACAAACTGCAGTTGCTTTTGGTGCTTACTCGTCAAATCACATTTCAAATTAGCAGACATTTTAGCCGCTTTCTTTTCAAGTGTTCTTTCAGTTCAAGAACTTTCACTTTTAACGTGTACACTGTAGTTTATTGCAATCCTTACTACATGTTGCACTCACTGTAATTAAATTTGAATAGTGGCTAAAAACATAAAAGTGATGGGATGGGGTGGTTGGAGGATTCAACATTTATAAAAAAGAATTTAGACCATAAAAACATCTTTTTGATTCTACCTTTAATGCATTCCAGTGCCTTCACACAGCCAGTGCAATATTTTCAGGTTTCAAAGAATTTGTTCAATGTCAACACCACAAGGTTCAGGTCTGTATAGCCACATTCCACAAAATTGGGGGAAAAAACAAGAACTGTGTGTCTAAAGAATAGCACCTGCATTCAGCATCATAAGACCAAATTCAACTCTGCTGGAACTCCTCAAAGCAAAACACTCCCCACAAAAACTGAGAGAGAAATGTAAAATACCGTTTCAGAGCTGTTCTGTGGAGCCTTTGCTTTGATCTTCAAGGAAAGCCTCTTTAAAAAATAACCACAGACAGGCCGACTGCCTTTCAACTCGCCTTCTCTCTCCTCTCTTTTCTTCCATCTGGGTCTACCTCTCTGCTCTATACTAACCTGGGCAGGACGTTGGGACGAGAGCTTTTCCTGGCGACAGTAAAGTCGAATTAACATCAACTCATAACAGGCCAGAGACGGCTCCATCTGCTGAGTTGGTTCATTGATTGGTTGTGCATACTGTATCACATCCCGATTTTCATCCTTTCATCCAATCACCTGCCTATCTATTTAAACCTGCATGTATTGGTTTGTCCATATTTGTACTGACAACTGGGCAGATTACCATGTCTCTAAGTTGCTGTGCAAACAAAATCAGTGTTGGAGTGACAGCACGACGATTTCAGACATTTCACACTTAGATATTTGACTCCCGCATTTTGGGGAAATGAACATTTACACTGACAGCAACTCTACCTCCATGTGATGTTTTAATAAAGACAACTTCAAGGTTCACTGTGACAGGCGCTAAATCAATCCCCCCACGCTGCAGCGGCGTTAAGAAAACGAGGCGAGGGGAGGAAAAAATTCTAATTTCACAAAAAAAAAAAAAAAATGAGGCAACACTTTGCAACCCGGTTCGCTTACGGCTAGCACTTCCACTGGGATCGTTATCAAACCCTTCGCTCCTCGGGTAACAGAAAAGATTGGTATGGAAACTATTTTATCCACCCCCCTCTGCCAGTGTAAGCGATGAATTCCTGGTGAGGAACAATGACAGACATATATTTGGTACATGGTGACTCTTGTGAGAGACTCAGACTGCAACAAGATGGATGGTTACATTTAAAATCACTGAAATATCTAGAAGTTATGGTAACAGTTTTTACATAATATGCACTGAAATGCACCTGATGGCAAACAGATTTTCTGAAAGGTTTCCCATAGCAATCAATTTAAAGGTTAATGTATTTGTCGCAAATCATCATCCACTCATCATTATTAACTTTGCTTATTTAATGTTTTTATTCTGATAGATAGACAGATTGATAGATAAATAGATGGATGTTGGTTAGTTTGATTTGTTAAAACTCTGAGCACATTTTCTGCATGTCTCTCCTTGATATGCAGTGACTGTGGTACCTTTCCTTTGTATTGAGTGATTTGTCTGCAGCGAGGATCTCATTTATACAACAGAGCAAGTCACAAAGACATCTGTCCTCTGTTTAGTGGCACAGTCTCTATTCACATTGACCTTGATGAGAAGAAACCAGAAGACAAGAGATGCAGGCGCAGGATGCAGTACAGTACAGGTAATATGTTTGTTTTTTTATATATATATTTTTATGAGGTTGAATTTATGCTCCTTGCCAACTGAGTTTACAATATGAAGGCTTTTGAACCCTGGTCTGTGACCATACTGCAGCATTATAGACTAAACATTATGAACTCATATGCTGTAAAATCGATTAAGATCCCCAAAGAGGACAAAATACAAGAGGCCGTATAATAGCAGTGCAGTGCAAAGGCAGTTTTCCATCTAGGCCCCCTTCTCCCTTAGTTTTCATCATCCTCACATGGTCTCAGTAATAAATGAATCAGCTTAACCATCTACTTGTTGAATAGCAGCTAGAGGAATGTGTCTACCCGCATCCAAAAGCCCTGTTGCCCATCACTTTGGTGTTAATGGCTGCAGTTTATATGGGCAAAACTGTCAAAATGGTCTGAATTAACATTTAAAGTTAAGTGTTTCCAGTGCAATTAAATGCAAAGGATGAAAATGTGCTTTCCTTTGTTTTTTCTATGAACCATTAACACTGATCAATTCTATTTTGCATTCACTTTCATAAAGCAGTCAAACTGGAAAGCATTAATGTAATACCCATACTGATCTCGCTTCTGCACAATCAAATTGAGACTTTTTTCTTTACCCTCACCACAAAGGGAACAACTTATGCAAAAAAATTCTATACAAATACTGTGTAACTGTGTGTTAAAAACGTGGGCACAATTTCAAATTGCTTACATGAATAGCACTGCAATAGTACAACGTCAGACATTCTAGACTTACTGATTTCAACAACTATCTAACTAACTAACTAACTAACTAACTAACTAACTAACTATCAACAGATAGCTTAACATTCCAGAAATCCAGCTCTAACAAGGAAGTCACAGGGTTCGCACATCCTCTTGTGTCTCTTCGTGAACTCATTTATCTATTGTTATATCCTACGGTGAATATGTGTAATTTATGTCAACGTTTTGGAGTATTTTTCTAACAGAATCCCTCTCTTTCCCCTTCCCGTGTAAATGTAAAACAATATTTATTTATACTTTTGACGTTGCATCTTGAACACGGGAGCAGTTACATAAATGTATCCAGTCAAATTTTGTTTGCGGTGACGAGATAATGGTGCGCATTTCAGCCCTATGAAAGTTGCTCTCCGGGCCCATAGAGTATGTGCACAAATGCCCCCAGGTGCTCCATTCCATTGTAAGTGCTACCTCCACAGTTCCCCTGCTGTTTATACATGTAAAAATGTACACGCTCTCATTATATTGTGCTGTATTACTCATGAAAGGGAGAAGCCGAATAGACTTTATTGCAGGTTATTACTTTAGAAAAATGATCAAGCAGTTGAATTATGGGATACATCTCTCCCCACCAGGCTTTATTTTTCCACCTCACGCCTTACTCCTCTAATTATCCCTCCCTCTCACCCTCTCGCCAACTCCGTCTGTCCATTACACACACCCATACACACACACACACAGACATGGGGCTGGTCGGGGGGGTCAATATGAGTGTGTGATGTCACATAAACAGGATGAGGGGGCCAGGTGATTTATTGAGGGACTCAGCGCCACCACAATAAGCTAGCTGTCAATACAATCACCGCTTCTGCCAGCACACACACACACACACACACACACACACACACACACACACAAACACACACACACGCAGCTCTAAGCTATTCATGGCTCTATCTCTGTCCATTGCTCTGTTGGACTGGCTAGACAGACACACACATGCACATTTCCATTCATCTGCTTTTCATTGCTCTATTCAGCCAGCTGGTCAGTCCAGCAACAACAATTCCACCTCTTCCCCCTTATTCTGCTATTTGCCCTTCTCACCCCTTTTCCCCACACATCTCTTCTTTTCAAACCATCTTCTCTCATTTCTCTCCATCTCTTGTTCTCTCACACATTTCCAAGCACACGCACACACACACACACACACACACACACTAACACCAGTCGTAACTACTGATAGTGTCTTAGAAAAGAAACACACACCACCTCGCACAGATGCACATACTGTGGATGCTGCACAGACCCGCCGGCTGCTAACAAACACAACAGACTGTAATACTATCATGATAAAGGATTGCTCTTCCCTTGCAATTTTATGTAGTCTGGCAATCACTATGGTGATGCAGTGTTACACACACACACAAACACACACACACACAAATCATGTCCTCCAGCCAGAAGACAGCAGCTGCACCACATAACACCTGATTTACAGTGCAAGTGCTCAACACTTAAGGAATATCATTTTTTTTTTGTTTTTTCATCCAGCTATTAGAAATGTGAGATTTTAATTAAATTTAATTAGCCTACTTTTGTGTGATCAAAAGGCAACATTTTATGTCCTTGTGTTTATGTTCTTTTCAGTTTTTATTTCTTTATTGGGAGGCACTTTGTATAGTCTGTTTGGGCTCTACAGACATCTGACGTTTAGTGATGGTGCTTAAGATATTATCGGTACAGATATATGTGATAAATTCATGGATTTTTGGCATTTTTGCTGAAAAAATGAATTGAATTGAATGATGAATTGAATTATAAAAATAACTCCAGATTCATTTTATGTGAACCAACTCATTTATTTTAGTCTTCTGTGGGGCATAATTTCAGTTTATTTTGAATATGTTTAGTTTAAACTCCATGCCACTTATTATTTATTTATAACAATGATTTATATTGTTTCACAGCATTTTACTGAATCTGTGACTCCTTGGTTGCTCCTCTTCCCATGATTACAATGACTCTGTGTTTTAACTTTTTACAGGAGAGGTTAAATCACCACACCATCAGCGCCTCAGCCGTGACCATCGTTAGCAGAAATACAATAACAACAAGTACAAAGACTATTTCTGAAGTTTCTTGAAATAGTGACATTTGACACTGAGGTAATTAATTCTCTGAACACCTTATATGCATGTGTGGCATTAGTCTGCTCTACCACCATACAACTGAATGCATTTTGAAAATGACACTGAGTTTAAGTGGTGACATACTTGTTGCTGATTGGCCCACAGGGATTCCTGGGGAATGACAAGTACATTGCCACCTCTCTCTCTCTCTCTCTTTCTCTCTCTCTCTTTCTCTCAGTTTTAAGCATTGCTCGCTCAGTCACTCAGCTGGTCCCCCAGGACGTGACAGGGGCGTATTAGGCGGTGAGAGGTAGACCGCCAGGGGTGACAGAACAAGAATCATGCAGCGCAGTTTAACGGATGGCGACGTTTTCCTTTCAACAGCACCCCCCCCACCCCCACCCCCCACCCGGCAATCCCACCCCCCCCACTTCATGTTATAGTGAGCTACCCTAACCCGCCAAACCAAGTGTGACGAGTGGGCTCTGTCACCCAACAGCAGCAACAGCAGACTAGACTAATCAATCCACAGAGAGACAGAGGATAGAAAGCCTATGCAAGACAGGGAGAGAGAGAGAGAGAGAGAGGAGAGAGAGAGAGAGAGAGAGAGAGAGAGAGAGAGAGAGTGATTGGTGAGAGCAGGACAAATAGCAAAAAAAGATCTCAGGGAGGACATAAATAGCACAAAATTCAGGTAGACAGAAAGGTAGAAAAAGAGAGGAGAGAAAGGTGACGCAAGGATGAGAAAAAGGGAGAGAAAAAGGAGGAGAGGGAGAGAGTGGAGGGGTGGCGGGGGGTGGGGAGAGGGAGATTACGTACGTCCTTGTCCAAAGAGGATAATGAGGTGAGTGGGGGTGCTGGAGCTGAGCTGACCCAGTGTGGCAAATCCCAGTGTGCACCTGGTGCCTAGGAAGCATCATACAGGACAAGCACACACAGCCTGACACACATTTGTATGACTATACTTGTGAGGACCATACTGAGTGTTACAGTAATGCATCAACACAATATGATAATAGTTTTCAGAGGTCAGGAGTCAGCTACAGAGTCTTTTAGTATAATATATTGTTGGATTATTCTTAACTATACTGAAGCAACATTTTAATGTTGACTACTTTATGTGATGATAATAATACGTTTGCACGTGTTTTGCATCTTGAGTAATTATTCATTACTTGTTAGCCAGGGTCAAAGTCGGTCTTTCGGACATCCACCACTTAATATCTGAAATATCTCAAACAATGTTGCCAATGGATTACCATGGAATTGTGTACACATATTCACATATTCAAATCTTGTGAAATAGCTCAACATATATTACTTGGACATGTGTGACATACATAAATTCAGATGGAAATGTAGTGAGGTAAAAATGATAAGTAGTGGAAAAGGGAAATACTCAAGCTTTGTACAAGGAACAGGGTGGGAAGACCAGCTGCAAGTCAACACCAAATCAAACCAGACAAATGGATGTGTTGAAATGTTATCCAGTTCTAGAATGTAGGGGGCTCACATTGTTAAAATATGAACTATTGAGTCTGTAACCCCAGAGATGACTCCTAACTTTTAATAACTGCTAGTTGATTATCAAGCCGAAATGTTAAACATTTGCTCATTCCAGTTTCTCAAATAAGAAGATTTTTCTTGTGTCATTTGGTAAAACCAAATGAGCCATTTGAAGATGCAGCATGGGGTTCTTACAGACTAAATGGTTAATTGCTCGATCAAAAAACAACATACATATCTAGCAATAATTCAAATATTCTGTAGCTGTATGATGCACAGCAGTATGACGTAGCTGTGATGCATTTGCTCCCCCTGGTAGAGATTCTACTCAACTTTTCCATTGTCTGATGGGAATTTAAAATGACCACTGTGGAATAAGGTCAGTATGCCAACCTGGTGACCCCAGTTACTGCATAAACAGTGACTCACGGAGTAGAATCACCCTGTGGCACCTGGTTATCATGCAACATTATGGGTATTTTTATCACTCCATGCTCACGGCCTCTGCTTGGAAATCTAGTCATAACCAATACTTGATGCACATATGAACTGCAGCCAAGCAAAGCCAAAAGAACAGGAAAAAAATCATTTTTCCACAAAGTTTTATTGAAGGAATGATTTGAGGTGAAATATTTTCACTTCTAGTCAAAGCCCTCATAAAAAGCCAAGACACACATATAAACACACACTCACAGTAAGCTATCACACACACACACACACACACACACACACACAGACAGACAGACAGGTCAGGGAGGGTAAAATTGAAATGCAGCCTTTATAATAGCTGCTTCAATCAACCGGTGTAAACACAGAGCAGAAATGCCACACTTATTTAATGGGATAAGTGCAAGATTACCGCTAGTTTACTAAAGTGCTGACCAATGGTATATGTCCCCCCCCCACACACACACACACACACACACACACACACACAAACAGCACACATTCACTGTCTCATGTACAAATACAAGACGCACTGCAGGTCGTACGAGCACACTGTTCATCAGGCTTTAAGGAGCTCTGACTGACACACACATGCAGCATCTGTGAGGTGGAAAACACTCACACTCACACACACACACACACACACACACACACACACACACACAGGTCACTTGTGCATGTTTTGGATTTAGGTGTGAAATACTTCAGGGTCCCTTTATTCCAGACACACCACAACTTCAGGACTGTTCTCAAACACACTCGCTCACACACACTCTCGGGGACTGGGCCCAGCCTCTTCCTCCCTTCCCTTTTATCACAAGACGCTTGATCCATCATCCAACATCACTCCTGGATGTTATCATAGGAGCGTGAAAGGGATCTTACATCTCTCAGCCCCGCACAGGCGACCTGCACGCTAATAAGCCTCACCTAAAACGACCGGGCTCAGCTGGCGCCGTAGTATCGCCAAACCCTCCACCGATCTGTGTTACATTTACACTGACAGCCCAGCGGAGAGGGCTGCAAAAAGATGGGAAGTGCGTGTTGTTTGTTTACAAGTCACGGTTGGCTCACAGCCACGGGGCTACTGACAGAGAGCCTCAGCTGCCCCGACAGCCAAGCACACAGGCCGGGGAGAACCGGCTGGCTGGCTGGCTAGTTGGTCCCTAATGGAACTATGTGATACTGCTGTGGGTACTGAGTGAGTTTACAGTGAACTCATCATACATTTTCGTCTCCTGCTGTGCGGTAACACAGTAAGTTCGTCATTCACAATTTGGGCTACAATAAGTAAATAAAAAACACTCCACACAAAAGACCAAAAAGGTTATTGAGCCAACCGAAATGTGTTACAAAATGTAACACATTTCACATTATCCCTAATATATGTTTAATACATATATATGTTTAAACTTAGACCAGCCACATATTTTCAGTATAACTTCAGCTTTTCAACTTAAATGTAATGATTTCTTACATCAGTCCTCCTCTTTCTTTAGCATGCATATTCCTCTTAAGTCACACTGGTTTTCTCTCATTTTACACAACCTGCGGCGACTTTCAGGTGGTTATTTGCTTGTGACTTTATAAATGAAACTTTATAAAGTTCACAGAGTCTCTGAATTTCACAGCCTTTATTTTTCACTGTGACGTTTGAGCCTCTCTGTGCAGACGGATGTAAGAGCAGAGTTTGTTTTCACATTTATCTGCCGGAGGGGGGGGAGCTCACTGTTCTCACCTTAGCTCTCAGTTTAATACCTGGACGTACCTGCAGGCTTTATGAAATCACAACTAATAGAGCCACAAGTGTGATATTATAGGCCTATATATTCCTATAGAAGCCCTGTATGATAATCCTGTTTCTGTCTGTGTCTCAGGAGGATCACTTTAAACTCATTTTGTGCACATTGGTTTACAGTTACCTCATTGTTCTTTATATTATTTCTGTCTGTGTGGCATCAATATGCCCTAAGGGACTTCCAGCGTGGGTATAACGCTCCATCCTGGGTTTATAAGAGCCTTATGGTACTTTAATGTATTTTCATCTGCTTTGATATGAAAGCCTATATGGTTATGTTATCCCTGTGGGAGTTATGGTAAACCTGTGCTGGTCTATAGTGAATTTATGTGATCAAGTTTTCCTTGAACTATTTATATGTCCTAAAGGATCCCTTTGTATTTATCAGAAGCTGCTGTGGCAGCTTATTTTAATTGGCCATCGGTCCAGAATGTAATTCCTATGCAGAAACCCGGGCTGCTCATGATGGAGTCAGGATACGGAAACTGTCTTCTGAAGGGAAAAATGTCCCTTTTTGTTGAAGAGTTTATTAAATCCAGTTCAACCTTTATTTAAAATGGGGGGGCAGGCTCGGAGGGAGCTGTCATTACCTCGTGTAAAGGGTAAACAAAACAAGGGCTTAAAAAAAACACGGGGAGCAGACGCCGATGGTGTGGGCGCGACTGGACACGCACGACACGCGCACGACACGCGCACAGATGAGTGTGGACGTCCTCACTGCCACTCTCTGTCTGTCTCTCTGCGCGCGACGACAGGGGGGGGGGGAACAGGTGTTGCCAATAAACCGACTCGGAGTCAGTTTGTGCCCTCTTACAGCGCTGACACATGACTTGCAATAATCCCCCCCCACTCGCATGCGCGCACACACGCCCGCGCTGAATTGCTGAGGAATGCCACATCTCCTCCACGCCCGGCGTCCCGCACGGTTCAGTCCGGAGCGGTGCGCGGCGGGGATCCACCGGACTGCGCGCAGGACCGACCCTCCACATGCCAGCGCCCCCGGCCGGTGGCGCACGGCTGCTGGACTTGTTTGATTGCACCCAAACCGCTGGAAGCGACTTGAAGTGTGTGTGTGTGCGTGTGTGTGCGTGCGTGTGTGTGTGTGTGTGTGTGGGGCCAGCAGGGTCTTACCTGAAAACGTGCCCGCTCTAGCCGCTCTCCATCTCGGCTGCCTCTAATCCCGGGGAGCCGCGGCGGGCTGAGCCGCTCTGCAGCCGAACAGGTGAATGTCGGAGGCGTTTCTCCAAATCCCCCCCCCCCCCCCCCCAACACCAAGAACCGTGCGTAACCGACCCTCCGCTTATCCAGGTGGACGCGCACTCACGGCTGATGCGGACGCGTGTGACTGTGTGTGCGTGTCAGCGTATAAAACACGGAGGACTCCAGTGGAAGAAGTGTGTGTCAGAGCGCTCCGGCCGTTTGTCCGCTCGCTGTCAGTCACAGATAGTCCCGGAGACGTCCCGGTGTGTGAGAGCCTCCCGGTGCCCGCTTACAGAGCGGCCGAGACTCCTCCTCCTCCTCCTCCTCCTCCTCCGGCGGCGCTCTCACCGTGTGGCGTGGTCCGGTGTATAACCGGCAAAGTCTCTCTCTCTCTCTCTCTCTCTCCCTCTCTCCCTCCCTCTCTCTCTCTCTCCCTCAGGCTGACAAACTTAGTCAGTCTTTCAGTCAGTCTAACTCAGAGTCAGAACCTCCACTGCCAACACTGTGTAACAGTCTGAGGTGTAATAGTAGATGTGGTGACCTGTGATGCATCCTTCAAGTCCTGCATTCACATTCAGTAGAAGCTGCAGGGCTGAAGTCGTGCATTATTACCTAAGGTCAGGGATCCTGTCTTGTAGAGGGGGGCCCCCCTGTCCAAATCTAGTTTTAGGGCTTAAAGGGAAATGTCGCCACTTTTTATGTGGCGGTCCAATCAGTGTTGATGATAAATGTAGTCAACCGACGCCATGAATTTGTGAGTGCCTGCCATACTGACCTAGAAAAGCTGAGTTCTCCTGCTGGCAGAGCCGTGCAGGCAGTGGCTACATGTGCCAGGATCGGTGGGAGGTAGATTGCTGAGAATCTTTACTCGAGTAAAAGTACAATTACTCCCGTTTAAAAAATTGCTCAAGTAAAACTATGAATTACCATTTGACAAACCTACTCCAGTCTTTGTGCTAGAGCTGGAGTAATACAATGACTGACAGAAAGGAGAGCCGATACAAAATATTCCCCGGCCGGCTACAGCGGCAGTATTAAACAGACTGGACAGTAAATGTTCTCTAAAAGAAGAACAAACAACTGCACTTAAACTTTATGTTGATAAGAAATATGTGTTTGCCGAACTTCTGACAGGACGTACCGTATGATACGGCGCCATTCCGTTTCTCTGAGTGGTTTTCTGCGCCCGTTGATAACGTTGATATTGAAAATGAACTGAGAGGTTCATCGCCACACTAACTCGCAAATGCGTGTTAGTGTGGCGATGCTAGGCTAGGAGCAGCCCATTGTTGAATGAAGGAAGGGAAGCCTGTAGAGGGAGTCCTGTGCGCCACGCATAAAGCCCAACAGAACTGTTTTATCCACCCGTATATGCTCTCTCCCTATCCTTTCAAAAATAATTGTTTCCTGAATAAATAACAGCTGGTAGCCTACTGACTGAAAGTCAAGATCATTTTGCTCTGCGACATTCTGTTTAATGAATTCACCTGCAGGCATCGCTCTAAAACAAATAGCAGCGAATGCGAATTAGAGAAAAGAAATAAGCCATGCTCTGCACAACACAAGGATCTGTTAATATAACCAATCAATCCAGTGATCATCTGAGATGTTTATACAGTGTGTAGTCTAAATCTGTTTTGCTTTGAATAAATATGCTTTTAATACGCCATTATTGGAAAGTGAAAATATTTCAGATGGCATGTGAAAGGGCGATGCAGGCCTGTAGTTCTTCCTTGCCCACAACTGCATCATTATACATATCAAATGATGGAGCTGGAGCACTTCCATAAAGTTGGGCTTCTAACAAGGGTCATATTTAAAAAAAAGAGTTCAAAACACAGGATTCTATAATTCCCTTAATGCAACTGAATTGTGTTTTCATTTCACCCTCTTTGACTGTAGAATGCCCTCATCTTTCAAACTATGCACCCACAGTTTGTAACACAGGCTTTCTGTCAAAAACTTGAAGTCTCAAGCCCAAGCTGAGATAACCCAAGTGACATCACTATGACATCATCAGGGTTACTTGAGAAAGCTCCTCCAGAGCCACAGCAGACATTATACAATAGAGAATATATGAGTAAACTGCCACCCATTGGTGGAGTGCCCCTTTAAGTACAGTACTGGAGTAAAAGAAGTAGTAGCTGTCAGATAACTGTAGTGGAAAAAAAGTACAATATTTCCCAGAAAGTAGCAGAAGATGGTAGCACAGAGAACTACCAAAAACTGGGAACAAATCTCAATTACACTTTCTTCATATTCCTAAAGTCTTACTCACTTGAGTAAGACAATTCTTCTCCCAGTAGAAGACAACATGCAGCTGTAAAAGTAGAAAATATGGGTTTGAGTTTCTCAACAGAAACAAAACAGTTTCATTTTTCACCAAAGTTAATGCTTCATCAATCAGCCTTATGGGCTTCTTTTGGACAGGATTTGATATCAAAATCATTTTAGAATGAAAACATTCGAAACGCAGCCCATCAGCTTGACTGATGATGCATTAACTTTAATGAAAAATTCAATTATTTCCAGTTTCTCCCGATTCATTTTGGTTAGTTGAATGCTTAGTTGGTTGTTAGGTGGCTTGGTGTCATGATGGATGACATTCATTTCTCTGCATATCCAAAAATGTAGATGGCTACATTATCTAAAGGTTTGTATTTTCTAAATAATCGTCTTCACACAGATAATGGCTTCAATGATCAACCATTGTCTGCTTTAGTTTCTTGTTCACAATCATTCTGGGGGAGTGGGTGTACATGTCTTCAAAAGACGAATGTCTCATTTTAAAATCAAGCACTTCATTTGTTTGATAGTGGGGAACAATTTGCAGCCGGCCAAATGCAAGCTGTTATTTTCACAGGCCGGCCCTCCCCTCGCTAAATTCCTGATTTATGCCTTCACTGTTGTCTATTGACTTTTAACCACGTCGCCATGCTTCTGTGAGAAGCCCTGCAGCCTTCAGCGCTCTGAAACATTCATCAAACAGTTGTAGCCTAGAAAAATTCAACAAAACGGAGTTTGATTTTGGAATATCCAAATGAGATGAAACTTAAATGAGGGACAATTATCGAGCGTGAGGACCTGCACTGGGGTGACTTGATCTCTGCTCGGCTCTGCAAAGTGTATTTTTCTTCTCATGAATAGAATATCAGCTCATTTCCTGGGTCATCTGCTTTTCGGGTAATTGGCTAAAGGGCTGAGAGCACACTGAACACATCCGAGCTCCACATCCAGAGAAGGGCAGAAAAAGAGGAAAGCACCATTTGAGTGACACTTGCAAGCTATTTTAGGCACATTTTGTATTGGTTTATTATTGGTTTAGTGGTTATAGAATTAGCATGATTTGAATTCAAACACCGTGGTGCATATGGGCAACGGATCCTCTTTTTATATACTTTATAATACTCTACAAAATAATATATTCACTCAGGTGGACACAGGAATTTGCAAAAGAAATATGAAGGACCATAAATACAAAACATACAGTATTACAACCAACATTTTAAAAGTATTCTTCTAGTTGGTGAACATAGTGGAGCATTTAGCAGCTGAACAGACAGATATTTTTCTCAGGAGTTGGAGGAAACCAAAAGAGGGAATATCTCAGGTGGACACAAACACTACTCCAATACATTCTAATTTTGCTCTGTGATTGCTGAATGTGTGAATAGGCAACTGTTTTTATTAGCAAAATAAAGTATCAAAAGTAAAAGTACCACATCATAGTGGTATGATATATTAATGGATCTTTATTAGTGATGCATTAACATGTAAACAGCATTTTAATGTTGTAGCTGGTCAAAGTGGAGTTAATTCTGACAGAATTAAACTGTGCACTGCTGTGTGGTTTAATATATAACAGCAGAAGTAGCATTTCACTAATTACTTTATAACTTGCATACCAAAAAAAGGTACTATTTTTTACAGTCGCTCTTCGCCAAACATTGCAAGTTATTGGGCTTTTGGGGTTAAGCAGTTAAAAAGCTGCTCTACGGTATAAGGCTTGTGCTGCCAAGTGTGTAGTTAATCATTGTTTTAAATTGCACTGCAAGACTCTTTATAATTAAAACAGTGAGGCAGTCTGATTTACTTTTTTCAGTTGGCTGTATTAACAAGAGGAAATAAAAAAGGGACCATTAGGAAAACATTAAAAGCAAAAAACACTACTTGTATTTCTTTATTAGTTAGTTCTTTTTTGTTTGTTTTTAATTAAGAGTTGTATTACATTCAAAAGCTGAGGGGTTGTTACTGTACACATCACTAATACTTTAATTTGAAAACAATGCTTTAAAAATCCCTCTGATTCCCAAGTCTTCCTTCCTCATTCAGTGTCATCAAGTTCCATCATGAGTCACACACAGGTAACAAGTTCTGTCATTTTCCCTGCAATGTTTTCCAGTGTGCATGCCAGTGTACGGAGTCAGGTCCCTTCTTCTCCCTTCTTTTTAGCTATGCCTGGTGGCAACCCTGTCTCCTGGAAATTAGGGTTCAGTGACTTTCTCTAACCAGAGTGCTTCTGTTGCCTAAACCTAACCACACATGGGACTCAAGATGAACATTTTTTCAAGTCAAAATGTCACCTATCAATACATCAATAACAAATAGATCACATATTACACCCTACTGATAAAAATAAATCTATTGTTGCAGGCTAAAACGTGGAATTCATTTGACTGAGGCATTATCTATGCCTCACACCAAAGGGTTTTTTGGTAACAATCTAGCTTTATGAGATTCATGTATCTTTTCCTAACTGCTCCTGTGGCATACAAACACTATATATTTAACACTGGGAACGAATATTGAATGAAGATATTTGCATTTTGTCTATTAGAGAATTCCTCCTTAGGTGATAACTGCAGAATGAGTGTTAATGCGTATCCTCCCTGTATTAGAGCAGGAGGAACGGCCATTATTCACAGACAGTGATGAAGGCCAGGAGGTTGAAGCCGTTTGTCTGCAATGGGAATAAAGCGATCCGTCATATAAAACTAGTTCTGTCAAGTGCAGCCTTATCTATTCAACATTAAACTCTACTGACAGGATAATGCACTGACTGGTCTGAGCGCGGCGGACTGTGCGCGACAGCGAAGTCATCCAAAACACTGGAGCCAAGTTAGAAGGACTCCACACCTCTGATAAGAACGTGTTGTTGTTCACAGCAGGAGCAGGGAGAGAGAGAAGGTTACATTCACACACACTCACACACATTCACACCTGGGAGCTGCCCAGTATAACCACAGTTTTGTTCTGAAAGCCTCTGAGAAGAGCCCCGGGGCCTGCTGAGCGTTAGGTGCTTTGGTCAAGGTTATAGAGGACGGAGTGTTTCTCCTTTGCTGTTTCCCGCTGGTTAGAGCTTACAGTGGTCCAGTAATAAGCTTACTTGTCTCTCCCAGTGGTGAAAAATACAAAAGTACATTTTGTCAAGTGCTGTACTTGTAGTATTTACACTTTTCTTCTACTCCACTGCATTTCCAAGGGAAATATTGTCACATTTATTACACATTTAGTTACTAGCTACTTTGCAAATTATTCTTTTTATATGTACATACAAGACATTTGATGGGCTTATAAAAAAATGTGATCCACATTTTGTATTAATCCACTCAGCACAGTTTAAAGCTGTTAAAATTAGCCCCAACTCGACCTGCTACAACAATAAGGTGCTGTGTCGGGTGATAACTCTCTGTGGGTTCATCACTGCAAATGACCCCTTTCACATAACACAGTTATTTTATCCATTGTCTATATAAACATAATGACTAGTGCAGCTTGAAGTTACTTTCAATGAAAGACTTTTACTGATAACAGAAGTACTCAGCTCCTTCACATGAAGAAGCTGAGTACTTCTTTCACCCTGTAAAAAACCTGGACCTGTCACCAAGAAACATTCAGGTTTCCAGGCTTTAAACTGTCTTAATGAAATAGAGAGCGACATGGAATGTGAAAGAAAGAAGTTGAACTTCAATATCCCCCACAGGAACACAGCATTTAAAAACTGGTGGAATTGGTTGGTAAAAACTGGAAGAAGGATATCAGTGCCAGAATAGCAAATTGAAAGTACTGACAGTAGCCTTGTTCAAAGCGGGAATGATGCGGTGTTATTCCGCCTCGCCTTCTGTTTAAAAGGTACGATTGTGGAACAGGGGCCTTATTTGGTTCGGTGATTGTGCACTCTCTGTGTAAAAAGGGCTACACTGACTATTATTAGTGCCAGAACAGAAGGAACTACAGCACAGGTAAGAGATTTAATATGAAAATGCACGAACAATATATACTGTATGCAGTATTGCTATGGACATTATACTGACGGAAACCAAACTTCCCAGTACACTGCAAAATTATGTGATCTGAAAAGAATTATACAAACACATTCATACTGTCAGGATCAAGGTCGGGCTATTTTGTCAGCCTCACATTTTCATCATTCCATCAAGCAGAACGCGTCCTCCACATTACTTGAATCACAAACCTTTTCATTAATGACAAAAAAATAAATAAATAAAGCACACAATTTGAGCACGAATATTTGTGACATAATAAATCACTTGTGTTTCTTAAAACGGTATCACTTTAAATCTGAAACAGTCCAGAGCTGGACTTAACTTTTAAATGGAGAGCCTGCATCAATCAGCCTCACTGACAGACTGCCAATTCAATCTTTTCAGAAACAGTCCTCCAGTGAGATCCAAAGCAAACAAAACAAAAGACAGACAGAGAGGCTGAGCAACAGACAATAGCTGAAGCACAAGTAGTTTGCAAGTAGCAACCGCACCCCCCTTTGCAGTCGGGAAATCAAGAATGAAGACAAAGACAAATAAATTCTGGTTCTGTTAGACCTCCTGCATTTGTGAAGTATCTATTTCTTGATTGATTGACTTGATGTTGAATATTCTGTTCTGTGCAGCAACAGTGTTTGGAGTTATTCTCCACCAGAGTGCCACACAAAAATAAAGCTGGCAGGTCTGCTGAAGTGGGAGATATGAGTGCAGTGTCAAAAATTCGGAGGAAGGCTAATTATAAAAAGAATGAATTCACTACTTCAATAAAGAACGCATAATGTTGTTTATAGGCTGTCAAGACAGCGACAGTAAGTTGAACTTTAAACAGGTCCCATATCAGCAGGAGACTGTATTAGATCACCAAAACTAAACATAGCTGTACATTTGGATATGGACAGCACAGACAGGTCCCTACTGATGTCAGAGTGCTGTTGAATTGATACTATTTTCAAATTTCAGGTGTAAGGTGCTCATTTGTGATCACTACTCAAAAAAGTCTAGTTGTATCGACAAACCTACGTCCTCATATATAATTGTTTTTAATTGTTGACCTGGGATGTATCTTTCCGTCATTGTCCAGTAGTAAGTACAGATTATTTCTGACCATAATTTCATTGATTGCTTTATTACATCAAGGGTGCATGGCTCTCATTCATATTCTCAATGCACGTGTCCTGTAGCTCCACAGTGAAGCAGCTGGCTGCATGATGGGAAACATGACCCAGGCTCAAAATGTGTAGTTTTGTTTTAAAGTCCTCCAGGAGACAGGTCAGCCTCTGTATAGGATGGGATTACCAATAACTGGAGGGCAGCTGGACTGATCCCCAGCGCAGCCTGGAGGTTGTATTCCAGCTGGGATCTGGGGACTGGAGAGCGTCGGGTTTTTCATCAGCCGGCTGTTCACCATGACTGGTGAACGGCCCTGGAGCAAAGCGCTGAGCCCCAAATTGCTCCAAGGACGCTGCAGACCCTGTTCTCTCCTGTCTTTGATGAGATTCTAGGTTGTTCGGGGCTATGTGTGTATATACAGTATCTAGCCTGGTGGGATGCTTCAAATAACAAATTCTGATTACCATGTGTGAATTCCAAGTCCAGTGACGCTCACGATCCTCTGTATATATTCCTGCACTGAAAAAAAAATCTGCTGGAATTTACATGAAAGAAATATGTACATTGGTTGCACATATTACAATCATGTTTACTGAAAGTGATTAATTCATGTTCAATATAGTGAATTCTTATTTGTTAAACTAATATGACTTATTCATTTCAAGACTTTGGAGCGTCACCCAGAGCAAAGCAGAAGTCAATCAATGCCCGTGACTGGAGGAAAACCACATATCTGTTTTTAAAAAAATCTAATTTTGAAATTTTTAACAGCTGCTCTCCTCCACTGTCACCTGAAACAAAACACTTGTTTTTCCTCACACATCTCTACCTCAGTGTGACTGACTGTGCTGTTTGCCTCTACTTGTCCTAACTTGTAAAAGCTTGTCAGATGGGCGTAACAAAGCTAATCCACGTCCCTCTGGAGAGAAATAATTAGTACAAGACTGTTCCATAAACTTCCAAATCTTTTGCACACATTTTGTGAAACATTAACGTTAACAGTTAAGGTTTAAAATACGTTTGAGTGCTAATGTTAGTGAATGGTAGTTAACATTTGCATTAACTAGCTCAAGTTGCAGGTAAACTGGATAACAGCTTAGTAAAAATAATGTTTCCCTTAATGGCGTGAGTGTGTAACATCTCCGGCTGTTGTTGAGCCTGTTCCTAGGAGGCGGGGGGAGGGGGGGGGTTTCCATTTTGAATAAAACCTAACTGCTTTCATTCATCTCAACATGACTGAGACCAGTAGACTTTACATCCCTCAAGAATATAAAGAATTCTACAACATTGGAATATGTTGAAAAAGGAAATTATACACTAACTACATATTTGTAAATTGAACAATCCACCATCCCCCCTTTTTTCAGTGTGTGTAGCATTGTTGCTGCTGGCATTAGAGTGTTTTTCCCTGACCACACTGTAATTATCCCTCAGCCGACCTGGGAATATCATAATTCTATTCTGGGCTTGCTTGCTTTTGCCAACTTCACGGCCTGCCAAACCTGTAAGAGCAAAACAAAATCCTACAACACAGTGCATCATCCCCAGCAGCTGAGTAAGTCTGCCTACATGACACACAACCCTGAATTGGCGCGTCCTCAGCTTACAAACATATGCCTTTATTTACAGCGATCACGAGCGTCATTGAGCGTATAACCATTAGTCAGCCGGCGCAGGAAATGGCAGGGATCCCGCTTGCTCATTGGCCAGGGGACCTAGTTAAGGGTTTCTGATTGGTTTGACGATGACCTCCCTGTGCGTGTAAGTGTGTGTGAGACTGTGTGTGTGTGGTTGTGTGGGGGTGTGTGTGTGTGTGCGTGTGCACGTTGGCGGGGGTGACAGATAGGAACACAGCCGGACCAGCTGGCTGAAAATCACCGCAATCTGCTTCCTAGTTTAGCTGGCCCGAATACACACACACACACACACACACACACACACACACACACACACATACACACAGGTTTGTGCACACACATACAAAAACAATGCACACGCACGTTAGCTAAAGACTTAAATACATTCAATTATTTACTACACATTATAGACAAAGAGTGCCAATTAAGTGCTTTAAACAAGAAAAAATTGAAAAGGGTAGAATATCACACATAAAGAAGTATCACCAGGAATAATAAAAAAAAAGATTTAATGACATTTAAATCATATAAAGTAAATAAATATGAAGTTATGTTGGAATGGCCCGGTTCATAAATGACCACATAACACTGACAGTAAGTCACTAAAAAGCAACAGACTGATTTGTGTAATTTGGCGCTGACAGTAGCAATACACACTTCCCTTCTGTCCCCTGGTGAAACCACTGGTGTGTGTCCCCTCTCTTTCTCCCTCTCTCCGTAGAGAAGCAAAACCATTTGCAGGTCATTAAAATAATTTATTACAATTCTCAATATTCTCTTAATTAAAATTCACTTATCGCAGTTGGGGACTTGAGAGCAAGGCCATTAAGGAGACTGCTCTCTCAAGTGTAGGTAGGCCTGTAGGAATCTGTTTCAGTGTGTGTGCATACAGCATGTGTGTGTCTTAATACAAGCACCTGTGTGTGTGTATGTACTGTATAGGCACCAATGTCTGTATGCATACTAAACTGGGCTCTTAATCACTAGCTTTCTTGATTAAACCACACCGTGAGGCAATTCATTTCAGAAAATATTAAAGCATTAGTCCCAGTATAATAGTGCGGTATTATATATAAAATTAAATTAAAATGTTATTTGCTCTAAGAAAACCCGGTCGGAGGCTTACTATAGCAAAACACACTGTAAACTGTAACTGCCCCCTCAAATTCTGCAAGAACCTTCCCTCCAGGCAACAGAGCGGAGTGGGGCAGCAGCAGGGTCACCGACCACCTCTGATTAGAGGGTGTTAACTTTAAAACTGTTAACAGTAGATGGCGTGCCATTTTTAACCCCTTAGATGCCATTTTTTATATATTTGGCAAAAAATGTCAATATAAGCACCAGCATTGATGTGTTTCAACACAGCACAGTCATATAATTCAGTTTACCGCTCAAAAAACACGTTTAAGTGTGCAGTACCTCTTTAAGCAGGGGTTGGATTCATGATTTGTTGTTTGTATATTCAAAGTAGGTTTTACTATTACAAGAGAAAAGCTTGGGTGGCGGATGAGGACTAGTCGATGAGTTTGGCTCACTGTGGCCAGCTAATTACAAGCCAACTCTTGGCTTAGGAAGTAAGGCTACGGGACAAATGTAAGCAGTTATACAATGTTTGTATCTTACGTGAGAGCAAGCAAACACATTGTTTAATACGCTCATTACGATCTTGCTCTTGTAGCCGATTTTTGCTTTTGGAAAAGCTAAATAAAAATACATAACCCTCCCAACTCTTTGCTTTGGTAGGCCTGTTTTACCTGTGACCATTGCTAAGCTATGATTAGACAATCACTGCTCAGGAGAGAAGTTTAGTGAACAGTCAATTATTTTGACATGCTTTATCTTTTTTCACTTCATCGCCATGTTTGATAGGTTTCCTTCGACTTAAAACGCATTTCTTTAATCCCCCACGCTTGCAGTGATGACTTGTTTTAATTTCTAAGAGCAATGCTTGCTTTGATTTGTTTAGTTGATTAAAGCGTTTGATCTGAGACTTGATTTTGGCCATGTTTTGGTTGTGATGTGATCTTATGGGAATATCCATTCATATCAGAACAAAGTCAAATTTGATGAGCCGACCGAGGCATCAAAAAAGACAGCGATCAAAGAGTTCATGAGCAAAATAGTGAGCTGTGTGCAGTTTATTCATGGTAGTTAGGCTGTTTATCAAACTTTTAAAAATAATACTTTCCCCCTCTAATCACCCAACACAATCAATAGCATACTTTAGAGCCACTATGTGTGGAATTTGAAAAAGTTTGGTGCACCCCAGTGGTTCTATCAAAAAAAAGACAATGTGGCAAACACCAATATCTGCCACTAGTCCCCAAACGTATCATTAAAGAAGACTCTTGTGGGGACAGCGTTGGCTGCTGTAGAAGAAGAGAGGGTACAAGACTCAGCACTCATTTCCCAGGCTTTTTTCCAGTTTACAGTTCTTAAATCAGGACATGCCTGTTGTCTTATCTGATTGGCTGAGTGTGACTTCAAAAAACACACTTCCTGTCTCCACATTCTTCAAGTTCAGTGGCTGAATCCTCCGAAGTCCACATTTCTGGCCCAAATACATGTGAAATGTGTTTTAAAATTTTCATTTGAATGACAGTATCCAACAATCCATTGTGCATAAGTCAATTCTGCAGTGGAGTCAGAGTTCAACTCATAACTTCAAGTCCACAAATATTTCACAATCACATTGTATTTTCCAAGATATTTGCATTCTTCAGTCACTGGTAATTATATCACTTGAACTAGGCCAATTAAAAAGCCACTGGACAACCCCCGGGTGGGAGAGGAGGATCTTTTTTAGACACACCAACAGGCAGACATTATATGTTTTGCCACTATTATGAAGAGCTTTTTAAAAGAGCTAACTGAAAAACACCTTTAAAAACTCAACCCTTCCATTAATTCTTCATGTCTCCCACTGAAACACTCAGTGTCCACTTTTCATCAGCATTATTGTTTGCACTGACACTGATGCTGCGTCACAAGCTTTTTCTGCTCAGCCTTAAATTCTCTCTATAAACAGAGGCTGCAGCGAACAAAAAGACGCCGCAGGCAAACGATCAGCTGCAATTTCAATCATGAAAGCCCTAAACAGGGTTTGTTAGATACAAGGGCTCAACAGTGGGGGCAGATACAGGGAACCGGAATCTGATGCTCTCCTCTTTATCTCACACACGCACACGCACGCACACACACACACACACACACACACACTGTAAACTTCCCCTCTGAACACACAAACAGGGCTCGCAGGGTGTGTGTGTACGACTGCAGCCATGTGTCAGCTCCAGCTGCTTTCAGGCTCACTGGGAGTTTTTGGGGTAGTGCCCGGGTTGCCAAGGACCTCGGCGCCTACTGTATTGTATCCCAGCTACAGTTGCTATGGCATCTGTATTGTTGCGCTGCCAGTGGCGATAAATGTATGCATGTTTCCCGCGGAGAGCGATCCCGCGGAGGGCGGGGTCATTAGCTTAACGAGCACCGCTCAAATGACACCGCACACACAAGAGACACACAATCACATGGAAAGACACACACATTCGAGTGTGTGCAGAGAGGCCTGCAGACACACACATCCAAAAATACTCAAACGCACACTGGTATGTTGTAATTACCACCTCTTTACTCCTGGCAGAGATTACTGTAGATGCAGTGTAAGGCCTCAGTAATCTACTCCTAGTGATGTTTGATTAAACGAACAAGCAAGGGAGTTCAGATCACTGTCAGCTCTGAAATGTTCCCAAGTTGATCAACCAAATCAACTCTAAGCCTGTTTGAATCCATTCATACGACCACCTGGAGTCAGACAACCTGCGAGTTAATCCAGTCGTTCCATTTACTTATTAAAGGCTTTTATAACCCTTTCCCGAGTGAAATAATCCTACGGGTAATTTAATTGCGGGTTTTGTTTACTTATTAAGAGCATTTTCACTACAAAAACACCGGCCCGGCTTCCCCAGGTGAGCAAGCAATTAACCTGTCTGAGATTCATACGACAGCCTCAAGTCAAGCAAACTGCACTGTAATAATTTCCTCTGTATTGTACGTCTCGGGGATCATTTGAAAACATTAACTTATTCCTCTGTATCAATGTGATAATTGGAAGTATTATTATTAGAGGAAGCAGTCCACCAGCAATCTTCTGTGATTTAATTAGTTTAATAAGCACATACCTGGATACAGACACAGTGAATTACACTTGTGGAAATGAATTTCTGTGCTTTCAGTTCAGTAATGGATATTTGAACATTTCTACAGGATGCATTTCAGTAAGAAGTGTTTACATCTACATTATCTGTAAAATTAACATTTCAACATTTCAACATTTTAAACTCAAGTCACACTTAGAACTGAATATCAGCTGGGTATTGACCATAATGTGTGCACGGCATCAAGTATTGAACAGTGTCAAGTATCAAAAGCTGGCGTCAAACGCTTGGTCAGATCCTAAGGCTTGTTTACTTCTACCAACCATTTTTATGGTTATGTTTAGGCACTTGAGCATAGAGCCAAGGCAGGAAGTGCTTACTTTATTAACACGTAATCAAAGCCATAATCTTTCCCTAAGCTTCACCAAAGTGCTTTTGTTGCTTAAAATAAGTCAGATTTTATTTTTGTCAAACTGTCTAACTTTGATAAGACTAATCTAAGAACAAAATTAAGACCAACCTCACACTACAGACAGGTGTCAAAGTCCTGCTTCATTTAACAAAATGTTGGATGTAGGTATAAACCACACAGTACTTATGTTTCCCTTAAAACATAACTGGCAAAACAAATTAGTAGTATATAAATGTATTTTCTAAGAGTCGGGGGCTGTCCCCAGATTTAGGCCATATTCAGACCGCGTTTATAATACTAGGGGACAGGACTTTATAAGTAATCTGCCACCAACGAGGGCCATGATGGATGATTAGCCTTCAAATTAATGGATCTAGTCCTCAAACCTGCATTCCTTGATTGAAGCTGATTTTGAATTACTGAATGCATGCATGAGTAGTTGTATATTGAAGAGCCTCAAATTAAAGCATTATTGGAAAACTGACATTGTTAACGTCGATACTCAAAATATCTGCTGTGAAAAAGTTTTATTCATAACACTGATCATATTAATGCTGAGTCTAAAATCCTACCCTATTTAATATTTAGTGCACTATATTCACTGTCCACCACCTCAAAAATTCAAGATTTTACAATTTATTTGGTCCATTATTATCAATAAAATTACCACAGACAATCCTTGCCACTATTACTAATCACAGTAGGAGTCCCGACAAATAGGGCTGAAGCTTTTTCTGATATTGTCTATTACTATGTTTCAACAAGTCCTGTATTAAACCATATAAGCCCACGTGAATTGTTTCCTAACCCAAATGTGTATGTATAAAGTCCATTCAAATGCACATTTGTTTTAAGTTTGTGCTCCTTATCATTTTGTTACAGTGAGTATGTCTTTTGTCAAACAGGGATAATCTTATTTTAGAACAATCCTCTATTAACATTTTCTACCAAAAACTTCAAGAATCAAAGACAAATACAGAATACCCGAAGTGGTTTTGAACGATGTTACAGAAGCATACGATGGATTCACACAACCTGAGGCCTAATTAAATTGTTTTGCTCGTCTCATATTTAGGAATACTTTATCCTCTGAAATGTGACTGCCACCCTGGTTGATTAAGCAAGGGGGCTTAAAGCAAGCTTTAATTGGGGACACAACAGTAAGAGAACGTGGGAAACATGTAAAGATGAAAATTATAGTAATCATAATAAAGGTAAGGTTAAAAGTCTGATTTAAAGGAACAGTTTGACATTTTGGGAAATAGACATATTCGTTTTTCTTGCCCACAGTTGGATGAGAAGAAAGCTTTAAGGAGCGTTTTAGTATCTTTCAGCTCAGTTTTTTGTTTTTTCCGGCCCGAGACGTTCCTGTATGGATTCATTCTCACCGCTCTCACCAGTCTCTTTTTAGACGCAGGCAGGTGTTTTCAGTGAGTAAGCTCTGATAAACCCATTACACACGACCTGCGTGGCACCACGAGGCAGACAGGCAAAGTTGGTGACCAGCTGGTGAACATGGTGAAGCATTTTTTTTTTTTCAGGAGAGCAGAGCAGAGCTCAAGATCTAAACAGTGAATGTTGGAGTTTTGTCAGGTGGATAAGTAAGCCACTAACACTTTCACCTGTACTTTACAAGCTTATAGTGTCTATATTTTGTATGTACAGCCTGTCGTGCTGAGCCCAAGTGGCAAAAATATCAGCGAACGCAGGTTTAATTATGAAGCCAGAGCCAGGAGGTGATCAGACCGGAGGCAGCCAGCTGATCACTCCAACGTTCATTAATAAACCTTAACACCCGTGAAGCTGATTTATTAAAACCTTATTTATCGCTGTTTAATCTGTACACAGCCCTTCTCTGGTTTTTATTACACAAATTATACAAATTATACAAAGAACACTTTGGACGGTTTCCCCCTGCTTCCAGTTCTACACTAATCATGAACTGGTTCTGGTTTCAAACTTAACAATGCTATTAATTGTCTTATCTAACTGTTGGCAAGAAAGAGAATAAGCTTATTTCCCAAAATGTTTAACTATTTTATTAATAACTATAACGCTTTCCAACGTGATTTCAACTGAATGACTCCTGTTTTATGCCTTGTACTTGCTGTGATTCTGTTTCAGCAGAAAATAAACCAAGACAAATTTCTGTGCTTCTGGCAAATTAAGATAAACTGATCCCAACTTGATCCCTGGAATTAATCCCACAATTCCAAGACGACATGGCATCTGTTGGCTACATGTTGCTCAGTGCTGAAAGCAATCATTTCCATAAAATAAAAGCAGAACATCTGGATTCCATTGTTGGTCTAAGAATTTTGTTGAGAAGGTGTTGGACAGCAATATGTTTGTCACCCTTGTGTCCCAAAACAACATACATAATCATTCGTGCTGACAAGTGATTGAGCCAATGTGGCATGAAGTCCGAAGTCCCCTAATGAATTTAATTGTACCTTAAGGGCGTGTATTGTAAAAGAGTCAACTAACAGACTACCAGCGTCTGCGGCTAGAAAACTGACCGACCAGGTCAAAATTCTGATTGATCTGTCCCTTCTGCCGGAGTCAAATTAAATCTAATGGAGTAAACCGAGCAGGACAACCACCACACTTGATTTGGAGGGTCTCTAATTAAGCTCAAACTATCCTGGAGAGGTTTTTAAATATTCAATGATAGAATAACATTTGCTCCAAACTGTTGTGTTTGATGATTTTGAGAATTGTGCTTAAATTGCTGATTGATGTGGAGTGCTGTCTCTGCAAGAGAGCTGAATAAAAATGAGCGAGGCTGCTATTCAGCTTCCTATCCGAGGCCTCTCCTTAAGTTTCATCCAGCTTATAAATGTTATTTAAATCGATTGACAGAAGACAACAGATGGTGGATGTCTCAGAGGGAACGAAACGCTGCTCAGTTTTTCCAAAGCCATAAAGTTGCATTTCTTGAAATGTAAGTCACGATCCAAAAGGGACCAGGGGTTTGGGTTGTTTTTGGAAATGTGCCTCATGGCAACAGCCCTCACTACTTCTCAGTGACAATACAAGCCTGCAGTAAATCTCTTCCCTCTAATGTTTCATTTTCATTGCTTTAGTTTATGGTTTAGGTGCGTAGGTGGCTTCAAGGTCCATTAAAAAGCCAGTGTAATGATCGCAAGAGGTAAAGGAAAGTGTGATCCCCTGTTGTCTGGCTAGCCTGACTAATACTGGAGTTTTGGGGGTATAAAAGTACTAAAGAAAAATAAAAATCTGATTACATAAAGATAACAATATTTTACAGTTACATTTTATAATGTTATGTTTAATTATGTAACTGTGTGTATATATATATACACAAACACATACACACAATATTATTATCATTATATTATCATTTTAATTTGATATACAGGACATCATTTCTAACTCTATATTGTAAATCATTCAACAACATCAATTTAAACTTAAATTGAGAAAATGTTAAGTCAAATATACAAATAAACATTAAAAATGTTCATGTTTTCTGACATTTTATAGACTAAACGAGAAATAAGGGCAGATAATACTGAGATAATGACAATAATGGTGGTTTGCAGCCCTACTAAAAATGTCAACACTGAAATTATTTAGCACGAAATTATCAGGGGCTTTGGATAAAAGTACAGGTGTTGATTCAAAGTCAGCGCCAGACTGCTGACTTCAACACACTAAAACAGATTCTCCCTGAGCAACCAGGCAGACGGAAGAAACAGGTTGTAGAGAGGACAAAGATATCACACAGGCACGTAAAATTAAGGAGAGGAAGAAAAGTTATTTATACGGTGTTATCTATGGTCCTGGCTCCCTGTCTCTCCTTTCAGTCTTATGTAAGCTGAAAAAGGGTCCCTGTCTGATTCGGAGGCGTGGAGGGTGCAGCGGAGGTTCTGGAATATAATCTATTTGCTAATTATAAACCAAGGCTAAGGCACGACCAAGCCGCCGCTCCACTGAGCTCAGGGCTATACCCAGAGGCTGGGGAAGAATCGGCAAAGTATGCACACACACACACCACACACACATGCACAGAGCCGCCGAGTGATTAGACCCGCCCTGGATGTGAACAGCAATTAACTGCAATCAGAGCCCTGTCCCTCTCCTCCCCGGCCCTCCCACCTTCTCTCCCCGTGTCTCATCCCTCGCTCTTTCATCTGCGTGTCAGCCCTTTCACTTGTTTGTGTTTTGATTGTTCTTAAAGGAAGCCCCCTTGATGTTTTGGATTTTACTTGGTTCCTCTCGAGTGTCTGCAGCACACACAGATCGTGCTGCCGCTGCAGGAAGCGGTCATGTCGGTCCTTCGGCACTTAAGACACTGGCTAGAAAAACCATGGCAGTCCAAAAATGTGAAAACCTCCGTGTTTGATGCCGTGGTCACAACAGAGTGTGGTGCAGCAAAATTAATCCGGGTGTCTTTGTGAAATAATTTTTGCTTGAAGCCTGGAGACGTAGTAACTATATGAACAGGGCATTTACGAATTAGTTTAATTTGGTATCCAACGGGACAATAAATTCACACAGTTTATTCAAAAGACGGATTTATACCATCAGCTCCTGTCTCATGACTGTCATATCTCTGTTGTGGAGCAGTTCGTGAATAAAAGTGGATGGTGCCATGCAGCTGATAAGCTACGACAGCTCTTGGACCCTCCATGCCCTTGAATGTCAGCACTGTCAGGACAGCTTGCTATTGGTCAAAGCTGCAAATCCTGCTGGTGAAAGCTCACCAAAGTTGAACTTGACACAAAAAAATAATGCCGATTTCCTTAGCCTCCTTGAAGCGAAGCGAGCGAGGTCCAATTGGAATGAGCTAAAATTGACACTCAATTTTGCAGTTCTAAACGCTGGTGTGAAAAGGGCTTTAGGCTGAAAATTCATCTTTTAAGAGACACCTAAAATAACAGCCTCTCTCCACTAATATAGACAAACAAATCCCCATTTTTCATTTCCTTTACAAGCTTTTTCCTCAGCCATGATCCTTCCAAGTTCACAAGGATATTATCATGTCACAGTGGCTCTGATCCTCGGACTCCTTATTACAGTATGCTTGTAATGCTGATGATAGGAGCTGAAGCTTATTCTACTGTAACATTCAGTCAATTGTAGCTGAATGCAGAGAATGTAAATAAAAATTAAATAGTGACAGGAAAAAATGAGTTAGAAGGAGGGAGAGGGATGGAGCAGTCGGTGGGTGTTGAAACTGGAGGCGCAGTTGCAGCACTGATCCACCAAGACATCCCGCAGCCCTTTAATGAAACTCAGCAACATTAAAGCCCATGCTTGGGGGAAGTGTTGGTCATGGCAATTGCAAAACCAGCAACAAACAGCATTAAAAAGAGATCCACATTGTAAAGAGATTTGGTTTTCAGCACAACATTCGACTATTCACACTCTGGGTCACACAGTGGTCCTGATACTCCTCACTCTCTCTAGTAAAACATCAAACATTAAAACATCAAAAGCATTCATTTAAAAAGATCGGCAATTGTGGTGTGCAACAGTTTCATTCTAATTTCCTCGCTATGGTTACCTGACTTAGAAAAGAATAATCTTATTGATCTCAGATATTAAAGTCAATTTCCAGTTCCTTGGTAATACTGCAGCTAATATAAGGTGGAGGATCACAAGGTGTACTGTTCTACACTTCAGACCATCTCAACCTGTTAAAATCATGATTATCTGGCAGAACTTGCAATCAATGTGTAGTGTAGGTGAAAAAAAAGATTGGGCTGATTGAATTTCTTAAACCAATCAGACTAAATAAGGGTTAACCTAAAGGGTCGAAGGCCTACTGATGAACTTGAATATTTGCCAGGAGGCTAATTAAGCTCTAACTAAGCATGTAATAATTTCTGCTGTTTTAGTTTTCTTATGATTGTGAGCTCAGTTTCGCACAATGTTTTATAGTAGAGGTGCACCAGCTTTTTTTTAGATAAGATAAGACTTTATTTATCCCACACTGGGGAAATTCATAAAAATAATGACCACCTCCACCACATCATAAAAAATACACTTTTATGAACTAAAACATTAAATTTAAGGGGGAAAGAGCAGAGGTGCTATCTCATACAGAAAATGCCATTTATTTAATGATTGCTGCTATTGTTTAGTCCGTCATCTACTAACTAGACAGACTGGTTTAACATCATTGTGAGATAAAAAAAAAAAACAAAATGACTGAGACCCTACGAGGAGACCAACACGAGGAGTTGTTTTTGTCTACTAAATTGCAGAAATCATAGAAGCAATGGGTGGGAAATGGAAACCACATCATGTTGTGCTTGTAATATATATATATATAAATAATAACAGGTGTGCAGATTGTCATTCATGAACCTGTGTGGCTGATAAATAATACATAAAACCCTGTAATGGCACAGAGGGAAGTTTTGCTTGGTAATAACATGCATTAATACAACTATAGTATCCTCGAGAAAAGTTGCTGGTATCCCCCTTTTCTGGTCTTCCGTTTTCAACAAACATCAAGAAGTGCCCTTTCGCATTGTTAGTTTTACAGACATTAACTCCATGAGCCAGCTTTACAGCCCAATCTTCCATGTCCTGTCAAAGTTTTCCATCATTAGTAGGAAGCACGCAAGCTCGAGCACAAGCCGTTGCTGCTTTTAAAGACTTCGAAAGTGGCAACATAGGGGGAGCAAAACGGAGAAAAGGGAAAAAAGTATTTGGCCAGTGGGAGGCTCCGCACAGCGGTCCACATCTGTTGAGTCAGACTGCCTGCTCACCAGCTCAGAGACCCACAAAACATCCCACAGACCCTCACTGGTTCTTATGTTTAAGAAACACAACCTTCAAAACTCAGAGTCTCTCCGTCACGCTCTTCTTCCTGCCAGCTCCTTGGGTGCACTGTACTCTAGACCTTCAAAACTGTCAACATTTTCTTTTTTTCTTTTCCATCTTCCTCACTACTCTGTTCCTCCATCTGGTACCATCTTCCTCTAGGCCTCTTGCTTCTCAAACTCCACACCTCTGTACCCCTCCATGCCTCCATCCAAGCAGCTTCGGGAAAAACGCATGTGTGCAGCTCTGCCTCTCTGCGTTTTCAACTTTCTCCTCTCCATCCTTCAGTATATGCTTCATCTAAAATCCTCCCGCGACTTGCCCTGGCAAACCTCTGGCCTCTCTGGGTTTTTTTTTATACCGCTCCATTCCTCCATCTTCCCCTCCTTCGTATCATCCATTCAACCTTTTAACCCAAGTGGCCCCATCTGCCCTCTGGCCATCTGTCTCCATTTCTCAGAATTTTTCTTTCACCCCCTTTTTCTCTCATATGTATTTTCTAAATCATCTCTCCCATTCCATCTTTCCTTTCTACAACCTTGTGACACCATTTCAGGGAGCAAAAATGAAAAGAACATTGCTGACAACGGTTTTATAAAAAATAAAAAAAACAGTACAAAAGGAGCAAGGAATAGAAGAGTGGAGATGCAGGGATTGTGTCTGTGTGCGTGTCTGTGTGTGTGTGTGTGTGTCAGAGACTAGACAACAGTTTGAGCAAATAAGAGAGAATGAAACAACAACAGAGAAATGAAAATCAAGAACAATGGAGAGACAGACAGCACCACAAGAGGAGAGAATACAGAGTAGACAGGATACTGAGAGAGGATGGAGACAGAGAACAAACAAGAGAGAAGGAAATCAACTAGCGGAGAGACCAAAGGCCAGATTAAGAAGTGCTTGGCTGAATCAGGGCAACTGTACTGTAGATCTATATCTATATCTACCTGCAGGGCTCCAAGGACACATATAAAAGAAACGGTAGTCACTGAGCTAATACTATCTGTGTATCATTCGATAATTTCATATCCGATTTAGAATCCAAAATCAGAAAACCAAAAATGACCTGTTACTTCATAATTTGTTTCGTATCCAAAATCAGGAAACAAATGCACAAAGGTTCTAAATAAAAGGAGAAAAATAATCAAATATGAGTAAGTATGAGTATATAATTCAAAATGTAATAAGACACAGGCCTTTCAGTGTGATGATTTAATAGAATTTACAGACATAATTTGCTATATCGTGATATGTATCGTTATCGGGATATGAAATTATTTATATCGGGATATAAGATTTTGGTCATATCGCACTGGTGGAGAACAAAACAGAGCTAAAAGGAGAGTGAGTATTGGACTTACATTCAACAAGTGACACAAACACAACTCCAAATGACTGTTATTGCTGTTCTGTGTCTAAGGTGAAAATATGTCAGTGTTGTGTTTACAGCTTGTTGTGCTGCCACCAAGTGACGTATTGGACGACTTTTCTTCTTCCTTTTGACATAAGAAATGAAATGTGAAATACTATTATTCAATCGATTCATACAGCAATGAAGCATTACTAAAATGACATCTTGCTAAAGAAAACTAGCACACTTAAAATGGGAGGCGGTCGAGGGAATGTGACAGCCAGGGATGAATGAGAATACTCAATTACAGTTGATGTTTCACTTTCAGGTATTACAACTGACGATGTTCCTCTGAACAGCGACTTACATAAAGACCCTGAAACAGCTGCTGGTGTATATTTTCTGCTGAAGTCATGAAATCCTGAATTCATGCATTTAGTTTGTACAAAAAGAACAAATTTGTTTATACAAATGGTTCTTGCATGATGCCCAGTGTCTGGTTCCAGCTTCTCAACTGTAAGAATTCCGTGCTTTTCTGTTTTCTAACGTTATAAATTGCATATCTTTGGGCTTGGGACAGACCAAACAAGCTGAAGACATCACCTTGGGCTGATGATGATGAGCATTTTCACTGGGTTCTGACATTTTATAAATTAGCTGACAATGACAATACTCATTAGTTGCAAGCCCTAGCTGAAAACAATGCCTGCATCTACATTGACTTTAGACATTTTTCCGCAACTGACAAATGGAGGAGAACAGCATGGCCCAGTGAAGATCCAGTTTTGGAAACACATGCATAAATACTCACGCTCCCTTTCCAATGCAGAATTCATTAAGATGAGGGGAAGGAGGCCTTATATAAGCGCTGTTCGTTTTCTAATGCACGAAGACACACACACACACACACACACACACACACACACCTAAGATATTCTGAGACACCAGGGCATTTTAAACTCTTGGAAAGAAATCACTGCAAGTTTTAAGTCAAGTGTTGAAGGATGCACTTGGAAAAGGAAGACGCAGCAGGAGTGCAGATGGAAGGTGATATCACTCTTTTAAATTAAACGTGTCCCTCTTTTCTGCATCTTTCCTATCTCCCTCTGTTTTATATCATTTATATAACTTAGCTTGTTATTTCCATGCAGGGTACACAGTCTGAAGTGAATTATCTGAGAAGCGAGGTGTATTACTTGAATCCTTTCTACCTCTTTCTAAGACTTTTTGTAGAGGATAAACAAATACGTCTCTCATAACATATATTTCACCAAAAATCCCTGTTTTATTTCTGCACATATTCTGTTATTATTCTTTCTCTTGTCTATATTTTTTGGTAGCTTTTATTTCAGTTATAGGACTATTCATCCCTGTTCAACCCCTGTTTCATGTCTATATCCTCACAGTGCCACACCATGAATGTCTTTTAGGAGAGACTGTCCGAGTGAATCTAATCTTATATATATACAATACATATACAAAGAGTGTCTGATACTGTTGCAGCAGGTAGCATCAAAGTGGTGCTGTTTTTCTTTCTCAGTCACCTGTGTGTGATGCTGCTGGCCTTGTGAGTCCGTCTCTGCCTCTGAGTATGAGTGTCGTCCACCTATCTGATCTATCTTATACAAATAATCGAAATGTTTTCTATGAATTTGATGACTTATCTATGTTCACCCTTTTTGACCCAAATCTCACAGATGTGTTTTTTTCTAATGACACCACATCAACTGTCTGAGACTGGTGATGATAATGGAGGCTTGACACATCAGTAAAGTGTCCTAATCCGCTCACGGGGAAATATTTTCTTTTGGTTGACTTTCGGCCAAGCGGGGCTGTTCCTCCAACCTGATTGATGGATGTGCCCCTCTGCGAGCTATTGGCCCACTTCCATGAGAATGCATTACAACCTGAAAAACCCTAATTTCCTGACATGACTCCTTCTAACCCAGAAATGGCTTTTGTATGCACGGACATGTGTATATGTGTGTGTCGTGCGTGTGTGTGTATGTGCGTGTGTGCATGTGTGTGTGTGTGTGTGTGTGTGTGTGTGTGCGCATCTGATTGAGCAGGGCGGGGGTTCCTCTGGGATCCTCGACTGCCAGACTCATTACAACATCCACACACACACACACACAGCCTCCTCCTCCTCTGGTCTGCAGCGACCCAGAAACTCCATATGGGTCAGATCATACACTGAACCCTTCACTCCATCCTGACGGAGAGACAGTGTTTCTTCACATCCATCACTGCTCAGTCATTTATTTTACCACCCATCCTTTTCTTCCCTCAGGAAAACAACAGCTGCCTTTCTTTTACACCATCTTCACCTCCACCATCTTTCTTGTTTTGTGTTTGTATTCCCCTCCATCCCCTTTCTCTCTCTCTGTATCAACCCAACCTGTCTCCTTCTCATACAGAGCCAGACTCAAATCTCCCAAGAACAGGCAAATCTGTTCCCACACATTCATCTTCATTGGCAGCATCTTTCACAGTCTCTCTGAGGACAGTTACAAAGCCAGCGTCTGCCTCTGCTGCCATCTTCTGTCCATAAATATCATTACTTGATCATATGGCGCCACTGACTCTGGGTTGGGAGTTCATAAGAGCTTAACATTATATCTAGGGGAGGATTGATGAGTCTGTTCTTGTTCCATTGGAGTTTGGTGTCTTGCTCAAGGGCGCAAGGACTTGACAGCTTGACAAAACCAGCGTGTCTATATGGTCCAGTGCTGGATCAAATACTCACTGAGCTTCTAAACTGTAACTGATATTCTGACTGTGACGTGCAAGATTCAGAGTTCACTATCTTTCAGCATTAGAACAAATGTATTAAAAATTAAATGTTACCCACAGTGCGTGGTCCAGAGGGCACACAAGACAGAAATAGCTTTAGAAAACAATATCATCCCATCACAGGGAGTGGCAGCCTCTACACCACACAATATTTAAAAACCTTTGGTTATATTTCCATTCCTGTAAGGCCTGTTCCTATTATATCAAGCATTCTACCGACTTCAAAATGTAATTTCCCGAATGGCGTTCCTCAGTCAGGCTTGAAAAATTAGTCATGGCGTTGTTTCATTGTCATCATTTCACTGAGCTGGATTCAACACGGCAGGTACACTGTAGAGCTGTTGTTCTGCCAGCTCACAGTGTGTTGTTTGTTATAGTAGTTGTTTAGTTGTTTATGTGTCTTTTTGGTTTATTTGTTGTTTGAAGACTTATTAATCTATATACCACTTTGGTTAGTTAGTTCCATGTTACTTTAATTCATTCTTTGCTTGTTCACTGTAGGTCTTGATTGATTTATTTTGTCCTTGGTCATTGAAGCAAACAGGAGGGTAAAATAATATTTGATTTATTATTATTTCCTCTCTCCATACTCTGGGCAGAATGGCCATGTTGTAAATGCAAAGTGAAGGCTGATATTAACTGAAAACTGGGAGCTCTAAGTGGGTTCCACTTATTTGTCCCCCGACACTGTGGCTGTACTCAGATCAATAACTCTCCCCTGTGCTGCTGACGGGTAAGGTTAAGATTTAAAAGACAGAGGCTGATCCTAAAACAGCACTGAGGGACAACTTAAATCCCTGGGTTTTAATTGATAACTTTGTGTGTGTGTATAGAGTATATTTAGGGTTTTATGTAATGGTGTGCTCATGTTTGTGCATTCTAGCGGTTTTGCCTTTGAGCTCTTTAACTGGCCTGACTTCACAGAGGTTTCTAACCAGAGAAAAAGAAACAACCAACCGAATCAACAAAGTCTACATCTATCTATCTCCATCTAAAAATGAAGAAAAGTACCCTTCTGTGGATGACTTGGGGGGGTGAACTGGAAAACAAGATGAAGGGTGCATCTGGCAGAGAGAAAGAGTGAAAAAATGAAGGAGTGAAAGAGGAGGAGGGTCAGTTAGGACTTCCTGGCTAGTGGACAGAAGTATAGCAGGGCGACAGAATCCCCTGGGCCAGAGCAGGAAGAGACAGATGAACAACGAGTTTGAAAAGAGCAGAAGAGGGGGAAATCAAATGAAGAGAAGAGGTGAAGAAAAGTAAAGTAAACTGAAATGAAATGAAGAGACACAGAGAACAGAGTGAAGTGAAATGGGGAGAAGTGAAGAGAAGATAAGATTCGCTCTTGAAGAGAAGTGAGGTCAAAAGACGAGAGGAGGTGAAAAAAGTGAAGAGAAGGGAAATAAGTGGGGTGAGGAAAAGAAAACAAAGATAGGTGAAGTAAAATAAAAGACCATAGAGGTGAAGTGAAATGAAGAGACACAAAGAGAACAGAAAAACGTGACCAAGTGAAAGAAAAGTGAAGTGTAATGAGAAGAGAAGTCAAGAGAAGTTAAGTGAAGCAGAGTGAAGTGATATCAATTTAAAAGTAAAAGTCAAGAGAAGTTAAAAGAAGTGATGTCAGCCAAAAAGAAGAATAGTGAAGTGATATCAAGTGAAGAGAAAAAATACAAGTGAAGTGAACAGAAGTGTTATCATTAATCAATCAATACATCAATCAATTGAAAAGAAGTGAAGTGATATTGGGTCAAAAGAAGTGAACAGAAGAGACATGAAGAAAAGGGAAGTCATGTGAAGAGAAAAGAGAGAACAGGGAAGTGAAAAGAGGTGAGGAGAAGATTTGTTTTGTTTGGGTATAAGCTTTCTACCCTGACCACAGGCCCCCTGAAGAACCCTGCGTTTTCTGGGTGTACCCACTGTTTTGCATATCAACACAGGGGTCCTCGGGGTGCGGGTGTCCACAGTAACTCCTGACTCGACCTGCCTGTCTACTCCAATCAGGATTAGCATCCAGAGATCTGTGCCTCGGCAAGGAATGATGGGTAATAGCGAGGTGGTTATGGACCTGCAGGGCGCGATAACAAGGCAGACACGGCTACACATGTAGAAAGACACGCACAAGCACACACATGTAGATGCCTGTGCACACTCACACACCAACACACACACTCCCAGTGCTTCCACACCCAATGAAAGGTTGTCAATGTTGGTACATTCTACAATTTTAAAACCAATCTACAAAAGAACACAGCATCTCCCGCGGCTTCACACCCACACACACACACACACACACTCACATTCATGCACACACACTGACAGACACACACAGCCTAGAGTCAGGATAAATCAAGTGGCCAACATGTCTCCGGCTGCATACTTTGTGTTGCTAGAGGGGTATGTTAGACCAAATTGCGAACCATGCTGGAAAATGCAGAACCATGGAAAAACCTATCTTTATCTATCTATCTATCTATCTATCTATCTATCTATCTATCTAATCTTTATAAAAATCACAATTAAGAAAAGAAAACATTAATTAGAAAATTAAAGGTAATTCTCCAGAATATATGCAAAACAGTTCAAATTCTGCAAACGTATCTAAAATATATTTGCACACATTTACATTACAATGTAATTCATTCATTATAAGCTTAAAATTTCATAGATATTTTTATTATTTCCAATATATTTACAAAATGTTTTGGGAAATCAAACTTGCTTTGTGACTATTTGTGAAGTGAATGTTGTCTAAAGCACAACAGGTGCAGAGGAGAATGAAGTCATGCAACAGAAGGCCGTGGCCTCCTGCACACTGTCAGCACTTTGGTGGTTGGAGCGTGTGCGGGAACCTTTGTAGAAAAGGCATCTGAGCAAATTTATTTTAAAGGCCCTGAAAACCTGTTTCCTCAATGAGCTTTTTACCCTGACCAGTGGGATCCTCCATGAACATAACTTTAACTGCCAAAGTAAGATAGTTTCACAGTGATGTCTCTGTCTATGTCGTTTGGACCAAAATCAAGAAAATAAATAACAGATTAATGCGTAATGAAGATTATTATTTGTGTTTTCAGCCTGGCCTGAACTGCATGATCAGCTGATTTGCTCTAGGTTATGTTAGCTTTGCAATTTATTTTAATTCATTATTAGAAGTTTACAAATTGATCACATTTTAAATATAATTATGTTCTTCTTTCCAGGAAACTTCCCAGGAAACGTTTTTTATTTTTATTAATGTGGTTTAAATTTGGACCTTAGGATACATGGATACATTATAGCACACAGTAGCATGTGGTATGTTAAATATCTGAAGAGGGGCCCATACAGCACAGAGACAGACAGCTGGATTTAGACAGACAGTCCAGTCATACAGTTAAGAACAACTTGGGTGGTCAAATATGACACGGGGGGGCATAAAAAGACAAGGAAATTAAAGATTCCCTGAGAAAGAATGTAGAGAGAAAAAGAAGCTGATGTTAGAGGGAACAGGTAAAGCATGATGCTTTTTGGAGAAACAGAGGAAGAGGGAGATGTAAATAGATTGGAGGAGAGAAAGAGGGTGTGGAGGAATTGAAGGCAATGGAAGAGGAAAGAGGGAAGATGGAAAAGGGTGGCGAGAGAGAGAAAGAGAAGGCAGGGGGAATGGCAACCTCCCAAACTAGGCTATCTGACACCGCACACCAGTAGTCCGTCAGGCCAGCTGACCGCTATTTCCAGCATGAGATGACCCACCAGCTGTACCGTGGGGGAGTGGGCGAGAGACAAACACCGAGACAAGAGAAAGTGTGTGAGAGAGAGAGAGAGAGGGAATAAGGGCTTTATTTATTCATTGAAGCTTTATTGAACTAGGCAGGTCAGTCAGGGAAAAAAGTTATTTACACAGATAGACAAGAGGAAATCCACGATGTGAGGAAGCGGGGGGGCGGGGGGTATTAAGAGAACTTGACCCTACTGTCCATCTGTCAGTCTTAGTCAGTCTGTTTGACTCTGTGTCTCACCGCCCAGTGGACCATTCCAGGTCATTCAGTATTTACAAGCGCTATAGCAGGAAATAAAACCTCTGCAGCCTCTAACGCATACCAGCACGCTGCGAGGGCTTCAGTGTCACGGCCACACATCGCACAAACAACACTTTCACCCAGGACATTTTTAGCCCTGGGTTGGGCAAGGTGGCAAGTTAGCACGGAAACAATTTAGTCCTGATTTAGTTCTACAAATTGTTATTGACTTCAGCTGCAGCAGGCGAGGCCTGGGCTAAACTAACTGACTTCAGAGAGCGTTGGTGCAAAGGGCACAGGATCGTCGAGGGGTTACAAGGTCAGTAAAGGGGGAGTTTTATGTGAATTAAATGTACCCCACAGGGCGTGGTCCAGAGGGTACACAAGACAGAAATAGATTTAGAAAACAAGATCATCCCGTCACAGGGAGCGGCAGCCTCTACACCATACAATGTTTTACACTGCATGCCGTCATGTTCTTTGGTGTTTGATTTATAGCAAAAACTCCACAGTAAAAGTACACATAGGCTACTCAAGTACAATTTTGAGGTACTTGTACTTTTCTTGAGTATTTCCATTTTATGCTACTTTATACTTCTACTCAACTACGTTTCAGAGGGAAATATTGTACATTTTACACCCCAACATGTATGTGACAGCTATAGTTACCTTACAGATAAAGAGTTTACATAAAAAACATATCATCTTATAAAATAAAGATTATGCAAGTGGTTCTAAACCTTTTTGGCTTGTGACCTCTTACAAAGGAACTGTGTCTAGATGTGAGGTGTTGGCAGTTCCACCAAAGAGACATTTCCTCTCTAAACTTCTCTTATATTTTCATTTCAATAACTGAGGCTTGGAGAGTTCAAATTATACAATATTTCACTAAGATTAGAGAAAAGTCCAAAAGATGAATTTAAATTTCTTCCATCAATCATCTCACAACGCCCCAGATTTATCTGGTGGCCCTTTGGATGGGCCTGACCCCGAGGTTGGGACTAAACTAGCTAACTGTATATGAAGTAGTTCAAACTGTCTCCACCTGGAGCAGCTACAGCAGTAAATTGATGCATAAGTATTAACAGTCTAATGACATCATATAGAATCATATCTGTCAGATTTCACTGCATCAGTACTTTTACTTTTTAAAACTCGAAGTACATTTAGTTGATAATTAATGTAATTTTAGTGATTTTTTACTTTACTATTAATGCAGGACTTTTACATGTAATGAGTATTTTTACATTGTTGTGTTGGTACTTACTTTTTCGGTCCTCTCCTGGCTTGTGTTTGCACATATTTGTTTTGTTTTACATGCATGAAAATGTAGTATTGTCACTTTTAATCTTTAACCTAAACATTTTACCACTAACAGCAGCTGCATAAAGTTAAATCTTGTGTTACCTTATTTTATTAGATACGTTTTATCTTTTGCTGCTGTTGTTGCTTGTTTTTTTCTTATGCCAGTGGATAAGTCCAGGACTGAATTTCTGTCCCAGTTCACCCTGCTTGTCTAGCTAAAGATTTTCACACTTTACTCGTCACTTGAAGTTGAATCAGATAGTGGACTAAAACGTCTTGAAAAGCCTACAAGATCTACTGTGCCAACAGCACCACTGTACTGTATGTACAGTAGCATGGATGAAAAAAGGTGATCGAAATCATCATTTTGTCTTAATTGCTCATAATTGACATCTTGTGCATCTACAAGATCAAGCAGACTTCACTGCGTTCTCTCCGGCAAGCAACAACTCCAGACAAACATTCTCCACAAGGTCACGGGCATCAGCTGTTTTTAGATTTCATAATGCCAACATCCTCTTTGCACGAAGAAGAGTGTTCATGGAAAATGTAGTTCAAATGTCTTAGCCACAGTTACACTTGCACACAGCATTTCAACACTTATCACATGTAATTTGACAATGATGTCTAAAAGTAGTGGTTACACACTTCATCATAATTACATCTGTCACACACAGCCAAGCCTACCAACTCCATAGATATCTGCGCCCGATGAGAATATATATCACAGAATTCATATTTTAGAGCTTCCATCAGCTTCTTGGATCAATATCCTGCAGCGGTGAGGACTGTCAGTCTCATGGAAAAGTTTGTGGTTATTCTGGAGCTGTTGTCAGTGTGAGCATCAGTGAGCAGAGGGGTGTTCAACATTACACTCACACAGCATTGTGCCTGAGCAGATCGATATACAGCAACACACACACACACACACACACACACCCTAGGGACGCTTTGAGCTCCTACCGGATCGACACTTGATGATCTCTCCAAACTCGTCCTCCACCGGCTCGTCGCAGTAGTCCTCGGGGCGCACACCCTCTGCCATCATAACCGGGCAAAAAAAAGAAAAAGGGGGGTGTAAAAAGTTATAAATGGGGGGGAGGGAGAGGGGGAGGGGGTGACTAAACGGACAGGTTAAATCCACCAGAATGGGGGGACGGACCCCAAAGTACAAATCCAAAAACTAACGGCCAGAGGTGGAGCGCACGATGTGGACGCAAGAGCTGGAGCTGAAGACGGGCAGGACGCAGGCAGGAGGACCGGCCGGTCTGTCAGGCGGGGACAGACGGAGCGGAGCAGGTGTGCAGGGGGGACGTGGGGAGGGGGGGGGGTCTGTAGGAGCATGCCCACCTCTAAATAGTAGGATGCTTGGAGGTGGCTCTCCGCGGGCCCCCGTCCCGTTTGGAGGACGCCATGCGTAAAACCCGACACCCGGCGGACGCATCAGTGGACGCTTATTTCCGCGATGATGTAGTTGCGGGACATCGAGGAGAGTCAACCGTGGGGGGGGGGGTCACATGACAACCCGGAGCCAGGGTGACCACATTTCTATTTAAGCCTCACGATTTCCCCCAAAATACAATCTGATCAACCCAAACCAGTTTAGTAGGTTACTGCTCTCTTTGATGCTCGTGGATTTGGGTCACAGAGTTTATGGCAACACGGAAAGATGGGCGAACTTCATTCTAGAGTAGAAGTAGATGGAGAAAAATCCTGGTGTTCAGGGCCGCAACTATTTTTTCGTGATTTTCGCTCCAAATGGAGAACTTGAAGAGTTATCTTTAAATGTTTAAAATCAAATCACCAGTCAGGGCCTGTTGCTGTTCATCTGTGAGGGAGAAAGTAAAGGTGGAAATCAAAATCACAGCAGTCTGTCTGTCTGTTCCTCTCCGGTGGGACAGCGCCCTGACAGACTTCCTAATATTAGATGTGTTGATGAACTGATACAGGCCTACCCACTTTGCAGGGCCGGACTCACTGTAACGGCAGGATTACGCGCGACGCATGCATGAGCCTGAGAGCCGCTATTATTAGCGCCGGTATGACGGATCCACTGTCTCCAAAAACAGAAACCTCGTCCGGCATCCCAGGCAGGCAGCCTCTGTCTGGACCGGCGGTAGGTGGTCTGCAGGAGGAGGGGGGGGGGGGGAATCAGCTGCTCTCTGGGTGAGAGTTTCCCGTCACCGGCTGCACCTGAAGCTGTCCGGCAGTGAAGGCGCACCCGACCCCCAGAGGTCACAACACACAGGGCTGTCAGGGGGGTTTCTCTTTAAATACATGTGTTCCTTCTTTTCCTCTGACCTCAGTGAAGCCACATGCGGAGCACTACTGGAGTCGTGATTCTCCTCTCTGCCTGCCATGAATCAAATTTCTGAGCGAATTCTCTGATTAAAACCATATTAAGTCTATTTGTTTCCGCTGTTAAAGAAGGCCCGCAAACGCAACATGTACGGGTTCAAATAAACTCCACTGGCTTGGGGATTCCCTAATGAAACCATGACATGAGATTTGATTTGATTTGACTCCCTTCCGTTGATCCAGTCAGATATGAGACTCTGAACAGTGTGATCTGCCACAGTACTCACTGCTCACAGCATTCTCCAGGCGAGCAGTTCTGCCTCTTGAAGTTCACCTCAACTTGAAATGCTGCAGGTACAGGTATGCACGTCCGTAAGTCCGAAGCCACGGTGGCTCTGTGCTGCTCCTAATCCAGATACGATTAATGCAATGTGTGTCTTATGTATGTTGTTTTTTTATGCATGTGTTTTTATGCAAATGTTTCTATTTTTATATGTCATGTTTTTACCACTGGCTCTGTGTTAACAGTGTGTGTGTCGTGGCAGGATGTGTGCAGCAGGGGGCAGTATGAGCACAGGCCAGGCAGTACAGTATGACTGACTACTGTAAACTAGGCCAGTGAGTCTTGGAAAGATGTTTTCTGAAGATGTCTCCCCCAGGCCTGAGCAAACAACAAAGGAGCTGCAGTTTAGTCCAGAAACGACGAAATGGAGCACGAGCGGTGGAAAATGATCCAGTGAGGTATTACGTCTTATTGTCAGACCACCTCCCCCTGATTGAGTGGACGTGTTGGAGGCCGGTGGACGCAGATGTTGAGTGTGGCAGGCGTTGGGTGTGCTTGCTGTGCTGATGAGAGCTAATCCAGGCTGACAGGGCGTGCTGCTCCTTAACCGACCTCCGACTCTCCTGGAGCTTATTGGCAGCAGGAGGGGGGGGGTGGCAGAGAAATCCTTCCACTGCTGGAGCCAGAGGTTCCAGTTCATCAGATGTGCTATAAAATGAGCCCTTCTACTCTGCTCAATAATTGGGCTGTATGTGATTTTCCTGGTGAATGAGCAATGAGGGCAAGAAGTCACCCGCTTTTACGTTTCAGAGGCCCATTTGATTGTGATTTTAAAGCCAATAAGCAGTCAAAAAAGCCACGGTTTTAAAATCTCATTATCAGGTGACAAGAGTATATAATACATTACGTCCCACTGTGACGTTACAGACTCCTGGAAGAAGACGTCTGCTCCGGGGAAAGCACAGATCTTCTCTCTTGCAGAGATTTTTCTGTTCCGTGCAGCGAAGTGCACCTGTCGGAGCAGCCGTCACAAAACCACTTTACTACAAACAACACGTCTTGGGCTCTTTTTGTCACTCACAGGCTGTTTACAGTTGCCTTCTCAGCCAGAAATGTAAAAAATCCAGGCATCATTCTGTGGAGCTACATGTTGAAATTGTGTTTATATGTTTTTTTGTTTTTTTTGCTGGAGACAGTTGTTGTTTTGGTCAAGTGTGTGCTGTTTCCTTATGTTGGAAATTGGCAATACAACTCCTACTTGGCAGGAGGAGTGTTTGTTAAGAGGCAGCCGTGGTAGCAAACTAGTGAAAAACTGGCCTCTCTAATGTGTTGATTCAGATAATAAGGCAAAGGAAGGCCTCTTCCTGGATATATTGGTATATGGAGTGAAGCTTTCATTTAGTGAATTCAGAGCATTCAGGGCAAGAACTGCCACTGGGAACACCAACATCTCAAAAAGAAGTCAAAACTAATTAGTTTATTTAAGGTTGTTTTTTTTTATTCAGAAACTCTTTTTGAGATCAGAATCTGTGACTTATTGGTCACTGAAGCTTTGGCAAGTGGTATCCAGTGGTTTAAGGGTAGTGGTAGCAACATGAGCGTACAGAGGATATTTATAATCCAGAGGTACTGTGGATTGTTCAGTGATTTTTGTATTATTAAAGGAGAAACAAGCTTTGTTGTGATATAACAATCCAGTTTGAATTTTTAGTTTTTGGGCGAGGTGTTGAACAGGATTGTTGTAGGACAATCTGCTACCTACTGTGAACTAAACTTTTAGTATTTATAAAGCTTTACTGTATCAGTTAGACTTCCTTTGGAGTTAAAAAACAAGCTTCACATTATTCAGTGTAACCTGGGAGAGCCTGGTTTGCAGTGCAGCCGCTGGCATAGTGCCATCAGCATAAAAATGGTTATCGCAATGAAAGGCATACATACAGCATGTACAGCTCAAAATGCATCAATTAAATTGGCAAATTAATAGGGTAAAAAAGGACACACCATGTTTATAAAACACACACCCTAAACCAGAATTCTCGACCTAGATATATTTTTAAAAACTTGGTTAGTCCCCTGGGTGTCACTATCTGACAAGTTTAACTCTGGAAACTACAGTGCATTAGTGTAGTGTACATTGTGCTGAACAACATCTCTGGCTCTATAAGATTATACTCAGCGTGAGATAAACATGACAGTGATCATTTCAGATCTGAATAAAGACTACGAGAGTAAGAAGACGTGACAACAAAACAAGACAAGAGTGAGATGGAGACATTCTGTTCAGTGCTTTAATGTGCCAACGTACAAAGAGATAAATGCTGATTACTGACATCTCTACAGTGGCATCTAAAACATGCCAACACACATACACGCTCTCTCTCTCTGTCAAACATACATACACTCCTCCTCTGTCATTCACTCACACATGCATACACACTTCCTAAATCCCTATGCACATCATTAGACAGTGTTTCTCTCCGCTCTACTGGGAGATGATGCATAAAACAGAGCTGTCCCTGTTTGCGAGCCTCTACTTTTCATCAGTTAAATTCATAAGCAAATAAATGCTAATAACTACGAGCCAGACCTGGGCTAAAACATACAAGGAAGCAGCATGTGTCCGACACCCTGGGGCGACAAATTACACGTATAACCTATAAAAGGGCAGTTGTGTTTTTGTAGCATGTCGCCAAGCTCATGTAGTTGCCCGTAGGAATTACACCGAGGGGCCTAACACAAATAATCTTATTTACCCAGAACCACATTGATGTGCTTCATTAAAAATCAAAGCATGTAGGTCATTTTTGAAACTAGTGCAAACATATTTGCATTGTCATTTAGAATCAGAGGCTCATAATTGCAACTGACGTAACACTGATTCCAGCTCCCAGTTAAGAAATCAAAATTACATCTGCTCGCTCCTGAAGGCAGCAGCCATGAGAAGTTAGGTTATGTTTGTTTTCTGCGTGGCAAATTTGAAAACGCTAAAAGATGTACTAATAACAGCAGCTGCACAATGTTAAACTACCTAATGAAATAAAGCAGTGATCTGAAACTATCTAGCAGGGGATTTAGTTTCCCTGCAACATATTTAAAGAGTGTTTAAGTGTCTGGCAGGTAAATTAAGAATAAGGGTGCTGTAATACCAGACCACCACTGTAAATCAACAGCATTTTCAGTACATCAAATATTATCAGTTTAAGAGTTGCTGCTGACAAATATTCTGCACATACATCCAATATTTAAAGTATTAAATTGTTATTTAGTCCCTCCATTAATATATATAGGGATATTTGAAATTATTCTTGTATATTTTAACCCAGGTCTGTTACAGTGTTAGTGCCTAAAGCTCCTCTACACCACAGCACACAGACGTTTCTAGGTAGCAAAAACACCCTCACTAAGCTGTGATCATACAGTATTAAATACAGTAGCGGCCATATCAAATATCATACTAGGTGGAGATGATCTCTATTACAGCACTTCTTCGTTGTGACAGGACTTCAGTTTCACTCTGCTCGCAAGGAGTAACAACACGGCGGGTCAGGTGACACAGAGCTGAACACTGTTACCTGGAGCCCCACCACTGAACACGGTGAAGCTGGGACATCTTTCAAACTGATAGAATACTGAAGAGCAGGGTCACATGCTGAAAAGCACCCGCTGACCCACATAGCTGGTATGACTAATGGAATAATGGCTGTAACAGTGAGCGCTGTTTCTGTTTTCACTAAGTGCTGAATAAAAAGATGTGACATCCAGTCAGTATACTTAAAAAAAAAAAAAGAGTCCACCTAAAAGCATTGAAGTTTAGGATTTTTTCCCCCTACTTTCATATAACATCCATCAGTTCACTAGTACTTGCTAGAATATACATTGTGAATTTACAACATGAGGTTTATGTCAGCCTGAAACGTCTTGTAAAGAGAGATTAAGTGGCTTTAGTCTCCACCACATCCCGTTTAGCCACACATATAGTGTAAATATTTTTTACATACGGGATACCAATGACCCAGTAAGGGGAAGAGTACATGGAATAAAGGGATAACAAATCTCTGTTGAAAAAAAAGGTTACTGAAAGTATAACTAAAATCTAAATAAAATTGACACATTATCATCTTTTAACCTGATTTAAAGCTTTTATATGTCGCTATATTGGTACTCATCCTAATGTTTTGTGCCCCAGCAACAATAATTTATAGCATATAAAAAGAATGGTCAGAGATTTTCAGAAATCTCCTTCTTTTGCTTTCTTGTCCAGAGTTAGACGAGAAGATTAAAATCCCGCTCATGTCTGTAAACTAAATATGACACTACAGCAAGCGGAATATTTAGTGGGCAGACATGAGAGTGGTATTGATCTTATCATCTAACGCTCGGAAAGAAAGGGAATAAGCGCATTTCCCAAAATGTCAAAATGTGCTATGAAAACTTTACAATGATTTGTATGATTAAATATGTCAAAACAGATTTTACAATAACTAATTTTAATATTAGTACTGTCACTCCTTTTGACACAATTTACTCAGTTTTAATCAGGTACTCAGTAATTTAAAAAATACTTACAGTGTAATTAAGTCCCACAAATTTGTTATCTCCTCATTCCCTTACCTCTTGTCCTCTTCCCTTGTACTTACATATTTATCCTCTACAGGTACCCAGTAAGTATTTTATTCATATACTGTACATACTAAATGATTACAATGTCATTTTCCTAAACCATTACCAAAATGGTCTTCGGGCCTCATCAGATCTCAGTGGTTAATAAACTTGAATGAGCTGATTTTAGAAGCCTGCAGTCTTAGTGAGAGGCAGAACTGTCACAAACAAATCCAACTTTCCCTCATCAACAACAGATGAAATGATTTTGTTTGTAGTAAACATCATTGTGTCAGTTTATATAAAATAAATGGACTTCTGTCAGCTGCCTGCATGATGGCGCGTTGGCTGCACAGTTCTACGTTTGTTAAGGTGGCGAGGGAGGCAGCCTGGATCCTATTTTTGGGTGATGGTTTTCTTGACAGCTCCACAGTAAATATGTGACAATGGAGAGTACAGAGAAGGTGCCGCTTGTGTCTCCAAAATGTCAGCCGGAGAATTCTTATTTTACATTCAACTCCCTGCGCACTTTTGAAATTACAGAACAGGTTTTGAAGGGAGAATGGCGGTCAGGAGGTTAGGAAAGTAATTCAGCACACGGGGGAGAGAGAACATAAATAGGGTTTTGCGCAATGAAAGCAAACAACAGCTTCATCACCTGCTTTATCGCCTAATCTAGAATTTAAAATCAGTGTGGAATTAACTTTATCTGCTTCTCGACCCCACCCAGAAACTGCACTGGATACATGACACCCAAACAAGTGATATTAAGAGCCAAACCCCGAGGGCAGGGGAAACAGGGGAGATAAATACTGTTCAATACAAGTCGGCCCATTGCGACTTGAAGGCAGTGATATGATCTTTTCTGTAAGGTGATGACGCTTTGACGTAAGTTACAATCCTACTGTGTTTCTACAGTATGTGCCCCAGCATCCATTAATACTGACATTTGACACTGGCTGATAGTGACATTTGCTTTTCCTGTGCCAACAGATGTATGTAGATGTAGATGTATGTTTTCCACCAACATCTACACACACTGGGTGCACGGCTGATCCATGACATTTACTGCAGACAAGGAGACAGCAGTTTGGTGTTAATGAAACATGGCCTGAACTTATCAGTAGATACACTGATCCGCTTTATAAATAGTCCGCTTCAGTGGATATGTTTACATGCACACAATAATGCATCGATTCCTCATACTGAGAGTTAGGCAATTATGTCTTGGACAGTAATCCTGTTATTTTGACTTAAGTATTTTAGATTATAAAAAGATTTCTGACTAGCTAAAATGTTGTTTTCACAATACATATGGATATCTTTTACCAAAACATGTAATGCAACTTCCAAATTTCTAAAAACACTTCCAAAATCATTCCCTTATATACTCACTGACGTTTCCTTGAGTACAGTGGAGTTGCAGTAAGTAGCAAACAGGGTGTGATTGTGGAAACAGACAAAGGTGTATACAGGCCCCAACGGGTGTCTGCTGAAGTCAACGTTCTCCATATATGTTTCTGTGGTTGTACTTGCATCAGTTGAGTGCATAATCATAATACGCTCAGAATGCAGACCCTAACTTGTAAAACTACTGACGTGCATGTAAACATGCCCACTGAGAGGCCGAATCTGTGTGTGGCGTGTATAGCGGACACTCTCAACCACGGACAGGATGCAGAGGACCAGAGGAGGAAGGGTGAGCCGAACGTCACAGTGTGGAGAAACTCGGCTGATTGGGAATCGAAATTTAGCAAACCCCTTGGAGGCAGCTGAGCGCAGTCCCGTCTCACACATCCGACCATGGCTAATCAATCATGACAGCTGCATGTGCGCACCCTGTGGGTTGCCGCGGTAACAGACAAGTGGGTCGATAGCAGAATATTGAGCGGGTGTCTTTATTTTGTTCCCCCCTCTTACCTACCCAAGAGGAATCTATCTGTCTTATGGAAAGTTATGAAGTGCAACTATAGCCTCTGATCTTCTTCCATGTCCTTGTGAAAGTTTAAGAGCGTCAGAGGACTCTGAGAAACAAAATGCCCCAACTTCTAACTAAGCCCTGATGATGATGCACTGATGGAGGAGGAGACAGGGGAGTACATTTTTAAAAGAGGTCCGGATGTGACGATTTGATGTTTACAGGTGATTTTGCATGTGCTTGCGTGCGTAAACGTGCAGTAAAAGCCTCCCAGTCTGACATCCTGTTTCCTAAGTAACAGAGTCAACAGGCTGGGTTACTAGTGACACAATTACGAGTAGTTCTTGCAGCTCAGTTCACAGGGAAGGAAGAACAGAGGTGGCATCATCAACGTAAAACCTCCATCCTTTTGTTACTGCAGGGTTGCAGCTCTCCCAGGTGTGTCACAAGTCCTAGGAATAAACTAATAAGACTCCTACCCACCCCCCGACCCCACCCCTGGACCGACCTGGAGGCATTAGGGCTGTAAGTTCAAATACCCACCAGCCTCAGCGCTCACACTTCTGTTGACTGAGGCAAGAAAAGAAATCCCCCGACCGCCAGCTTCACCCCCTGAATTATCCCCAGGGGGGAAGCCTGTGGCGATGCAGTTATTGGCTCAAACCCGGTGTACAGTATTCCTTATAGTTTTCGGGAATTGAGCCATTAAAGGAAAATATCCCCAAACCCCTCTTCGCCCCCTGACTACCTCTCCCAGCATGTGGTTGAATCGGAGCTAGTAATACTCCTCGTAGTTCTTGGGGTTGAGGCAGTAGAGGATTCCCCCACCGAAAGAGAAGATGGTTCCCCCCCAGGCCAGGCCGTAGCCCCAGTTGAACTCGTGGTAGATCCTCAGGTTGATGCTCTCGATGAACTTGATGGGGTAGAGGACTAAGCTGCAGGCCTGGAGGACAACTGGAGGAGACAGGCAGACGGTAAGTACAATGCAAAATACAATTTCTTAAAACAACGGGCTACAGTATAGGAAAAGTGTTATTTCTATAGAAGGATTTCTGACCGACATTATCATGGGAGGGGCAGGCATGCAGAGGCCAGACTAACTGAGAGTTTATGAGTAGATGAGCATTGGCAGTTGTTTTTATGCAAAAGTAATGAGTGAAAAAATGTGAAGAAAAGCAATATAACGGCTGTTTCTGGTTAAACAAAAGGGATCTTATTCTTTAACAAAAAGGTCCATGTCTGCAGGGATCCTTTCCATAATGTTGTAAGACGCTTAGAATAACAATCTGAGCCTGTCAGTGGCAAAAACAAGCTCTTTTAGAGGATATACTCTCAAGGATTACGTTGGAGCCATTGCAACTTGTTTCGCTTTTTGTACTAAAATATGTAGAAATAGGGCCCAGGTTAAAAAATACCTCATGGCACTTCTGAGCCTGACTATAGTTACTTGTTTCTAAATAGTAAGTCTGTCCATATAAATGTCCATATAAAAGTTATCATGACATCTATAGTCAGAAGTCAAAGTAGAGTTTGTAGATTATACAAGGGGTGAAGACGATGAAAAAAAAAAACACTTTTAAAATATACTGTAGGCAGTATCTATATTTAGTACAGCAGTCAGAACAAGATACCAGCCTGGACACCAGCTGGAAGAGGCAGAAGGGTTGTAAATGTTGAAAATATTTTCGTACTGTGTAATTTATCAGTTGCAATGTAAAACAACAGCTGTACAATAGTACCAAAATGTGAGTCAGCATGGAAGAAAGAGTAAATGTGTTCAAAGCTTCAAAATGGTATATTACACAGTAGGGGGTCAATATTTCATTTTGATATCAATCATTAATCATTGAATCAAAAGTACATTCTGAACAAACTTCCGCTGATGTGAAATGAGTCTGCTGTAAAGTTGAAAGAGTTTGGGTTCATGGTATTGGGCCACATATCCTTTTTTTTTCTACAATTATTAGCAGTCACGTACAAAGCAGTTTAGAAATACTAGAAAAACAGCAGAAATTAGCATCGACTGGGTCGAGGACGGAGTCACATGCCCGGAGGGGATGTCATTTAGCTCTGTTTACTTCATTTAGCACATTTGAGAAAAACAAAATAAATCAAACTTGATCAGGCAAGAGGGAAGGAGAGGGGAGGCTGGTGGAGAAAAGGAGGAGAGAGGGCGGATGGAGGAACTGTAGGAATGAGACAGGGAAGGACCAGAGTTGGACTAAAGGGTCAACAGAGACGCGTTTAGGGAGGGATGGAAGGATGGGGAGAGAATGGGAATGGATAGATGTTTAAAAAAGGGAAGGGGTAAAGTGATGGATGGCAGTGGAACAAAGGGAAACACATCAATCGTTACTTCTTCAAAGGGAATTCATCTTGTGGGAACATAAACAAGCTCTGGCTCTTTCCTGCCCCCCCCCAAAAAAAAAAAAAAACGGCATAATATCCAAAATCACGCAAATATTCACACAGATGGTGCGAAAAACAAGTTTTAAAGAGGTAGTGGGTTAAGCAGTGTGTATGTGATCTATCATTCACTGAGGGTCCTTTTATAGTCCACCCGAAAACACTCTGAGCTCGGCTTTCAAGATATCGTTTAGGGAGGTTGTTTGGGGAAAACAAGTACATTTTGACAGCTAGTGTATTTTTTTGTTTGTTTGTATGTTCAGAATTCATAGTTCACTGATCTCTCTTTTCCAAGCTCTATAATGAGAAATTATATAATTATTTTTGCTTGAAGTATTGATCATTGTTGAATCAAGGCAGTGCGTTTTGGCTTTTAGCAAAGTAAAATGCTTATGCAAAGTTTAATAGGGTGTATGGGCACATTTTGTTCGGGTTCCAATCCACAGTGCTGAAAATGACAAGCAACATAATCCATTCTTAACAATTTGTTCTAGTTTCTTCATGGTAGGATCAGCCTTGCAAGAAAACATGATTATAAATACTTTTTCATTAGGTTTTCATGCCTTTTAACTTGGACTAGGATTGTTCATCCTTTAAAGTCACTTGCATTGCTAATATGTTAAAGCCACTATGTGTAGAGTTTACGTGATCATCTTTCACATTATTTTGATGTCAGAACTTTTTGTTTGTAGGAAAATGAGACTATCTTGTTTAAATGTAGCATTAGTGCATTGCTGTCTGCCATTGCATTTTTATTATACTACCACTTGGGGCACCAAAGTTGAAAACTTTAGAATTCAACATATATTTGATTTAAAATTACCAGAATTGCCAGTACTGCAATAATGGTGCTTTTTTTTATCTCTGGCTTTAGAGGTGTTATTTCAAGCATCCAGGGACCTGGAAGCAAATTGCCATTTTGATTTAGGTCTTATGCAAGACAATGTTAGGTGACAGTGACAGAGCACTTCTAGGGTCACACGGATATGGAACTCTCCTGTCTGCATCATTAGTACAGGAGAAAAGCAACGGCATTTAAAACCAGGGAACATATAGACCCCAAGTGAACCTGGCTAGGAAACATCCAATCCCCAAGTTTAAATAGTAACTTAACAGCAGGCAGGAGTCTGTTTCACCCAACGTCACGGATGGCTGTGGTTGGGGCGTGGTCAGAAGTGTGCTCATTAGCACCAGTAACTACACTCAGCAGTGATGTCATGGTGTACTGACACACCCTGGAGTACACCGTCACATCACTGCATCAAACTGAAACACTGGAGGACAGCTAAAACAACATTTTCAGTTGCTGTTTTGTCCTTAAAAATGTCCTTTGAGCGTGCCACTAATGGTGACCTGAAGTTTATCCTTTTAAAAACCCAATAACACATTTGGAGATTCCTGAGTTTCCATAATATAGACACTGGGGATATCTTAAGGAAAAGGTTGAAATGAGCATTTACAGTAACTTGGCATGTATTCATGCTGGGAATGTCCCACTGTCTGTTTGCAGAAAGGCCTCTCAATCCTTACAGCAGTCAAAATGTCAATCCAAACATAATAAGGATGTTTAATTCCAATCCAATCCGGTTCCTCTTAATTTCTCATACATGCTTTTGACAGTATTCTTCAGGAAAAGAAGACTTCCAGTTCATGAGAAATCACTTAGTTTCTGTAAATCTCTACAGCATCCCTTTAAGTTAAGAAGATTTCCTCGTTTGTGCTGTATCTCACTTCTGCGGTTTCCGACAGGCAACACATCCCGCTTTGTAAAATTAAACATTTCACGCCTTAAAAAATGAAATTTTCCAATCATTCAGGGAGGTGAGGATGGGGAAAATGTGGACACTTGCAAGTTGCCCAACTTGAGATTGGGGCTGGCTGGGGAAATTAAACGGACAGGCGTGACGCTCCGCTCCGACCCCGCTGGGCACGACTCATAAAAATAAGATTTTCTCCAAATGAGTTTGAAGGGGAGAGGAATTGTGTGTGTGTCTATTTAATGAGTAAGTAAGGATTATCATTTAAATGCATGTCAGTTTTCAATGTGATTACCCTGCAACCTTCCAGTTACCTTGTCTAAATTGACTAATTAAGTGTGTGTGTGTGTGTGTGTGTGTGTGAGAGAGAGAGTCATTAGGTGTGTGTATTTTAGCACATAATGAGTGTGTGGCCTTCGACCCAGGACTGGTGTAATTGTGTATGGACTACAGGTCATTGTGTGCGTGCGTGTGTGCACTGAACCTGCAGCGAAGAGCATGAAGGCGACGGGCGCGTAGAACCGCCGTCTCGTGCCGATGCACACGGCAACCAGGGCGACCAGGAATGACATCAGCACCAGGGCTCCACCCCCTAGCAACAGGGCCAGCGTGGCAACCTGCCAGTCTGGAAAGGGAAGGAGGGAGGAGGACGGTGGGCAGAGGAAGTGGTAAAGAGAAGAACAAAGTGACTGAGTGAGCACGAGCAAGCAACACACATGCAACATGTTGCATACAGGACGAATATTTTTAGCACTTCATGATTAAATGCAATATAGTGAACGCATACCAGAGCTAAAATTGAAATGCACAAGACGCTGAGGGTGGCCTGGGAGGAGAGACAGAGCCACAAAAGACGTATTATTTTATTTGACATTTTATATTACTGCATTTACCACCATTAAGTATGTTGATTAGAGGGAGAGCGAGGAAGGAGGCGTTGATGGAAGGATGGGTGGTATAAAAAAGGAAGGTATGAACAATGAAATAGGAAGGAGTCTAAGGAGAAAAGACAATAGGGTGGAAGAAGGAGGGAAGGATGAAGGAGAGCGCAAGTACATGTAAGAAAAGAGGAGGAGGGAAAGGTGGGACTTAGAAGAAAGAAGGGGGAAAGGAAAACAGAAGGTAGAGGAAAGGACGGAGACAATGAGGAAGAACAATAATGAAATGAAGGAAGCATGGAAAGAAAGGAGCAAAGAGGGAAATGGGGTAAGAAAAGGATCATGATAAAGGAAGATGGAAGGTGAAGGAAAGGAAGGGATGAATCAAAATAGAATGAAAGTAGCGAGACAAGAGGACAGGAGGAGAAAGATGAAGGAAAGTTGGATGGACGGAAAATATGGACATAGTTAAGACAAGGAGTGAGATGAAAATGGAATGAAATAAAGGCAATGGAAAGAAAGAAGCAAGGAGATATTGGAAAGAAAAGGAGGAACAAAGAAAGGGGAAGATGGTAAGAAAGGAAAGAGGGTGTGATGTAATTGAGGAAACAGAAGAAGAGTAAAAGAGCAAGGAGGAAAAGTGAAGGGTGGGATGAAGGAGGCAGGGGGAAATGGAGTAAGGAAAGAATATCGTAAGGGAAAAAGTTAAGGAAAGGCAGGCAGATAAAGGAAGAAAATAATGGAAAGAAGGAAAAAAGTGAATAGGAGGATGGGGTGGCTCACGGGAGGAAAGAGGAAAAGAAGAGTTAGATAGAGCAAGGCAGGAAGGACAGAAGGGAGAAGAGGATGATCAACGTTCTTAAATTAGGAGAAATTATTAAAACAAAGGCAATGAATAGATGGTGAAAAGAAAGGGAGAATAAAGTAAGAAGGGGTCGAGGAAGGAAAGACACAATGAGGATTGAATGGTGGTGAAATTAAGGAAGCATAAATAGATTGAAGACAGTAAAGGAAGACGGAGCGGAGAGAAGGGATGGGAAGAAAGAAGTAAGGAGGAGATGAGGAATAGGAAGAGAAAGAACATAGGACAGAAGGAAGGGATAAGAAGATGGACAAAGTTAAGAGAGAGACGGAGAAAAGGAATAACAAAGGCAGGGAAAGATAGAATAGAGTGAAGGAACGAAGACAAGGGATGGGAGGTAGTAAGCGGGGGTGAAGGAAGGAGAGAATATGGAAAAAAGGTAAAACAGACAAATAGATGGAAAAGAAGCATGGAAAGTTAATGACTAGAAGGGAGAAAGGCAAGAGGGAAGAAATAAAAGAGTAAATGAGGAACAAATGAGTGTGTAAAAACCACAAGAAAACAAAGGGAAGGAAGAGGACAAAGGGAGATGAAGAGAGGTCTGGTGGCAATGAGTCTCAGAGAGAGTGATGGGCGTTAAAAGAGGAGAAACATGCAAGTGGTGAGGCACCAGCATAATGTTACAAGGACAGAGAGAGGGCAGCATGAAAAGAAATGCCAATAGGAGGAAAAGAGGGGGAGGAGTGAGGGGGAGGAGGAGGAAAAGGGGGTGAGGAGGGCGTGAAGGGGCTGGGGACAGAGCAGCGCCGAGTGAAAGTAATGAAGAGAGAGAGCACTTAGTGTACCTGAGCTGACAAAAAGCCTCGGCCAAAGAGCTTTGCTGGCATGTTCTCAAAAATCTGTCCGCATTTCTATAAAGGGAGCACTCTCTCACACACACACACACACACACACACACACACACACACAGACACACACACGGTCACACACATGGTCACATACAGAGACACTTGGTGCCATATATCACAGGTTTGTCAACCTTCTGCTGCCGCTACTTCTGCTTTCCCACCTCCCTCTCTCTAACGTGTGTTGAGGCGTGGCAGATTTTAGACGCAGCTCGACTGTGTGCAAGGTCAGTGAAACCACGGGACACACTTGGACATGAATTCACCTGCAGCGGCGCACTCCAAGGAGAGGCTGAAGAAGTTTGAACTGGAGCTAATGAGCTACAACAGCCTCCTCCAATCCAGAATCTGGATCTCTGGGTGGTTCCCTCAAAGGTCAGCACAGTAGAGACGGTTTGCTATTGGTCGATTTCCCAAATGAGTGTGTCAAAATTCGCTTCTTGAAATTATTTGCGATAAACCAATGCCGATTTACTTTTACGCCCAAAGCAATTGCACTGATCACGGAGAGTCCATTGGAATGGATGGATTTTACTGCAAAATTACTCCATTTTATATGCTGGTGTGACTGGACGTTTAGAGGCTAGACACACACACACACACACACACACACACACACACACACACACACACACACACACACACACACGTCGTCATCTAATCCATCTGGGGCTCAGAGGGAGAAAAAGAGATTGGACAATTTCTCTAACCTTTTATTCCACCTGTCTGGCTTCACACATTGATCAGATGTGATGCTGTCAAACTGGCCGGGCTCATTTAAGCTGCTGTAAAACCTATTTCTGTACCACACCGCTAAACTAGGAAATGCTTTAATACAATTAGATAATCGGTACTCCTTAAGCACGTGCAATAACTCTTAAAAGGCAAACTTCAAACTGAAAGTTCTATAGAAATCACCAATGCACCGCATCAGATGCAGGAATGCAGCTGTCAGCACAGATGCAAAGCCAATGCACAGTAGCTGGCATCAACGGGACACTGCAGCGCTGTTTAAGTGCATTCCTTTTTAATTTTACAGCTGTTTAAGTTGTGTAAATACGATGCCTAAATGTACCGCTCTAGCGTGGTAAAAAAAAAAAAAAAAGGCTTATGAAAGATGGACTGTGGAGGGGAGAGATAAGGAAAGATGAGGCAGAGGGAGGAAAAGAGAGGCGGCGATGGAGGTGAAAGATGAGATGCAGGGGTGGATAGTGGGAGGCTGAGAGGGAAGGGGAAACTTAAAGATGAGAGGGAGCCGAAAGAAGACAGGAGAGATAAAAAAGGAGAGACCAGAAGCATCTCGTATAACAGATGCAAAGCAACCAGAAATACTTTATTTTGAATGATGGTGATTAGGAAGGTGACACTGTAGGTCGTTTTGTGGACAGACACCTATTCAGCTTTATTCAAATGTTTCCTGGCAACGAGGCATTCCTATGTGAAAGCCCAATTTTTCATTTTTCTGCCTTTGACTCTGATGCATCTGTTTGCTTTATATTTTAGGTGAAGCTCTTCAGGCAGAAATTCTGGATTTCACTCAGCAAAAGCAGCGACACTGAGGCGATCCTGCTGCCCCCCCGTGAGAGTTGCCCCGCATGAGCAACGCCACAAGGAGTGGAATGAGGCGCAGACGGGGGTGAGATGTGGCGAGGTGGAGGGTTAAAACAAGGCTTTCCGGAGACTCGGGTGGTTTATCATTCATTCATATTTAACTCCCTTTGAAACACAGAGCTGGTTCACGCCGTGGAAGCAGCCTCAACCAATCAAAAGTCAGCATGTGAGTGCTCACTCCCCAGTCCTCGTGTGACCAGGACATTGACATTTTGCTGCTCAGTGTCTTTTATTTTAGCTGACAACACATTTGTGTTGTCTATCAATGGTATTTTTATTGAGACACACAAAGTGATCATCCACTGTGTATCAGGCAGGAACCGTAGTTTAGATATAACCTATCATTTCCTAAATTTTCCCCCTGAAACTGTAACAAATGAGTTGTATACACATCATGAGACATCATCGTCGTTAATAATTAAATAATACAAACAAATAATTAGCAAATTATGGCAAAGGCTTTGCTACCAATAAAAACAGTTCACGTCATGTGCTTCTACTCTAAGTCTTTGGTCATTGGAAACACAACTCAGATGATCTTAACTCACCATGTAAAGGCACAGACATTAAAGTCTTACTTATGTTGCATACTTGCCTAACAATATCGGAACATGACCATTTTATTCATGCTGACTCTGAACTCAGGGTATCTCCCGATCTGACACCAGTGCTCTCTTTCTCCTAAATTTAAAATCTGTATACCTCATAATATTGAACTCATTGGGATGATTTTTATTGATGGCACGCTACAAACAGAGTCGGCACACTTAAAGAATTTAACTGGTAAGTAACCACTGAAATGTATGGTACTGGCAAAAAAACTGTATTTAATGTGGACCGGTCACGATCCCAATCCTCTTAGTAAGGTGAGTGCATCCCTATGTTGAATGTACTGGGAGTTTACTTTTTTCATCATTTAAAGTTGTATTAGTATATAGTTGATTTTTTTTGTTTGTTTGTTTTATACGGTGGCCCAGAAAGCTCAACCCACTGCAACTTAAAAAAACACATGCAAGTAGAAAAAAGACAAGCAAATTAAGAAAAAAATCATCATTTTAACAACACAACACATCACAGAAATGTTGTGTTTTTTCTACTTGCATGTGTTTGCTTAAGTTGCAATGTGTTGAGCATTCGGGGCCGCCGTAGTTTTAGAGTAAATACTGCAGTATATGACACAACTCACTCATTCTCATTCACACACACATACATACACACACACGCAAAATGGTAACTTTAACTGTACTCTCTTTGCTGTTTTATCTTTCATACATATACAATATGCAAAGCCTTCTTTCTCTGTCTCTCTCACACACACTATGGCAGATTTACATTTTTAAAATTCCATCATAGACACTGCAACACATATAGGCAACTACAGAGTTTTCCCATATCAATCTCTCCCTCTTGCCTTGACTCGCACAGAGACACACAGTGTGCTGTGCTGTGAGAAATACCTCTTGCTGTAATGTGACTGTTTGCCATGTGACGGGATTACTGTCACATTTTTTCTTTACTGTAAAGCCACGGCAAGCTGTCACGCCGAGTAGCTGCTGTAGTACTTTGGCTTCCTGTATGAAAAAACAGAAGTCCTGTCCTGTAGCTGCAAATGTAAAATCAAGAGTACCCTACATTCGTCAGTTGGTCTTCATTTTAGCATTTCAATCATGACATTAATTACAAAACGGCCGAGGTTATCCCAGTCCTTGGCAGTGCTTAATCTCTGGGCTTCAGGGCTGCTGTAGGAGCTCACAAACGCCGCAATAAATAAATAAATGATAAAACCAATGCAGAGATAAGTACAGACTGAGGAGGCAGACGCGCTCCTTATGTTGTATGTTCACTTGTGTTTCCAGACAGATGATCACACTAAGAATCCTGCATAATTCAGGCACAGCTGGCAAAGTCAGGATACCTTCATGAATTACAGGCACCACGATTTGACCTAACTGACTTTCCTGAGCTTTTTCTGCACTCTGCTGAGATTCAGTTTATACAGTGGGATCATTTGAGGTTTGATGGCTGAGTAAGTCTCCAAATGGTAGCAGCATGGCTCCAGGAACGGCAGTGCTGGTGTGTTGCTGGGTCCACCACTTTGGTCCGGACTGAAAAATATCTCAACTACTACTGAATTAATTTCCATGAAATTTTACACAAAAATTCCTAGAAGAAATTCAGAGGAAGAATCCTACTGATTTGGTTGATCCTTGACTTAACTTGACACTAGCAGGTCAAAGTTTTCACGTATTCTGTTTAATATCTCTAAACCTACCGGATGGATTGGCACAAAATGTGGTACACACATTCATGATAGCGCCACCATCAGGTCACAATTTCAATGTGTCCATTACTTTGTTTCATGACCAAACATCTGCACAACTGAGGACGTTCCCATCAGCTTCAGCAGTACATTGTGTTTAGTGCTAATCAGCGATATACAATAATATGCAGATGAATTTTCTGTTGATCGACTAATCAGTTAATCAAATAATAGTTTCAGCTCTAAAATACACTGTAACAAACATACACAATCAGAAAATAATCAGCTTAATTTTCCAGAAATGTAATTTGGAGGTTTTTGAGGGGTCCTAGGTGTTAATGAAGTGTACCCAAACGCCTGTATTTCGCACAGTGGATTTAACACTTTTGAAGGCCCTATCTAATGCTTAGATTTAATCAAAGACCAATTTAATGAACAAAATATAAAGAAGAGCTGATAAACAAGCCTGTTTCCAAGTGAACATGGCAGATGAAAGTTTAAAAACAAGAGTTATTTTAAAAAACATAATATTTGCGAGTTAATGCCAGAGGAATAACTGTATTTAAGACAATTTTGTTCTTTTATGTCCATAGATAATTTAGAATTTGTTTATTTTGAGACTTTTACAGGGTTTTTATGTGCTGCCACATGCTGCTGCTGTGATACCGTAAATGCTTTGAAGAAAGCTTGATTTGCATCCACCAAATGGATTATGTGTGTTTGGGCACATGTACATCCCACTCCCCATCATGCCCCCACACAGTGTGTGTGTGTGTGTGTGTGTGTGTGTGTGTGAGTGTGTGGGTGTGTGTGTGTGTTTTGGGGATGGCAAGTGGGAACTGTGGGTTCTTGGCTATTCCCCTGTCTGTCTGCCTGCCACAGAACTGAATGCCACATCATTTCCCATTCCTCGTTCAGCTGCTACAAATAGAACGGGCGTCTCTGGGGCCTCAGCTCACTGAGAGGAGGGATGGAGTCAGAGGAGAGGAGGGGAGGGGAAGGAGGGGGTGAGAGAGTAGGAGAAGAGGGAGAGAAGGAGACTTGACCCTGGAGAAAATGGAAAGGAGAGATGGAGAGGGCTGAGGAGAAGGAAAATGGTGAAATTACAAAGGGAAAATGATTAACATTAGAAATGTTACAATGAAGCCCTCGGGGGGGAGAAAGGGACAGGGAGGATGGAGGAGAAAGGAGACAAAAGGGAAGGTGGAAAAAACTAAAAGGGAGGAGGGTTGAGCATTAAGGAAAAGACAATTCATTTATGAGTACAGATGAAAAAGGCCAGATGAGTAAAAGCAACGGATGGATCGATACACTGATAGAGAAAGATGAAGGGCAGGGAGCGAGGAGGCAACACTTAGGGAGGTTTTTTAGGTCTTTACTGGTGACTGATCTCAAATCTGTGACATCAAAGATTGGCGAATGTGGGTCAAAACAGGCCAAAACTCACACCACTTTCCACTCAGTTTGCATCAAATCACATCTGTCTACAAAACTGAGTACATCTTTTGGCATTTATTCCCTTAATGTGTAAATATTACCACATGCAAAATAAAGCTGAAAAAACTCCCCATTTGCATAATTCTACATAAAATACTATTACTTAATAATGTGAGAAAAAGAGAAAACATAATATGGTGTCCATGCTTTTAGTAATGGCATCTCAGGCTGTAACCAAATCTAACAGTGAGCCTCGGAAATCTCTCAAGGTCAGATGAATGACAAACCTATTGGTAGCAATAGCACTTCTTTTGTTCTCAGCCATTTATTGTGCTTTTGTTTCATTTGAAGCTGGTGGTGTTCATCTTTTGACTGAATAAAACAATGAAAAGCAGATATGTTTGTTTACTTGACTGAGTATGACGCGCGAACTCTGAGTCGTAAGAAAACAAAGGAAAACGGGAGCGGGGAAGAAAGGGCGGGGGAGAGGAAGAGCAGATCAGAAAAAGGAGGAAGAACAACAGGAGGGATGAGAGGAGGAGGTGGTTGAGCCTGACAGGAGGGAAGAGAAGGAGCGACTGGGAGGCAGTGGAGAATAAAGAGATAAAGAAAGTAGGTTGGCTTCCAGGTGGAACTTGTTAGGGTTCAAACACCTTTCAACACAGTGCAGTGTGTGTGTGTGTGTGTGTGTGTGTGTGTGTGTGAGTGTGTGAGAGAGAGAGAGAGGTTCCCCTGGTCTGCCTGTAAGGCCAAACACCCACTGTAAGATTTTACATCTGAAGCTGTGTCCCATTTACCAAACATGAGGGAGTACAGGATGTCTGTGTGGATCTGACTACTGCAGTATAATATGAGGAACATGTAACATTCCCTCATCTATGTGTTAAAGTGACGGCTTCAAAGAGCCACAGTGTATGTGAGAAACAAACATGCAACATTCACATATTGGTAGCTTATGAAGATGACATTAGCAAACAGTTACCTGTTTATGCAGCAGATACAGTTAGAGTCATGGATCTTGTAAAGTAGAATTCGCACCAACATCCAAATTGTAGTTATGACTTGGAAACTCCGATTTTTGTGAAAGCTCAGACTTGGCACTCAATAATATGGAAGGAGCATGAAAAGCAGCCAAACATGGCCGCCTCGCGTCAGCCAGAGTCTGTCGTTCAGTGTAATTGGATTTCACAACCCTCCCATGACCAGCTCTGTGATCATACAACCGTCCGGAGTTGTTAACGTGGGAATTCGTCCCGTCTCCACCATCCATCACACAGGATGTGAACGCGGGAGTCACGTCCGGCCGGAGAGCTTCGCTGCAGGTCTTTCCCCATCTCTCTCCTCCCTCGTCTCCTGTCATCGCTCTACTGTCAAATCTCCAATAAAGGCATAAAATACCCCATGCTACTATGTATGACCAACTGTAGTAAGATTGCTGCTCTGACTTTCACACAGTGACTCAGGCATGAAAGGGTCTTCAGATACTTATACTGCAACAATATACACTATAACTTTACCTGTATCAGCTAACAAAGGAACTCATATCCCAATTACTACGGCTGATCTTTACAAGATAGTTCTGTTCTACTCTGCAAAGTGAGATCCTTCCTCTTTGCCTTTGTTTTTCCATATCAGTCCAATTAATTAGAAGCTATGCTGTGCATGTTGTGAACTAAAGATTTATTACTCTGATTGGGGTATTATGTGATCTGTCTCTGCATACATCACAGCACTTTGCTTGTTGTTGGCAACGAGGGCAGTTGCATAGACAGTGCATTTTTCTGGAGCTGGTGGATGTTCCCTTGTCAATTCAACCCTTAGATGTATACCTTGGGTCTGTAGAGGCTGTGGCCATATTACGCCTAGTCTAATCCCTTCACAACACACAATTAAGCCTTCAAGTCCCTAGTTGTAATGATTTTCTGGTGTCAAAACAGTGTTTTCCTAATGTGTTTCTCCAGAACAGTACAGTGTCTTTAAAGAGATAATTGTATGTAAGAGTGTACTTTTTGGTCATGGTATGTAGACAAAGCTGTTTCTATAAAAGCTGTTACTGTAGAGTTGTGAGTCCATCAAAAAATATCCACACATTTTCCACAGGTATTGTTTTTTTATGCGTAGTTCTTCTTAACTGTTGTGAATCTACATAGTATTCACATATTGCAGTATTCTTAAGCCACTGGCAGGATGGCGTGCTTTTGGCCAGCGGCGAAAATTGGCGAGTCAAAGTTGAACTTGAACATTGGTATGAGCTGATTAGCTGTAAAAATTGAAATGCTGCTGTGATCAGGCCTGTACACATGAAGACATGAAAAAGGAACTTGTACATTTGAATGTATAAATTGATATACATTAATGCATTTTATATTGTATTCATAAAATGTGCAACTCTCTGATGGCCCACTAGGTTCAAACATCCCTGTGCTGAAGTGCCAATGAGCAAACCAATGAAAACTGCCCCCTCCAGCAGGGGCTGCGCTGTAGTGGCTCTGCTTTCTAAAGCAGGGAAGGTGAGAAAAGACTATATTCCTGCGGCGCTCAATTCATTTTCACATTATTAAAAAAAGAGAATCGTCACAATGAATGAAAAGGATGAGCTAAATTACAGAAACAGAAACCGCTGCTTCGGTCTGTCCCTGGTGCTGGAACAAGCCAAGGGAGCTGGCACAAGCAGGGAGCAATTTATTTTTTAAGATCACTGTGTGTGTGTGTGTTGGGAAGGCTCACACACTTTCGAGCCGACACACACCTGTCGCGCCAAGACACCTAATTAGGGAGTCCTGGTCTGGAGTCTGGATGTGTGTGAGGAGGGAAGAAAGGAAGAGAGGAGCTGCTGAAAGTTGTAGTCACAAAGTGTATCAGTGAATATGTGCCTGCATGCGTGTGTGTGTGTGTGTGTGTGTGTGTGTGTGTGCAGGTCCGGGAAGAGGAGGTGCGGAGATGTAACAACAGAGAAATCAGAGTGTGACATGAAATATTCAGCTGGGCTTTAGAAGAGCCTGTCCAGAAATAGGTCAGCTCAACGTGGTAGCCTCTTATTGGCACACACACACACACACACACACACACACACACACACACACACACACCAAGCACCAGACAGGCAGATGGACAGACAGGCAGACAGGCAGACAGACAGACAGGAAGACAGGCAGACAAACAGCCATTCTGTCACATTGTCTGACAGCTTAAGGACCTTTTAACTGATTCCTTTTTAATGTCCCCATGTGTAATTAGTGCCAGTCAGGGCCCAGTGTCACAGTGGTAGCAAATAGAGCCAGTTTCACTTCAAATAAAGTAACACTTGTTTCCCTGGAAACCAATCAAAAATCCAAGATCAACCCCACCTCTCCTGCACAGAACTGTAAGACCTCTCCTGATCGCGACAACAAGGCCGTTTTTCTAGACAACAAAAGAAAGGGGAGGATAATAAAAAATAAGAGTGAGACAGGATGAGCCCTTTATATTCAGCCAGCACCCCCACCCCCCACCCCATCTCTTCCTTCTCCTGTGTTGACAAATGAATTCATTAGGTGCAGGTAAGTGGCAACACCCAGGAGAGTTGATGTGCCTCACCCAGGAGGTGGTGGCAGTTTTGCAGCGTTAATAATCTGGATGGTGGTCATCACGAAGCGGCTAAAGCAGGCAGATAATGCATGTTATAGCTCCTTAGTTTTATTTCCCTAAAATGGGTCGGCAGTGTTCAGGTGTATGAACATTATTTAGTGTATAATCACACAAATGGGAGAAAAATCCTCTTCATCATCTATCAGACATTCTAACGTACACAGAGATGCTTTTGCACCTTATTGCATTTTAGGACTACAATAACTTTATTTTCATTAATTTCATATTAAATATAATCTGTCAACTATTTGCTCAAGTCATCGTTTAATGGTTTGATTCATGAAATGCTAGAAAAATGTTGTTTTGTCCGACCAACAGCCCGAACCGAAAGATCTTCAATTCTTCTTCAACCATTCACATCGGAGAAGCTGGAACCACTGCCTTTTAGATTTAAATTCAGTGTTTTCCAATTAATGTCTGTCTGAGTTATTAACATTTGAGCTCTAATGCTCTCATAAATAGAATGTCTGCAGCCCACTGGCGGTGGTCCACCTCTTCCTCGCTGCTCATCCACCTCCGTTCCTCCTCTATTACCTCCCTGGAAGACCTCTGGCAGTCAGCCACTTGCGCGCCCACTAACATCAGGGTGAGTATTTACCGCAAGTTTGTGTCTTTTCAGACTGTCACATGTCTGCAGCTTTTTGAGGGGGAGACAGGAGGGGGGGGGGGGGGTGACAACAGAAGCCAGCGGTGCAGGTATAACAAACGGCATCGGTGCCAGTGCACGACATTATATTCATGATCCAGTTTCAAATTTTTTTAAAAAAAAGCTGAAATCTGAGTGTAATTTGGGTTTGAGCAGTGCACCCCGGCCCACAGTGAGGAAGGTGGAGCTCCTCAGGGGACTCACGGGGGGCCCGGGACTGCCAGGCTGAGGCTTTGTCACGGTCAGCTGGGGACAGTGGGGAGTCACATCTGGAGGATCCAGGGCTTGCCCCCCCTGCCAGAGGCGAGGAAGCACCCCACCACCATCATCATCACCACCACCACCACCACCACCATCCGCCTCAGCATCATCCCCGAACAACTCTTTGTCCTCAACTACGTGAAGAGCTCCCGTTAATGCCCCCCCCCCCCACCCTGCCCGGTGCGCACGGGACAGGGCAGATGTGTTGTGATCCCCCCCCCCCCCCTTCATTACCTGAGCCCAGCGTGCTGCTGCACTGCCAGTTCTCGGTGCTCGCCGGCTTCCAGCAGGACTCCCACAGGGACAGGTAGTACTGGTCGTCGGCGGTGACCCACGCCGGGCTCATCACGGCTCCCACGTCCAGGCAGAGCGCCAGGAAGACGCACACCAGCCCCACCAGCTTCAGCGGCGTCAGCGGGGCGCCGCGCGCCGACTCCTCCGTCTCGGTGACGGCGGACGACATGGAGGACGGAGAGCGGGGGGCACCGGCGTGTGTGTGTGTGTCGGTGTGTATCCCTTCCGGACGCTGTGTGGAGGTATGCCGGAGTCGGACTGCGTTGGGGGGGGAGGAGGGAGGAGGTGGTGCCGCCGCCGCCTGCGTTGCGCGCTGCACGGACGCTGCGCCTGTGAGCGCCGCTGCCGCCGCGCGCCGGAGGTCTCCGCCGTTTACTGCGCTGACGTCAAGGGCTCCCCGGGATCAGCAGGTGCTACAGGGTCCTAAAGGGAGAGAGGGAGGGAGGGAGGGAGAGAGAGAGAGGGAGGAGGAGGAGGAGGAGGAGGAGGCACACCGCCTCGTCAGGGGTCCTGAGCCCAGCTGCCAACCAAACTCTTAACATTTTATATTTAAAACAAAATACTTTGTAATCTAAAACCTGCTCTACACGATCAGGTAACATAATGTAGTGGTGGGAAATATATACACAGTCACATGTTGAGATATTTAGTCTGAAAAATAAATAAATAAATATATATGTGTGTGTGTGTATGAATATGATCCTGCAGGCAAGTCGCAATATTTAATTTGTTTTATTAAACATAAATGTTTAATGTATGATTGTACCAGAGTTTTATCCCCATTTCAACCTGCATTCACTGAGTCATTCGGCCACTTGGAGGCAGCAGAAACAAGCTGTAAGTTGATATGACAAACATTTACGCATTAAGCAAATATGAAACAATGTAAGCATTTATTTATATCCATGTTTGTGTCCACCTGAGGAGCGTTAGTCCCATTTTCACTCCCCTTTTAGCTCCGTTTTTGGTCCCCACCGCCCAGGGCAGGTCGTCTACAGGTCGTTTAATCTGAAAAGGACGCTGGGAGAGGGAGAGTCCATCATAACCCTAAAGCTGTGGGCTGTCACCAAAACAATAAGCTGAAAGATGCTAAAAGGCTTTAGAGACGAGAGGAGCTGCAGAGCAACACCTTCCACATTACACACAGTTTGATTCATTGTTATATAAAAATATCGATTACAGCTGCTTTATCATTATTCAAATAAAAATAAAACACCATTAGCTGTCAGTTCAGTTCTGAAATATTATTTGGCCACTGTGGCCATAAGTACATGATAATGTTTCATGTTAAAATTTAGTGTATTAGTGGCAAAAGTAGAGAAGTTTGTCATAAAGTGAAGCTACTGTGAAGGAATGTTTTTCCACATTTGTTCCATTCTCGGTTTGGTTTCTTGACTTGTGGTCACTATGGCCAGCTGTGGAGAAAGCCTCGGCTCTGATGAGGTTAAAAACACCATCTCTGGTGCAGAGTTAATCTTACTGTGTGTTGCAGCAGCAGCTGTTTCAATGTTGAAGATTTCCAAGACTTCTGATGCTAACTGATCAGTACAGTAACATTATTTACACTCTTCACAAACTATCACTAAACCACATATATATTTGATTAATAATAAAATGTTGAATGAACAGTTTCTTACACATTAATAAGCCTGTGTCATGGAAAACTGGACCGTGTGATTGTGTAGCTGACCAGATGTGTCTCCACTGTGACTCTGTAAGAAATGTTATACTAACACATCTTTTGAATGGCCTTTCGGAAAATGTAAGATATCACATTGTTTAAAAACAAATACCAACACATTCTGACCAGTCACCATGACTATTTTAGCCATAGTAATATGCTATTATTAACAGTAACAGGCAAGAGTTTGATGTATGAGTATATTTGTAAGATGAAGAATGTGTTATTTTTTCGATCAAAAGTTACATAGGTTCACATTAAATTCCAATTTCAATAAAATAAGGAGGATGGCTTCATCATTTAAAGACAATCCCCACTGATTTAGGACAACTGATCATTGGAAACATTATCTCACCTCATCAGCCTTTATTCATGACTTCAGAAAAATCAGATTTAGGATTCATTAGTAGATGAAATATTAAGGACTTGTTTTGCAGTGGAGGGTGAGGCAAAGAGTAGAAGAGAAAGGGAGAGCAAACACAGTGATGGAGCAGGAGAAAGTGGGAGGCAAATGAAGGAGTATTATTGTTTCTTCTGCATACTAATGACAAAGCCAGAGATGAGACAGAAGAGATGGAGAGAGACTGGAGGCCTAGAAAGCAGAGGTGGGCAGGTTTAGGGAGGCAGAGCCATCCATATGTTTATTCAACCGGAAAGAAAGGAGGGATGGAGAGGCTGATGGAAGGAAAAGATGGCCTTGTTTGCTCTCCATCAGGACGATAATGAGCGACGATGAGGGAGCGACAGAAGGAGGCAGGGGAGCAAAGCAGGGAGCAGAGGGGAAGAGAGGGGAAGGGCAACAGATAGAGGTGAAAGACATGGAGGGATGGAGGAATGAAATGTTGTTTTTTTCGAAGTCTTGGATAGAGGTCTTAATGAACACACTTACTGTTGATCCACATCAGTTATTCATAGATTAATAAGAACATACCTCCTGGCACTGTTTTATCTCCGAGACACACCGCCTCTCACACACAAACACCACCTTCATACTCCTAAGATTCGCTTTTATCAAATAAATCCTAGTTAAACGGAGGGAGGTAGTGCTATATTTTGCAGGCATATTACTGAATAATGAATGGATATGCTGATTTTGTTGTTCTAGACCAGTAAAAGCCACTGAAGGGCAGCGGCCACTGATATTTACATTGTTTATCGCATTATAGGACCCGCCGTTTTTTAGTGGTAAAACACAACAGGAAATTAAATGTAATACAGTAAAGAAATGCAATATGTACGACTTAGTAACTTAAAAATGAGATGGAGAAGCTGTTATGCAAGTGAGGTAATTCTATTAAATTACTTTCTCAATAAAGTAAGTTACATAAGCATTTACTGGGAACTTAATGCAACTTTATCAAGGACATTTTTAACTTCTGACTTTGCTTCCAGTCTTTTATTGACTTTCAGTGGAAGAATAATGAACTCCTCGACAAATTGTATTTACGTTCTTTATGCAGTCTCAGTGGGGACGCACGCACTGTGATTTTCTGCTCATCATGGCTGGATGGAAAACTCTGGACAGTCAAAGATGTTTAGTGGAGTTTTCATTCCATTTTTCACCCTAAATGTGAAGGAAAAGTCCTCCAGCTAAAGAAAATGCTTACCTTGACTTTTAGCTGGAAAGACGAGATTATTTGGAACAATCGCACAGCAGGGAAGACAATGGCCTCAAACCAGAAATAAAAAGATATAAAGAGTACTTGACATTTTCATACACTTCTTTACACCTTCAACTAATTTTCATAGAATTTTCAGAGCATAAATCTGTAAATAAACCATGCTCAAGAATTCATTACCACACATACAAACACCAGCCTACACCGTCCCATAAACACATACTACTAAGGAGGGGGTATGGGGGGTATGTCAAATTTTGGAAATAATTTTAGTTTCCACACAGAAGACGGGTCAGTATTTATTTTTTATTATTAAATTAAACTATTAGTCACAGACACACCTAAATATGTAAATTGACCACTGCTAAGAAAAATATTTTTGGATGTATGTATTTAATACCCTGATAGAGAATTTGGAATAAAGTTGGGAGGAAGAGACAGAAAGAGGAGGAGGTGACATGGACGTCTTTTAAACAGAGTAGATTTCTGGACAAAAACATTTTTGTATTTTCAGGTAATATAGTAGAACAAGAAAATGTAAAAACATTGATAGGTACTACAAAAGTTTTAAAACCACTGTAACCTTTCAGCCAACTTTGGATCAGAAGCCTCACTGAACTATCCAATCAATAAAACATTTTAGCAGTTCATCTCAGCTGTAAGATGATGAATTCTTTAACAATCAGAGAGTAAAGGCACAGCTTGTACTTTGAGTTCACCCTACCAAAAACTATCATGTGATAAATCTGTGTTTTGTCTCCGTTATGAGACAAATGTTCACATTTTGGACACCAAACAGCAACTTTTCCCAACATTCAGAGAAAGCTATGGCCTAAAATATGTCTCATGGTTGCACTGTGAAATGAAAGCAGTCAAGAAATGGTATACTGATGGATGTGGGGAATTATGTATAATTAAAGCCCCAAAGGTGTCAACATTTCCAATGTAGATATGCTAGGAACAATATACAGGCTTTGTTTGATGACCCAGAAAGTAAAAAGACAGGACGATGAGACTAGATCCTCACCTGTAAAACAGACGAAGTGGGTGTAGTTCACGAAATCTCCAAGGATCCAAAACCCTGTGCAACCCATCAGGAACCTAAAAGGTGTGCCTTGATATTTGAGCAAGCATTCTGTTTCGTGTGCTCTCCAACCCATCTAGGTTTGATCAACCCATGAGCGTGACAGCAGCTGTTTCCACAAACAATGGAAACTATAGAATAAAGCACCTATTCCCTTGTAGAGATGGGTCCATCCTATTAATATGGCACTTTGTCACAATTGGAGTTTATTGATTGTGACTTTTGCTTGATTATTATTGCTCCTTTAATGGCCGGTTGTTAACGTGCCAGATGGTTGTCTGCTGGTGCAGTGGTGTTATAAATGGCCCTGATATCAAACTAATGAGAGCGAATTATCTTTGATAATGGAAGAACCACGATCGTGCAAACGTGGTTTGGGAATCATAACAACTTTTGTTCATCCGGCCCAAACACAATAACTTTATTGCACTTTCTCATCATTAGATTAACAATAAAATGGCGAGTAAGCAGTGCTGAGGTGTTCAAATCTCTGGACCAGATGGGAGAACATGAGCAGGGAAACTGAATAATAAAGTCTTCACAGCTATTGCCCATGCAGTCTTGCACTTGGCACCCTACACCGGACTTTTCCTGCAGAGTTTTTTCAGAGGTGTTACACTGTGAATGCATGTAAGTGTGTGATTGTAGAGGAAGGGAGCTGCTTAACCAGACAGTAAATCTTCCCTGGATCAATACAGGTGCAAAACAACTAATTAACTGTGCAACGTGACTTTTAAAAGTATACTCCAAAAAGTGAAAGTTAAAAAATAAAAAGGAAGAAATTACAGGAGTAACATCCGCCCTCGGTGAGACAGACCTTGTTATCAGGCCCGCACACTCCCGACCAAACACGTTTGGTGAGGGGGAAGGAGGCCGTTCTCAGCAGCTCCTCCGCCTCCCCCTGCCCCCAGCAGAAGTCTCTGCAGTAGAACGGGGCACCAGACCAACACAGCTTCCTCTCCGCCACTCCTACACCCCCACCCATCACCGCCGCACTGAAGGAGGGCAGAGGAGCAGCAGAACATCTGGTGCGGAGACGCTGCAGCCAAGCTGCTACTTTAAAATCAAGTATCAGACATATTTTTCCTCCTTTTCTGATTTGAGTTGGCGATTTTGAAAAAAATCACACATATCATTCTATGTTGTGAAATAAAAGAGAAATTTTTGATTGACACTTCCAGCTCACAAAGTAAAAGTTCAATACAAGTTCAGGATAAAAAAAAACAACAACAAATTATTCAGACCACTTTTTGGAGATTAAATTGAAAGTGTGCACACCTTTGCTCAATTCAAAACATGTTTTGAATTGAGCAAAGGGGCTTTTTTTTTGGAAATAACCTTTATGTATTGATAGGGTAATTTCAGAGCTCCAACTCCAATTTGGGTTTCTGAAGCCTTAATGTTTATGTAATTTGCTCCATCTCATGTTCCCATACTTTTGGAATCCAAACAGTGATGTATGATGGAGGATCAGGTTTCAATGGCGGCCTTGAAAGGATTTGTAACAAATAGCTTTTAGCCCTTCACTTAAAGCCTTCTGGAATTACACCAAGAATAACTACTTTTGGATCTTTGGGAATTTCATAATGGAACACTTCTTTAAGGGCATCGTACACATCCTTTCAGGACATTTCTTAACTTTAGACATGATGACAAAATATGAGGTTGCAAATTTACTGCCAATTTTCTGGTCTTGTTATCTGTGGAGTGTGGAAGTATCCTGTTATAAGTTTCCATTTGGTCACCAAATGTGCCTCCCTACATACTTCTCCCCAGGTATATATGATATATTTGTGTTCATTTTAGCCTCCCTTTTATTTAGTTTCATTATTTTGTTATAAGGTTCATGAACAGGAATATTAGATATACATTGGAGCTGACCTTTCTAACATGATTTCCAATTTCCTGAAACAAATTGTTCTTTTGGAGTGTCTTTTCCCCCCAATTTTTCATCCCTGAAAGAATCTCAATTATAGATGTCTAAAGAATTCGGTCTGACCAGGTCCACTCTCTCATTAGGGGAAGGTATACCTTAAGGGGTACCAGGCAGAGTCTCGTTTCAATATTAACACATCAGTTAATGTATTGTTTTAACCCTTATTAACCCTTAACTCATTATATTTCATACTCTGTGAAGGTTATATCCATAACATATTATAATATATATATAATGTGTAGAAAGTTTTCACAGATTAAAAACATAAAAAAATAATTTCAGCTAATATTATCAGAGACAATTCCTTCACTCTACTTCCGCTCATCAAAGTACTTCCCTGTAATAACTATGTGAGACTTAAAGAAACGTTCTGGCTGTTTGATAAATGAGAGGAGGACTGGCACAAAAATCATCGGTAGGCAGCAATCATTTTGTCAGCTTGAATAAACTAATCCAACTCACTGTAGTTTTCAGAAGTATTGCTGCGCTCCACCCCGGAGCTACACTCAGTGGATGCAGAGGGCTGTTATTTTTTTTTCAGTCCATGTACTGAAGCTGCTGACAAATGATTACGTGTGTCCTCAGCTACTGAAGTAAGGAAAGTGGAGAAAAATGCGGTTGAACTGGGAGCTTTTGATGCGCCTCTCAAGGACAGACAGAACTGCAGTACAGATGGGAAAATGGTGAAGGTTGAGCTCCAATACAAACTGTCACACAGGTTACTTCAGATTTTGTGATGAGGACTAAAGGAACACAAAGTGAATGAACAGACAGAACTTTATGTCTCTTTGGTTAAAAGCAGACTGTGTGGTGTGACAGCTTAAAATTTCATGGATTCAGTGTTACAGCAGTAAAATATGTACTCCTGTGGATAAACTGAGTACAGAGTGTTGGCAGTGGCAGGTAAAAAATGAGATTTGCTAGTAAGCTTTAAATGGAAGGTTTTCGTATTCAAATAAGTCAAAATATTCTGAACCTGTTAACCAAATCTTTGTTTAAGGATTTTTTTTAGAACAGCTTCATCTTCAGATCAACGCCTTTTAACAGACACAGATATTCACATTTAGTTACAGTATCCAATATCTTTTACTTTCTTATTGGATTCATTTTTGAAGCTGCGAGCATGTGTTTATACAGCAAGAAGATTGTATCTGAGGAAATAGTTAAATAGCCTGATGTGGTCAACTCAACATCAGTGATTGAATGAGTTATGACAAATGCATGCGGAAGGTGTTTGGTAGAACACAACCTGGACTGGAGCTGCTGTTAGCCATTACACATCAGAAAAATTACATTTCAAGCACTAAGGGATTGCTGGTGTGTTCTTTGTAAACGAGTCACTACACATGAACAAAGCTGGGTCTCAACCTGAAAATCAAATAGTCTGTGTGGCATTGCTTTACTTCAAAAACACTTTTCCTGCATGGTTCATAAAGATAAAAAAAAATCAACTGCCTCTGATGGACTGATCCCTCCGTCACAAGAGAAAAACCATGAGAATGTCTGCTGAATCAGAGTTTTGGCTAAACTCATATAGACACTTTACAATAAATATATGCTTATATATTATCCATTTAATCATAAGAAATAGAAATTAGTTTTTCTAAATAGCACTAGAACATTTCAATGTCTACAGTAAATGGTTTAGAGGCAGTGCATCTGTTGTTTAGCAGCCACATTTATAATACTGTTTAGAGTTGTTTTCCAGACATTTTTTGTGTTTTACAGGCATAAACACGTTTTCAGTTCATTGACCTGTGTTAACAGATGCTTTTTTTTAAAAAAAAAAACTTTCTCTCATTTTTATTGTCAATATAGCTGATCCCAAAGCGCAACTGCTGCCACGAACCTATTTTTTTTTTTTTCATTTTGTCAGACCATGTCGAGATCGTAAAATAACGATCTGCAGCTCGGCAGCTTGGTGATGCCTGCTGGTCAACACAGTATTTATGAGCTGCAATCAAATCTCATCCTCGTTCTGTTGGAGGTTTAATGGGCCGTCTCCCTCCGTTGTCTGGTTGTATTGTTTCTTTCCGATTGTTAGGACAAACTGTTGTGATAATCTCTTCATCCCTCTTATCTTAATTGCAACTTTACTACGTGCAATGTTTTTTATCCGTATGTCAGTTTTTTGTAACGTTGATGTTATAATGTCGGTGTTGCTAAATGTGTGTTCTCTCATTCTTTAAGCTATCGATGATTGCATTTTAGGAAAATACAGTCTTGAATACCGCACGAATCAAACTCTTGACACTGACTGCAATAAGTAAATCCAATGACATTGGTGCATCCACCAAGTTTAATAAGTCTGATCACAGTCTGATTAATCTGATCTCATATTATATTTCAAACTATTCAAAGATCATATTCACAGTAAAGCATGTGTCCGACATCAGAGAGCATGATGATTGTAATCCATCCCAGGTCTTGCCATTTCATAACACAAGGTACGTAAATCCCCTCAGAGGATTTGCCTGTGCGATATCAAACAGGAGTATGAACTCATTCAGAAAAAAGTGCAAAGTGCAATGGATACAGACTTAGTGAATAAATCATGACATACATGAAGCATGTGACTTAAACATTACTCAAGCTTCCAGTGAGGAGCTGAAAACATCGGATCTGTGTGGAGTGATGAGGAGGCTGTAACCTTCCTCACATTAACACACGAAACTAACACACAACTGAGTTCCATCATGTTTTCCACATGGTTTTCCTTCATTTGAGATTTGAGATAAACTGCGTGTTACATGTATGCATTCTTATCCCACTAATACATGTAACTCCACTTCTTCCTGGTAGTTTTTCTGCTTTTTCGCCTTCTCACTTTCTGCAGTTATTTCCGCCCCTGGAGCTGTAGATTCCGGATCTGTGATTGCCGGCCGTCTACTGCCCCCATGTTCCTGCTCCACACTCACTGCTGCAGTTGTTATTATTATTATTAGTCTGATTTGTTGTCTCTCCTCCTGTTCTGTCTCCCCTCTCCCCCTCTCTCCTCCCCTTTCAACCCAACTCAGTCGATGCAGATGGCCGCCCACCCAGAGCCTGGTTCTGCTCGAGGTTTCTACCTGTTAAAAGGGAGTTTTTCCTTCCACTGTCGCCAAGTGCTGCTCATGGTGGGAACTGTTGGGTCTCTGTAAATAATATTTTAAAGAGTATGGACTAGATCTACTCTATGTGAAAGCGTCTTGAGATAACTTCTGTTATGATTTGGCGCTATACAAATAAAATTGACTTGACTTGAGATATGGATGGAAATTTGGCTGCAGACATGGATTCACTCAAGTGAAGTACTTTAAAATTGTACTTAATGAGTAAACGTGCTTAGCAACAGTCCATTCCATTCGCTGTGGTTTGAGCTCGTTTCCATGGTAATCTCATGACCACAGGATGAGTGTTTGAATGTAAACACCTAAACGAACTAACAAAGAAATAAACAAATTCTGACACAGAAATACAGACACGACACGAGCAAGTCTGAGTTGTTTTTGTTTCTTATAAGTTCCACTCTGCTATTTTTAATCACATATTTTTTGCAATTAGATGATGAAGGAGCACTACAGTGTTTCTAAGCGTAGCTCCTAGTGAGCATCAATAATGAATCCAATGATTCTACAAAAGAGAAATGGCTCTCCGAGGGTCCTTAAGAAAATGAATCATTTAAAGTCCCCTTTATTTCATTTGCTACTAAGTTAACATGATGGAAAAGTGCAAAATATTCAAGTCTGTATTAATTTTTCAGAATCTGATTCCAGTGGCTTTGCGATATGAACACATTATACAAAGTGCATAATAACAAATCTGTCCCATAGAGTTTTCATTATTCAAATGAACAATGCTGCAAATAATAAACACTGACGTGATGGTGTTTGTTTTACTTTAACTAGGAACACTGTTTCAAGAAGTTTCCCTTCTCTATTTGTACTCGATTATGAAGAAGTTTGGTGAAGCGGCCTCAATATGGGATGTTTCCTACACACACTGCAGGAGGTAAATGTTGGTATTTCCCCCAATGGCTGTTATTTAAGAATATAGTAGGTTTTAAATAGGATGATTTAAATGTTTTAGTCTCTTAAAAGTAAATTTTTTTTCCTGCCTCCGCAGGCCTCCAAGTAATAAGCAGAAATGTTTACTATTTGTATATTCCCCTGCTGTGTGAGGTGTGGTGGCTTTCTGAATGTATGCTCCCTTAATGTGTGTACTGCAGGAAATAAACAGCTTAGAAATGTTAATGTAATTGAAAGACTTTGTATGTAACCCATAATGTTTGGATTGTGCCCCTTATTGTTTCCCTTATGACTGATGTCTTAATACAGCTTAGACTATTCTAATGTAAATACTATTTCTCAAATCCAGCAAACGTTCCCCTGTGAGGATAAGATCATTTCAATTTTGTCTCGAAACAAGGTCGAAAAAAGACCAAATCCCTCGCAAAGTTTTTCATTTTCTTTCTGCCGTGTGTGTGATGATGGGTTATTATTATGTGGGTTCATTAGCATATTTCATATCCTGCCGCCGAGCGTTTCCAGCTCTCTATCTGTCTAAATCGGCAGCGGAGACAAGACCCAGGTGCTGGATGCTCGCTGAGGAAAACGAAGGCAACACACACTTTGGTCCAAACAAACAACGCTGGCTCATCATTCAGCAAGACACGCGCACACAACCATCAAAGGGTGTAATAACACATTTAAATGAGAGCTCACACACCAGCATGTCATACACTCACATACAATCTGTCAAGTCATCCGAGCTGCTTCCAAATGTGTCGCACGGCTCCCAACCAAACCAGACAAACACATGCCTGCCGTCCTCCACACGCAAGTGCTGCTTTGTCAAACACTCGGATGCAAGCAGAATGATAACTCCAATCATCAGCAGCATGAAATATGTAACGATGTTTCTCTCTTTCTCTCTCTCTCACACACACACACACACACACACACACACACGCGATGATTTTTTATGTGTCAGAATTTTCAGGCAGTAAAAAGGGGGAGAAGATGAAAGTAGGGTTGAGCAGCTTGTTCTTTCTCCCCATCTCTTCTGTCATGTTCACCAGGGGGAGTTTTGATAGGTGTAGGCTCTCACACACACACACACACACACACACACACAGGCCTCTCGCTCAGAGGCTTAAGTGTAGACACACACACACGCAGTGTTCGTGGAGAAGTGCCACAGCAATAATTAGATTTCACTTCAAAGAACCACGCAGTTGTTTCGGTGGGAGACAGGGCTGATGGGTGAATGGCTGTCCAAACTAGCAGGTGGGGGGGATTGTGGGTGCTCCAGGATATCGGACCATTCTTCTCTGTTGTAATATACTGCGGGATCGGGTTATGTGCGTGTGTGATTAGTATGTGTGTGTGTGTGTGTGTATAGACATTTGACAGACAAGTAAGTTCAGAAGCAATTCACTCCTCTGATAAAAAATATTATCCATGACTATGAATCAAATGAAGCGCCCAAGTAAAAACAGGGTGGTGGGAACAGATCTGCTCTGAGGTGTACTATGATAATAAATGTAAAATTTAAATGTAAAATAATCTAATTCTAAAGATTCAAATGCCTTGTGAAAGGCATACGTGAAAACGCCACACCATCTGCCCCTTTCCAATCTGGGCGCAGCTGAACTTTTAAAAGCAAGGCTCTGTTACGGACTGGGGAGTGGAGTTAAAAAGACAAGTTAGCAGGCAGGGATTGCCTGGGTCCAGGCCTGTGAGTCTTGTCTGACATCAGACAAAGGCAGGGAGGGAAAAGACACGATGGAGTTGTCTCATGGGAAGTGTCATACTAAATTGCTGGAGCGCCTCGTCACGATGTGCTGTTTACGTGGTTGTGCATTCAGCATGTATGTATGAAATGCTTTATTGTGGCCAGTGTCAGGACAGACAAATGTCAGTAGCATCAAGCCCTTAGTACTCTCATTTACTGGAATGCTGTTAGCCTTTTTCTTACTTGCAGTGACCCAGTTTCCCTTTAGGAATCAATAGATTTAATCTTAAACTGAAACGTCCTGACTCCAAAAGGAAATGGAAGAAAGTATTGTGCTGACTGCATCTTTGATAAACTGTAAGAAATCAAAGGGATAATATGTTTAATAACTTTATACTGTTGCTGTTAGGTATTACAGCAAACCTTACAGCTGTGTGTGTGAGCGCATGTATGCGTTGGTTGTCACAATTGCGTTGTGTAGTGACGAGCCAGGATGATCAGACAAACTGACAACGTTTGACGGAACAGTGTCCTCCTCTTACATTCGTTCATCACCCACTCTCTCCGTCAAAGTGACACACACACACACACACACACACACACACACACACACACTTCCCCCTTCTACTGCACAACAGTTTTGTGTGCATTTCAGGGAGAAACAGCCCCTGCTTAATTACTGCCATGCAAATTGAATCCCAGTGTGAGTGATGTATGGGGATAGGACACTCTTTGACAGAATGAAAATGAAATAGTATTAAGCAGCCAAGTAGATAATCCATTTAGGAATGTCTGGGAAACGAGAAGGATTAGTTAATGCAGTGCCATATGGCTCGCCTGTCAGACGACATCAAAGTTGCTTGAAATCTAAAATGTTTTCATTCTCAGCCTCTCTCTCTCTCCTTTATTTTTATTTTTTTTAATGGAATTCTTAAGTCTCTGACAAACTAAACAAACCTGCCCCAGGCGCGTCAGACACACTGTCAGCCTGTTGTTCCTGGCTTAGTTAAATTCAAAATTTTTGGATCTTACATTTTACCTGAACTTTTGAAGGATGGACCCGGTGGAAAAGCCTTGGACTTAAAACGAAAGAACTGAATACAATTGTTGGATGAATAGCTTTAACTGAGCATCCACCATAGAGAAGGAATTACTTTAAGCTAGACTGTACAGTATGATAAGACATGTTGCAGAAAAGTAATGTAAACATCTCCTAAACGATGATTCTTGTATTAATCACAGACAGTGCTACGAAGGTTTATCATGTAAGGCTGAATCCCAATTAGCAGTGTTTGTTAGCTGGCACAGAGGAGTGATGAACACCACTTTCCTGTCGGTTTTCAGAGCAAAAATTGTTATTTTTATTTTTTATTTTGGCATCATATGGTTGCATATATAACCAAGATAGCTTAGTTACCTAGAACTGAGATTGTTTCTCTATACACATAAAAAGTGGTAGCCTGGGAACCAGACGAATCTGCAGCTCATGTTCATTTGCTCTGGCAGATACGTCTGGCCCCTCTCCCATTCAAACTGATCTCTCTGCCGATTTATCGGGCTAACCAATCACAAGCGTTTATCTAGTATGAGGCGGGTTTAATATGATGACTGACAGAGACGAGCGCTGTTCAGGTATCTTTGTAAATATCAGCGCTGCCGATTCAGAACGTTCTGTGGCCGGCTACAGCAGCAGTATTAAACAGACTAGATGGCAAATTTCCTCTAAAAGAAGAACAAACAACTGCACTTAAACTTTATGTTGATAAGAAATATGTGTTTGCTGTACTTCGGACAGGACGTAACGTCCGACAGGACGGCGCTTCGTTGCTCTGATTGGTTGTCTCCGCCCATCCATAACACCCCTTGGAAATCGAAAATGAACTGAGAGGTTTTAGACTAACACGAATGTGATGCCAGGCTAAAAAAGTGGTGCTATTTCCTGCATTTTAAATTCACCACTGTGTAATCAACCCGCAACTGTCAGAAAACTACAACATATCATAGTCATCATATTTTCTACTTTGCAGCTCATAGGAGTGATGCATCTCCTTACTGAAAACCAGTGTGAGACGCTTCATAAATATGTCTCAGTACTACTCTGAAGGTAGGAGTGTTTTCAGTTCTACTTTAACTTTCAGAAGTTACAGTTAAGAAACTGTAGCCTGAAGGTTTTCTAGAAGGAAGTGAAGTTAAACTTGAGAGTCTGGTTTTGTTCAGAGGTCAGTGCTTAGTTCGACTTAGTTTGGTGTGTCAGCACTTGTCAGCTTGCCATCCTGATTCCGTTCTTATGAGTCAGGCTTCAGTGTGATCTCTTGCTCCTGCAGGCGACATAACAGACCCTCTACTACTACTACTACTGTTGGCCTGGCTCATCCGTTGCCGGAGCAACGCGTTCGCAGAGTAATCTACGGCCAGAAATCAACAACCGCACAAGCACACTCACACTCACAAGCTCATCGGTGTACACGTAAGACAGGCGTCTGCAGGCACACGCACAGGCATCCACACACACCCTCCCTCGTACAGACGATATGCAAAACACAGAAAGCATCTTCCTTTCATCCTCGACCCAACACTCGCCTTTTGCGGTTCACTTTATCTGCCACTCATTTCTTCTGATCTTTTCTCACCCACCTTCCCTCTTTTGCTCCTTCCATCATCTATTACTCCAACTATCTTCTTTGCTTTCCCATCATTGTATCCTTCCTTCTTTCCTCTCTCTCCATGCTCCATCTTTTGCTTCCCCTCTCCTTCCCATCTCATCCCTCTCGCTCCATCCCTCCCTGCCCCAGCAGGCTGCAGATGGTGCTTAATGGACGCATAACTGAGCACAACTGCCTTGTGAATAATTCCACAGGCACAAGGTGAGCCACAGGACAGCTCCATATGTGGACACACAGAGAGGTTAACGCACACACACACCAGCTACAGTATGCAGCGAACATATCCACATTTTATAGCCTCACATCCATATTGCAATGGAAACACTGTATAAAAGGTATCATGACTTCCTACAAATGTAACAAATATATTTGAATACAGTGCCTATAATATGTATTGGAAGTATATTGGTACATAAAAATGGTTTATAGATATATATGTTTTTTTGAGTTATATTGTTTTACAACATTGAGAAGTAGATTTAATATGGCTTTTTGACACTAATCAAGAAAAAAAAGATAATTTCATGTCAAAGTGAAAACACGTGATCTAAATCAATGCCAAATGTAAAATACAAAATACATGTTTGCATATACCCTTTTATGTCGTTTTCTGGTCTAGTCAGGTTGCGTGCCATTTGTGAGTCAACAGCCTTTTTCCAGTCACACATTTTTCGACTGGATTGAGATCTGGACTCTGACTCTTTATGCATTCCCTCTTTATGTCTTTGACTATCACAGTACATCTCCAATGACTCATTGTTGGCATCTCTACTATCAATATTTTCTAATTGTTGTGGGTCCTCTAGCACAACTGTCACAACTCGGCTTTTTGTCTGCTGAGATTTGATGGCAGGACTCAGCAGTGTGAAGTTCTTCTTCTCACTCTTTGGTAACATTGCTTGTGAATAAAACTTGCCCAGAGGGACAGGCAGCCTTATATGGCAATCTTAGGGCCGCCATTTACGCAAATAAGCAAATCTCACAAACTCTCCTCATGAAACAGCTGACATTCATCAGATTGAAACAATTAACGTACGACAAGTTTGTGCAGTTAAGGGAGTTTGAGGATAGGAATATAAAATGTTCTTGCATGAGGCCCACTGTATTGCTGAAAAACAAATCTTCCCCCGAGTGGCAAGTTTCTTTCAGATTGCATTTGGGTTTTCCTCCAGGACATCCCTGTATTCTACTGCATTCATTTGTATCTTCTTCCCTTAGAGATGTATCAGTGCAGTATCATGCTGCCACCACCATGCCTCTGGGGATGTTTTGTTTATGATGATGTGCTGTGTAACACAGCGTTTACTCTACACACCAAAAAGCTCAATATCTGTCTCAGCAACCGTAGAACCTTCTGAAGCTGACCTCACAGTCTCCCACGTGCCTTCTGATAAACTGTGGCACGGGTGTCATGAGTTTTTTTGAACAGTGGCTCTCTTTATGCTTTTTTTTCTCCCATAAGGCTGTGATTGGTGTATCACCTGGCCAGCTGTTGTAGTCTGCAAAGTCTGTCAGATCTGAGCCTCTGGAGCTTGGAACTCCTTGAGAGTTGTCACAGGTCTCATGGTGTCCTCCCTCACGTGTCTTCTTCTTGCACGCTCACTCATGTCTGGAGGACGGCCTGCTCCAGGCACATTTACAGCTGTGTCATGCTTTCTCCATTTCTTACTATTAAATTCAATGTACACCAATAGAAGTTCAGTAACTTTGAAATGTTCCCATATTTATCCTCTACCTTGTGCTTTCCAATCACCTTTTCAATGGAGTAGCTTGGAGTGTTCCTTTGTCTTCATAATGGAGGTTTTATAATATTTAAATATTATTTACATATTAAGAAAATTGAAATGAAATTACAAACATCAATCCAGACAATGACTGTAAATTCTTGGCTGAGAGTGGGTGCAGTATAGGCTACATTTGCATGCACACAGGCCTACAGAATGGGCAACCTTTTAAGCTCTTAAGGCTCATGTGGTTTTATTTATTAAATGGAACATACTGAGGTTTTCAGAAAAGTTGCTGTATATTTCAAGGGTGTAAGTGGTTAGTGTAATATAATGTGTGGTGGAAATATGCGTGGACCAGCAGTTTGAGATGGATCTAATTTATGGCCCTCTATTCTATCTAACAGAGGATCATAAGGGAAGAGATGAATAAAACGAAGTTGATAACATCTTACTTAAAGTGGACTCTGAGGCATAATAGGGACATCATAACCATTACTAGCATTTATTGCTCATCATACATCTGATACCTGCTGAATGTGTAAAAACTTCAGGGACACTGGCTCTTTTCATGAAGACACTGATGAGGTGAACGCAGGAAAACCCATTATCCCTTTACCATTTTACTTATTAAATCTATACCAATCATAAAGAAAGACTAGGAGATGAAGAGGAGCAGTTGAGAAAGGATTTTTTTGTATGTGGAGTTCTGTGCTGACTATAGTGTATATGTCAATTACAGTACATCTTATGTAATGTATTGTGTATGTACTGTTAAAATGAAGGCATTACTACAAGGTTAGTTACAATAAGAGAGACATTAACAGTGATGAACATGTCAAAAAGGTCTTGGAAAAAATGCAGAAATTTCAAAAATGATACTCATTTCAATTTCATCCTGCTAAATTTCCTTTACTTGCCACAATGTAGAACATCTTTGTATTGTCAGAAAAAAACAGCTCATTAGAAATGTAAATGAGAAACACTAACACAACTAATGAGCCATTTTAGGCGAAAGAAATGATGAAACCCATCACCATCACTACCATGTGGCAATGTGCCTGTCCAAATAACAGTTCATTTTCAAAATTAAATCTTTAATTGAAGGTGACATTGTGTGGTAAATGTTGCTAGATTGAAAGATACTGTGGCTGTAATCCAAATATTTAAAAAAAAATTGACAAATCCCTAGCTGTATGAGAGAGGATGTCATTTATCTGCGGACTTTGAGAGGGGACGAGTTTGCCAGGGCGGGAAGCCGGAGGTTCTGAGCCACAAAGTTCCTCTGCCGTTCATTGGCTGGACGCAGCACAGAAGAGCTACCTTTGGTGGATGTGGTAAACAGAGGTGGGGAGTCATGAGGGGTGTTCCCTCTCACCTCGTAGGTCCACTGCATGTCTGCTGCCTGTCACAAGAGTAAGAGTAAGCTGTCAGTCATGCAAATCTGATAACTGTAAAAAAAGACCTCTAGTCAGTCACTTTAATTTATCACCATAAAACAGAAACTACAACTAGACACAAAAGTTAGTGCGATTATTAGAGAATAAATCATTGAAATACCTGGATGGTTAGTCTTGCTGTGTGCTTGCTGTACGTGGTGGGTGTGAAGGACACAGTGATGAGAGCTCCGGTAGAACCAACAGGAGGTAACATCCCTGAGGCTGGAGTCACTGTGAACTCACAGCTGCTGCCTGGCAGGAACGCTGCTGTGAACGCCTCTGGCCTCCTGGAACCAACAATTCAAATTTACTACTTGCCAAGAGCTGATCCTATCTTGCAAAAAACACATAATATGAGTGGATGAACAAATTATGTATAAATATTTGGGTATGTTAGCCACTTTACACCACTGGAACTTTCTCAGGGGACCAAGAACAGTTTGAGGAACATAAGAACAAGGGACTAAATTTAGTTCCTATACAGCAGCTCCTCGTGCCAAAAAGAGTCCTCGCTGTAACGGGGGTTGGTACCTTCCAATGGTTCTGGAAGTACTCAGGCAGAGTTTGGAGAGTACTTTAGATGTGATGAAAGCGTGAATGTGCAAAAGGGACTTTTAGTTTAGATCCTTTGGTTCCATACTTCATGGAACTATTTGGTCAAAAAACTATTACCTGCATTGGTCAAAAAGTGAAGTGCTACAACTTGTGCACAGTTTAATTCACACAGTGAACAAACACTGAGTGTCTCAGGTGGACGTTTCTTGTGCAGTTTTATTGATGTTACAAGCAAAGCATTGATGTCAGTCTTCAGTTTTGATGAAGAAAAAGTGTTTGTGCCTGTGTGCGCGCGCTAACAAGCTCAAATCTCATTTTCCACCTGTATGTGTATTCTAAATAAGTAAATACAAAGAACAACACAATAACTGTGGTATTTTCTTTGGTGAAAATTGCTTTTCAAAGCTGCTGTTTATCTCTTCTTCGCTGCACTTTAGATGTGGCAGAAACACAAACAGGAATGTTCAAAAGGGACTTTTAGCTCCCGGTTTAGTTATTGAGTTTAAAAGAGTTCAAAAGCTCCTGGAACCACTTTATCAAAAAGTGCTACATGGCTACACTTCATATTAGAGGTGTAGTGAATATAATTATTAGGAAACTTGAATAGAGTAAGAGCGAATGAAACAAAGTAAAAATCAGAGGTGAGTTAACACACACACACACACACACACACACACACAAACACACACACAGACCTGGTTGTGCTGGTCAGACGGAAGCCCACTGCCGAAGTCTTGCCCAACTCAGTAGCTTCAGTGAGGATGACATCATCCACTCGAGGCTTTGTGGCGATGAGAGTGATGGGAAACTCCCAGATCCTCCCAGACACACACTGCACAGCTAGGACCGCTGAGCACCTGGACACACACACACACACAAACACACTCGATTCAATTTGAACATGCTTATATATTTGAACTGTTAATCTGTTAAACCAAACATAACACAAAATTACCGTAAATTAGACTGTATTTTGCTACTTATACATATTGAAGATACTTCAAAGTGATCCTGAGGAGGAAGTGTTTTGTCTGCTGTAATGTATTTTAGATGGTGTTCTTTTTTTAATTTTGGTGACATTAACAGTTGTGCTGAGCTGTATGTCTGTAAAGAAAACTGTGTGAAGAGATCTGAAAAAGTGAACTCTGAAGTACAGAGAAATGTGTGAAACTAATTATAAGAAACTGTAACAAATAAATGTTATTGCTTCACAGAGTGAATCCACATTTTCCACACCTTCTGTGGCCCTCTTGTTGGGTGCTACAACAAGTGCTTTACGCTTTACTGGTCTGGAGACACTTTTTACTGTAAGCAAATGGTACAGATTGGAACAGTTTGAATGGTATGAAACACTACTGACCCTTTAATAATCCAACTGGAAACAATATTTTACTTTATTGCATTTATTAAAACGCTATTCAAAACAAGACTTCAGCTACACCTTAGGACCATGTTAAAAAGGCACTGCTCACACTCTGAGAGACAGATACTCTACAGAACGGTTTAGAACTAAATCTTGTGTGAAAACATTTAGTTTTATGTTGCCAGAAATATCTGGCATTCTATCTTAAACCTGAAAATAATATATTTAACTGTGTTTGTGTGCATTTATGTGAAATACCACTAGGACAATACTAGTAAATTGTGCAATCATTGGCAGTGACAATTGGAGCAGGGATACTGTATATGTGAATAAGGTCCAAATGTATGCACATTTATATTCAACCAGTGAGTGGACCAGCTGATTTTACTGATTACCTGAGGACTCATCAGTGAAATGAGCTGCATTAAGCTTTAACTGGAATAAAAACCTGTATACAGTTGACCCTCCATGGTACACAGATGAATACCTCAGATTTAGAGTCTGCTTCCCACCCATCTGTTTTCCTAAAATATCATACTTCCACTTTACTTTATCTTGAAAAGCGTAATTTGAGCATTCCTCTGTATCTAAAAAAAACATGATTCGCTAAACTGGTCTTTAATATTCCCACTTTCAGCTTATGATACTTGGTCTCCTCATCTCACTGCCCGTGGCAGATAAATAACATGCAGATAATGGAAGAGCCTATTAGCAGCACCACACCCCCCGTCATTTCCTCATGGAGAAGTCGTTAGCTCTCGGAGGTATTGATTCTACTAGGGCACGCCTCATTAATGGACTCCACAGATGAAGACGGGAGCTGATAAATGAATGCACTCTTCACTCAGCAGGATGTCACATGCAATGTACAGTAATGAGGACTGTAGAGAATAGGTAAATTGTTACTTCTAACAGTGAGATCATACATTTCCATTACATACAAGTTACAATGGATACTTTTTAAAAGAGGTAACTACAGCATTTATTTCAGGCAAGAAAGGTGGATGTAACAATGTCAGTTTAAGGTACCCTGTGGAGGTTTTGACTTCTAGTAGTGCAATGGAGCCCTTTTATGAAGGGATCCACATTTTGTTAGTGTTGTTCCTGTGCACGATGAGGATGCATAGGTCTCACACTATTCCACTGATCTACAAGTAGTGGTAATGTGCCAAAAAAGGCAGTAATGGGCCAGCAGAGGCAGAAAAGAAGACTGCAAGCAAGTGAACATGGATGGAAAGATTTAAGATACTTTAAAAATCATCTTCACAAATGTTTTATGAGGTCTTATGTACAGCAGTTTGAATTGCCTTGATGTTGAAAGGTTTTACACAAACTTGCCTTGCCTTACATAGTTTACTTTTCAACTATAAAATGTCCCACTCAATACATATCTTGATCACATTTCTCAAATTAATCTAAGGGATTCTTATCAAAAATATTTGTTTTGTGTATCTTAACCGCAACTAGAACAGAGAGAGAGCTAAAGAGGGGGAAACGGGAAGAGAGGGAGACACTTTTAAACTGCACTATTAATCAGCCATGCATTTCAGACAAATGTAGCCCTGGGTTGGTCCTTAGTTTAAGGATTTGGGTGGTATGGGTGGAGCAATAATGAAGTGCATTTTTATGTTTCTCACAGTTGAAGTGGTCCTTTCTCCTTATAGTCATTGATGTCTTTGTTCTTTTCTTTTTATTATAATAATGATGTTTTTTACTAAATGAAGATAGTGAGGATAAAAATGATACCAATGGTTAATGTTATTATTATAATATAATAGTTTCTGGGTTAGACTGTAGAAATGGGCCTGGATTTGGCAACTCCTGACAAATTGTATTTTTATTTATTTTCTCCTTTTCTATTTGTTGTGCCTTGGTAAGGAGTGTTTTCTGTTTGTTTGCTTTTGTGGAAATAATGAAGAATAACATGGCAAAAAATGTTTTGTGTTTATGTTAGAAACAAAGATCAGCCAACATAGCATTATCAGATTTTTTAAAATTGCATAAATCAGCCTGAAAAATCTGTGATGACTCGGGCTCTATTAAATCCTAACATGTCCGTGAGGGACATGTGAATGTCTCAATAATATCCAAATGCTTTTTTGTCATTGACTGCCATTATTAATTGTAAGTCTCGAAAAATCATGTGCAGTTTGATTAGAAAGGCAGGAGGAGAATCCCTGGTATTTCAAATGAAAAAAGGTATCACTGTGTGTGATACTGTGTATTATCTATGGGGATCTGACCTAACATGGCAAGTACTGTTAAAGCAGAGGCAGCTGGCCTTCCCCTTTGCCTCTGAGAGAGCACAGCAGCATTTAGCTACAAACATTAAGACTCAGCAAATGTAGACAGTAACAAATTAATGCAGAGGCCACACCCACCTGAGAGAGAGAGATAGAAGATGGGAGAAAGAGAGAAAGAGAGAGGTAGAGGGAGAACAGACTGTTCTGGACGGGGAGAGAGACATTCAGATACATTAATGCAGTGTTTACTCAAAATGCTCAATGGAAGTGTGTTATCTGTAGAGAGAGAGAGAGTAACAAACAGATTGTGTTTGTATGCCTTCCTTCCTGTTGAGCGTCTGCATGTGTGTGTGAAAAATGTGCTAGTTCTGTATGTGCTTGTTTAGTTTTTCTGACTTATTATTAGCATCCTTTTGTTTTTTTTCCCACACAGAGGAGGTGTGCATATTTGTTTCTCTGAGTATGTGCAGTTTTGTGGTTTTCTTTGTCTTTCTTCTGTGCGTGTGCTTTTTAACTTCTGATGTGTTTGTGTGCCTCTCTCAGAGTCTGCATAATAGTTTCACAGTGTGTGTGTGTGTGTGTGTGTGTGTGTGTGTGTGTGTGTGTTTAGTTTTCTCTGGTAATGAGTGTTTGTGTATGTCTTCATCTGTCTGTGGCTCAGAATGTGTGAGCGCCTGTCTGTTTGCTTGGTTTTTTGGCTTTTAATGTGGTGTGTGTCTATTTTTTGTTTCTCGAAAAATGTGCCTGTATGGTTTCTTTTTTTCTACGTGTATTTGTGTGTATAATGCTTTTTCAGGAGCCTTTGAGTTGCTTTAACTGCAAACACAACAGTGGAGTTTTGTAAGAAACACAACAGGATTTAACTCAAAAGCTACTGAATCGTCGTGCTCTTACTATCTGTTTCTCAGTGTGTATTTTGTTTTCCTGCACGCACGTCTATGTGTGTCCCATTTTCTTTGAACAAGTGTGTTTGTTTGTTTGTGTGAGTAGTACTGTCACCTGCACGGCCTGAGGGGAGTGTAGAGTAGATTAAGAGTGAGTGTTGTGATGCCGGTCTCAAGGTCCCTTCTTGCTGCCTCAACGGAGGCAAAAAGGCAGTCCTCCACCCCTGAGTGCTCTGTTTCGCTGTCTGAACGAACCTTGCACAGGAAGTCTTCCATTGTCACCTGGGAAACTGGCCAGAAGTAAGAAGTAGGAAAACCTGCATTGCACTGTTATTTTTCTCAAACATCCCCACCTGATTGTCATAGATTGGCCTGTTGTTAATTACTGTGAAGCAAACATACAACATGATCATCAATCAATCACCTGCTGAGCTTAATCAGACAGATCCTGACACATCTCATCATCAATCTAGTTACATGATGACAGTTTAAACAATCACTCAATAAATAAGTGGCCTTTGTTGTGTAATGTAGTGTGTCACTGCTCACTTTACAGTCTTTTGTTAACTCTCAGAATGATCTCAATCAGTTAAATGCAGCAAGGAACTGAATACAAATTTTAAATTTGGGGAAAAGAGAGCATAAGTATTGGACTGGTTCTTAGTATCGCAGGAATCCTTGAGTTTTGGTATCAGAATCGGTATAGGAAGAGAAAAAGGGAAATTGATGTATCCCCATTTGCAGACATCCTAGGTTTAGAAAGTCTATAGCTGAACACTGTGGTCTTGATCAAATGTTTTGCAAGGTCTACAGAAAGGGATACAGGTATAGAAGATAGATGTGAGTTCAGATCTTTTTCAAGTCAGTAGTAAAATGCCATTGGTATTTGATCATTGTTTTGAAACTTATTCCTCTTTCTGCTTTTGTTGTGCTAGAGTAGAAATTACGGTAAGAACAATTCCCAAATACTAAACAAGTATAAATCACAAACAGTCACACACCTTTCTGTCCTTTCCGGTCCTGATTCCCCGGCACACATCCAGTGAGCAGTATATGCACCTTCCTTTCCAGCTGGCAGCCCGCTTCACAACGGACCACGCCAAGTGAGTTCTCAACAGGCACTTCCATGGGAATCCCATGGAGAGGGTAAATCCAACAGATGGTTGGCAATTCCTGCTCTGACCTGTAATATTGATGGAGTGCGTTTTTTACACAGTATTTATACAGTATTTGGGATTAGCAATGAACCAGTAATGGATTAAAAAATATGCCAGGCACTACCTAATACCAGACCCACAGCTGTGTACAGCATGTCAGAAATAGTAAAGTGGTTTGCTTTTGGCTTTTTCACAGAGGTAAGTATAATAGCTGCTACATTTATTTAACTGAGGACAAAATGGATTGAATCCCCAACCTATTAGCCACAACTTAATTATATAATTACAACAAAGTATACTTTATTAGAGTATTTTACAATTGCTTTGGCTACATTTTTTAACAGAGTTCCTACTCAGAATCTCTCATATGACACAAAAGAAACACATCTGTATCAAATTAGGCAACACACCATGCAGTAATTATTGCTATAAATTATAATTGTGATTATTAAGTAATTTTGTCAAACAGGAACAAATTCTCAAGATTAAATACACCATAAACAACAATGAGAAGAAATACATAGAATTTATGCAGTATTTGGACTGGAGTAAGAATGACTTTGTAGTTATTAAATATGAATCCTACATCTTCATACAGACAAAATGATGATTATGATGAACTTCACTGCATCATCATCTACTCTGTAATGACCACAACGTTTTTCAAGTTGCAATGCTGCTCCCCTGGGGTAACATTGTTATGTAAATTAAAGAGATGATCTGTATGTTTAGTAATAAGCACTGAAACTTGTTCTAATATGAGGGGTCTGTATTCTGAGGACTTGGCATGTGATTTTGAACTTTGTACGTAAGTATGGCATTTTGTGTTTAAAGGCAAGAATTGTACAGTTTGGCTTTGGTTTACATTAAGAGTTTTGCACATTGAAACACACCGAAAACTCATCTAAAGCCATTATACAATACTATAAAAGTAATGGATTACAGTGCCTTTGCCAGCATGGGTTTCCTCCAGGTGTTCCAAGGTGTGAAATAGAGTGTGAATGTGTTTGTCAGGTGGTGAGCCCTGTGATGTGAGCCCTGTCCAGGGTGTACCCTGCCTCTCAGCCAATGCACAATGGGACTGCTACTTGTGATCCTAAATGAATATGGAAAATGGATGGATGGTACATTTTGGTACATGCACCATGTTATCATGCCCTCATCCAGTACAAATACCATATATAAAATAGAGTATCTTTAATAAGCTCAAACACTGTAATAGTGCTGACCGATAAACACAAGATAAACACATCGCAAAAGACTGCCTGACACCCCAAGAATAAGAAAATGCCCCTGAAGAGATCTGTGAGAAGGGCCGGAGTCACCGCCGTACTAGATCCCCTCCACCAGCCCACCTTCCAGGCAGAAATGTGCTGTATTTCAGTTCAATGTTTTTAAAATATGTATTTAATTTCTCTCGAGTATTGAGTCAATAAGACACACACACCTGATGCTGTCTGTACTGAAGGAACTGCTGTTGCCTGGGCTGCTGAGGGGCTTCATAGTGATGCAGAGCCAGGCCTGTTGTAGCTCCATAGAGTTAGGCGCAAACACAACGGGCACATCAAAACTGGCCCCTTCACTGATCTGTATACCTGTAGCCAAGATGGAGGACAGACACAAAGTAATCAAATGTTTTAAAGTTTTTTGACTTGTAAGAAAACTGTTTTCCTGGGATGTAGTCTCAGGCTGATTTCTTTTAGAAGCTGATGAAGACTAAAACCTCTCCACATTTCTCCTCAGTTAGTGAAGAAGCCTTAGATACAAGGGCATTTATCATGCCTTCTTTAAAATCTTAAACACACTGAACATCTGCTGGATATTTTATCTGTTTTATTAACAACTTAAAAGATTTTTCTCATTTAAACACAGCAAAAACACATTAAGAGGCCTGAGAAAATGTTATAGCCATATTCACTGATTTTTTTGACTAGCTGGGGACACAACATCTGACACATCATACTTTATAAAGTTCTTATTGCTTATATGTATGCTTATTTACACAGTTTTATAATTGTATCATAGTGTTGTGAAAAGTTACTGTTTTACCTTCAATGAGGGTCAGAGGGATAGAGAAGACCTCCTTCTCTGTAGTGACTTGATGGCAGTTGGGGGCCCCACTTGGCTCCACATCTGAGACATACCAAGTACACACATTATTAGGAACATGTCTGAGTGTGTCACATGTAAGCACCAAGAACAAATATGTGTCTGTTGGAGAAAGACAAGAAGTGCCTGTGACCTGTGAGTGTGATATTTATCACGACTGGGAGCTCAGCGGGGTTTGTGAAGGGAATGGTGATGGAGGCGTTGGAGCCAATCAGGGATGAGATGCTCAGGGGCTCCTCGCTCTCTGGGTAAAGGCCACGTCCACTCAACAACACACACCACTCCTGCAACTTTGGAAAGACAAAGACAGATTAACACATATACAAGGGGCCAGAGGGAGAGAAATGAAGTAAACAATTAGAAAGTGGTCATGTGTGTGTGCATTCTCATTCTCAGCTTTAGAGTAATGCCATTTTTGGAAATATTTTATATATTTTTATATATTCTGGCTGTAGCTTAACTTTTAATGAACAGACATGAAAGTGTTATAAATTTTTCTAATTTCCCTGCAAGAACACAAATTTTGTATTCGAACACGTTTTTCCGAAAGTATGAAACTATTCCTTTAAAAAAGCAACAGTATGTGTGATGTGTTTAGTACACCTGGAAAAAGCCGATTGTAACGTCACAGTTTGTTGCTGGGGTGTTTGATTGCTTTATTGGATGGTAATACTTCAGGTCATAGTAATTCCCATCGCTATTGGCACAGGTTAATAACATAACATCACCAATCTGTTTCCTGTTGGACAAGTGGCATAGCCCCACGTGAGACTGTCTCCTCCACTTTGTGGTCAAAGAGGGCTTTAAGTAAAGTTTCGCCAGTCCAGCGACATTTTGTTACTCTTTTATCTGCAATAGGTCTTCATGTTTATGGTCCTTGCGACTTTGGAGCCGTCGCTTTCTGAGCTGACACTTAATGTTTCCTCGGTGGAAGAGCTCATCTCTTCTACCTTTATCTCCAAATTTGAACAACTTTGTGTGGTTCAAATCAACATAATATGACGTGTTAGGTTAACTAACTCTGTTGTGTCTATTTTGGGAAGTGGGCTGTTTATTCTTAAAGGACAACCACTGGTTGGGTTAGAGATAGCTTTATATCCGTAATGTGATTGGTTGTTAGTGTGTTGTCAGGCAATGTAACTTACTGACAGTATAGCAATGATCCTACTTTTCTGATCAAAGAAATGTTTCTATCATTGTTTTATATTGTTTGTTTCATCCAGCCCTAGTAAAAAAAGCCTCCTGCACCTTAAACAAAATGTACAATCTGGGCCAATGAAAAGCTTTATGAGGTGATCTGATTGCTCCAAGCTTCATGTGGATGATTGGGAGTGATGAGGCAGCAAATAAAATGAGAGCACCTGCTTGAACCAATTTAAGAGGAAAAAGAAGTGAACTACTGTGCGTGCGTGTGAAGGCAGCATGATTTATGTAATCCATTTTGTGTGTGTGTGTGTGTGTACACCTCAGGGCATGAGAAACTGATCTTTGCGGTGTGGTTCCCCTCTCCGATGGCTGAAGGACTAAAACGGACACCAAGCTGGGTGGAGGAGTGGGGCTCCACAATAAGCTGGAACACACACACACACACACACACACACACACAGGAAAAAGCTTTCATTTAGGACAGTAGGGGAGGATAAACACCCTCATGCTCAAAGAGACAAATCCTTTAAATCACACGGCTAGGCAACCCACAGCTTTCCATCCAGACATACAGCAAGTCCTTTCTCTCCAACTGACAAAAGTGACTCTTGTTTGTTTAGTATACTACATTGTTCTTTTAAGAGCTAATCAAATATCCACTGAACTACAAAGAACATCCCAAATAATGGTAAACCAATTTCCCCAGGGTCAGGAGCGAGGTAACTTCAGATGTATGTTTTAACATTACATTTTATTCAGAAATAATGGAATGGAATACTGAGCTGATAAAACTAAGGATGAGGCACAAAGGTGAGCGTGAGTGTGTGTACTCACAGTATTTCCTGAATCCATTTCCAGCGTGTAGTTTCTGGGGTTACTGTTGGCTACAACTAGCTCCAGAGTTTCAGCGGTTGGGTTAACCAGAGGAATGGTCTGTCTGGTCCATCTGACAAACACATATACTGGTTTATTCAGTGAGGGGAAAAATATACAATAAAATCCTGCAAGTGGAATAGATTAAGAGGCTGTAAAAAAGTAGAAACAGAAGGAACATCCAAATATTAAAAGTAAGGCTGTTAGCAAGTGTAGAAATTATCATATAGGCCTTTGAAATGTATTGGGCAGTAGTGGGGACTTGGCTTGGGAACTGTCGGTTGAAGTCCAGCTCGGACCAGTCAGTAATGAGTGGTACTGACTGGTAGTCCTTGCTTGGGGGACCCTCCTATCAGGCAGCCCATTTGCTCTGACATCCTTTAAACTCAGAGTGGACTCCTGGTTGTATAAAAACCTTTTTCACTATCTCTGACATAATAATCATGGTAGAAAAAAAGTGATATTTTTTGCTTATAAATTCAGTGCTTTTGTCCCTCTAAGTATCCTGTAGGAATGATGACTGAGCTGTAGGTCAGTAGGTGAGCTGTGGAAGCAACAATTTGCTACACCTGCTCTATAGCAGACTTTATCGAGATTATGCATGCAATTACTGCCAACTGCTAAATTGTGGCCTTCTCTCCACTGCTCGCTTGATGACAGATTCTCCTCAGGTGGAAAAAAGACTGTGTCACCATGTCATAAATGCTGGCTAGAGGATGTAATGGCACACCTGAAACTCAAACAGCCAAAGCTGTTCAAATCAGTTTTTTCCTTGTTTGGATGTTATGTATGTATGTCTGGGAATTTGTGCTAGTCTGTTAATATGAACATTTAATAAAAACTATTTGGATAATAAAATATGTTTCACATTATACTTTTATCCAGCAAAAAAAAAGTAAGCAGGCCACCTCATTGTTTCACACATAAAGGTTATTGTGGGATGTTTCGGAGTCCTCAGCCCCCACTATTGCTGTCCAATATGCAACAGAGAACGGGCCTAAGCACACACACTGCCGAGGTGTGGGAAAATCCAGTGGATGGGATCGCTGGTATGAACTAATTCTCAGTGGTAGGTGAGTGTGTATACAGTGTGTGTGCATGCATTCCTAGCCAATAACCCTGCCGTGAAATAGTGTGTGTATGTTGGTGTGTGTGCACCTACTTGCCCAGCTGACAGCATGCCTGTGGTAGCGAGATGACTGGAGGAGGAAGAGCATAAAGATCCAGTCGATACCAAAACTCCCCCACCAGCTCTGACTGGAACAGCACACTGGCAGAAAACACACACCAAACCTATACAAATGCTGTATTCCAAAATAGACAAATAAATTGCTGGGTATATTCCATTAGCAAGCTCTCAGTGGGGTCTACTGTATATTGTATTCCAGAAAATGAATAGGCATGGTAGCAAAATATTCTCGGATTCAGGGCAAATATGTCAAGATATTTGGTCAGTTACACAAAGCATTTAAATAAAAGGGATCTTCATCTTCAACTTTATGATGAATTGAGTAAAGGAACTGTTTTTTTCTTTTTCTTTAAAGGAGGTCGGGTCAGCTACAGTCTCACCTGCATGTGTTCTTCCCTACTCTGCCAGGGGAAAATGTAACTTTGTAAGTCAGAGTCTCCCGTGGGGGAATCGAAACCCAGTTGGCCCCACTCAGGTCTTCTCCTTCCAGGTACACATCCAGCATCAGCAGCTCTTCTTGCGGGTTATTGATAGGGATCTCTATGGCAACTGAGCTCTGGGAATAAAACATTTCAAAGGTGACTACTGCTTTTGCTTTTCCTTGTGATTTTCTTATAGTCTTTTGATCTAAGGGTAGATAACATCAAGTGTTACTGTAACAGTGGCCAGCAGCAGAAACAATACTTTAGGGCCTGCATGTTAGAGATGTTATAATAATAATCCTGAACTGAATTAATTATTTTCTTTCCATCAATATAGATCAAATAGCCAGCTACAGACTGTGTCGGAAATTTAATGTATGTAAATAACAACATCTGTTGCACTGTTTCACTGAAGGAGAAAGAAAGAAACCAAATTAAAAGATGCATCAGGTTACTTAACCTTCATTTCTCCACAAAACAAGACTAAAGAGCAGCAACACAATAACCTGTTTTTTCCAGAACTTTAAGTTTCCCTCAGTGGCCCCCTGCTTATTTTTCCAATCTTTTAAAGGCCCACAGCAGCTCCAATCTCGTGTGATATGATTGAAGCAGCAGGAATACTTTTTAAGTAGGCCATATTATCACTTCATTTTTTTGGGAAATAATATAGATAATAGATAAAAGTTTTACAAAAAATCTCTCATAACTCCCTAATGTTTTTGTTGAGTTGACACCATTAGATCATATAATATTTCCCCACATATAAAATTCCTCTTGAAAGATTAATACACTCTTTCAGCTGCAAAAGTGTCATTTTTTCAACCAATATTCTAAATTCAACATCAAAAAAAGTTTTTTCACTGATTTTCAGAAATGAGCGAAACTTTTCAAATGTTTTCCATCGGGTCCTATTTGCAGCACTTTGTGCAAATCAGTTGAACTGTGGCTGTGCTCATTTACATCTGTAATCTTAGTTAATACTCTGCTGAACTGGAAAAATGTGGGGACACAAATATTTGCACCCCTGAAGGTATTTTGCGACAGGATTAGTAAATATCCACTGAGGTTTGCAGAACTTACCTGAACAGCACACTGTACATCAATGACTTTGATGGGCCCTGCTGGCTCACAAATTATCTCTAGAGAGAAATGCACCTTGTAGGGTCCGAATACATTTCCTGGATGACAGACACACACAAGTAGAAACACGGTATAAATGCAAGCACGTGTGTACACACACACACAAATGCTTCTCTAAATGCTTTATGTGCAGTATATGGTACTACACTAAGCCTACCTTTGTGCATGTCTGCCTCTTGCATGTCATCAATTTCTTGAAATGACACATAGCCTGCAAGAAAAGTTGTAGATGAAGAGTTATGTTTAACTTTTTCTAATTGTTTCTTCTATTTATGTAATCTTTATTTTATTGTAAGGTTTTTAATTATTTTAACTTTATTTAGTTGATACAATTAATGAATCCATCATAATGATCATTTTTAGACTTGTACAAACACCACAACACAAAATGTTCCTTATATTTCCTTCTTAACATCTAATCCCACTCAACTGCCTATGCAAACATACTGTAGATGCATACACAAATATAGAACTACAAGTTAGCCTAAAGCCATGGATCACAAACACTTAAAACACAGTACACAGTAAAACCACAGCATTACAGTGTAGGTGTTAAAGGGATTTAAACTATGGAACAAAAAGTGTGTTAGTCTCCATGTGTCTGTTTAAGCAAATGTAATAAAATATAGTGAACAAATGAAGCCTACTTCCCACATACTACTAACACAGCCTACATACTAACAGACCACAAAACCTTACAATCACAAACCTACACTGGGGGGAAAAAAAATCACCTGTCTGTTTTCCTCGTTTCCATGGTGACACAGCCAGGGTGTACAGAGCGTTGTGACCAGGTTTAATCTCCAGGGAGGGGGTGCCACTTACAACAGATAGGTCTGTCACCACCTACGTGCATGTGCACAAGCACACAGAGAAGAATCACTCACTTGCACTTGGCAGAAAATGCACACAGATGCAAAAATTCACAATCAGAGCCTGTCAGACATTCATGCCATAAGGAAATGTATCATTCCTCCACTCCATTTTTTTTTTTTAAATTCTACATTAATTATGATAAAATCCCAACATGTCCGTGGTCCTTCGATATACTTTTTGACTGGTATTCATAGGGTTGATACTAAAGGAAAAACAAAAATAGTGTAGTGAAGTAAACTGCCTGTCGGTCACTCCACTACTGTGGTCCTGACTGAAATATCTCAGACATTAATGATCCCCAGAGGATGAACCCTACTCACTTTGGGGATCCCCTGGCCATCATCTAGGGCTACAAGCAGGTCAAAACTGTAAATCATCCTGTGAAATTTCTCAACATCTATTTGATGGATTGGCACAAACTTTGACTTTGGTGATCCCAATTTATCCAATACTTTTGTTTATGACCTATACCTGAGAAACTAAGAACATTCCCATAATCCTCAGCTGTGCTTTGGGTTTAATGCAAATTAGCAAATATGTGTAGCAGTTATCTGCATGTGTGCTTATACCTTGAGAGTAAGTTTATTCTGGCTGTAGTTGGGGACATCCAGCTGTCTGTGTGTGGTTTGACCTACACAGCAGTGTAATACCACATGGTCCACAGGCAGGGGGTGCTCTCCCACTCCTCTGAGGGTAAACTCGTGCTCTGTGCCGTTGCACTCATTATGTAAAGACAGCTTGCCCTGTGGGGGGAGAGGGATAAAGTCCAGGCAGTCAAACACATACAAACTGGGGCTCAGTGTCAAGCGTGCACACGGAGAAACAGTGGAAAGCACACTCTCAGCTGCAGTTCAACGTTCTCACACTGACACGTGAACTTAGATTATTACAGAGCCCAGGAAAAGAACTATAGGACACATTTTTAAATTTCAGTCTTAAGTGCATTAGTCTGCATTGAAATGGACAAGATGGTATTCACTGCACTCTTGATTGTGTACACATCTCCCTCATCATGGTTGATTATACTACTTGTTAGAATTTTTTGGGCATCTTCATATTTTATTTTACAAAACAAATAGACCATTGAGGACGTAGAGTATGAACACGGGATTGAAGCTCTGAGTAATAATACCGCTCCCTTTCAAGTTCCAGTACAAATGCATTGGTGGTTCAGTGGTAGAATTCTCGCCTGCCACGCGGGAGGCCCGGGTTCGATTCCCGGCCAATGCAAGACAACTTTTTCCGCTCCTTAACCAAACACATCACTTTCTTCAGTGTTTACACCAAAGAAACGGTCACTTAATCACCAAAAAATAAAAAACTTTTTGTTCTGTTGCATTTTTCATGTATTCCTTGCATTATTTATTTATTACTTTCTGCTATTGTTCCAATATTTATGTATGTATAAATATATGTGTTTATTTATTATTTAATTTTTCATCCTCCATATCTATAAACGTATAATCTAAATTGCTATGGAAATACAACTGTCTTTGATAAATAAGGGTGAAGTGATTTATAGTACAGACAAACACATCTATAATACATAGATAAACAATAAGGTTTTAAAAAATATATATTTTACCATGTTTTTAACATCTCACTCATAAAATACTTTTCAGCCTCTAGTTCTCTGGTGATTAAAAGAATGAATCACTGTGAAAAGGATAAATCATTATTTGAACTGTTTAACATTCTCTATTTGTGAAAGAAAGATAAGATAGAACTTAATTAATCCCAATGGAAATTCTTCTGCCAGATTGCTCAAAAAGTACAACATAAGAAAAAAATAACAGAGTAATAAATGACTAAAAGTGTATAAGGAGGAAATAGTAACACCAGTGCCTAATAGAATAACAATAAAAGGTACATTTAGTAAAATAAATAAACAAAAATAGAAAAAGTAATATTAGTAAGTAATATTACAAGAAATAGTGAAGTATTTATTCATCACTGTAAGGGATTAACTACCATTTTAAACTGCAGGACACTGTGATCAAAAGAATATTCCTCAAAAAGAGAAAGCTCAGTTGTAGCAAAAAAAATGTCTGTTGTGCTTCTTAGAAAAGCACTTGGAAATGATGCTGGCCACAGAGGAAGCTTAAATTCCTAGATATCATCTTAAGAGCCACACAGGCCAGACAGCGTGCTGCCGTTTGAAGCATCGAGATAAGTGTTCATACTTGAGCTGACTGTTCCCTGAGAGGATGGAATGGAGGAGGCTAATGAGAAGAAAGGCCAAATATAAGGGCTTGGTGGATGAGCATTGGTGGCAGGGGATTTTCAAAGCGGGCTTATGTATTTCTGATGTTGAATTATTCTGAATGCACACTAACTCAACACCACAAAATAAAGATTTCACGGCCTATCAAAGTGTTCAGTAAACTGGGAAGTTAAATAGCCAGAATCTGACAAAGGAAGACAGAAAACAACAACAAAAAAAACAAAAAACAATGAGAATAGAACAAACAAAGGTATTACCATGACAACGCATTGTGCAGAAGGGTGAAAGGTAAGAGGGTAGCAGGCTTTTGTCCCTGCTGGCACATTCAAAACCTTTGGGCCGGAGAATCCTTCACCACACAACTCTGCTTGCATTTTCCAGTCTTGATGGGTCTCATTGTGCTGTGAGAGACACATAGGCCTTATAATTGGACTTAAACCGAAATTATTAAACATTTTGGCAACATGTTAAAAAACAATTTTACAAAGCTACCATCAAAAGTAACTTATCAAAGGTTTTAGGTTAGAAAACCTTTAATAAGGTAGTTTCAGTCAATGTACCTAGTCATACATACATTTCAGCCATACTTTCTGGTTGCTGTTTATTCAGGATTACAACTCTATTCCAAGAAATCAGTTTTTCACGGTGGAAGAAATATCGAAAATCATTCATAATTAATAAAATCCTTTTAGGTTAGCCCTTAATTAGTAACACACACACACACACACACACACAGACTGGTTAATACATTTTCTCTTGCCCCTCACCAGTGGTATGTCTTGCGTGACGGAACGGTAAGCAGGAGAACTGAAGTCCAAGTGGATGGATCCTCCCTGTGGTCACATATGAGATCATTTAGGTAACATCTATCTATAAGCAAGGAATCTGTCTGTCTTTCTGTATGTATGTTTGCCCTTCGCTTAGCCCTCAAACTGTTCACCAGATCTTCTTCATACTTGGGAGGTGTATTGCTGGGGACCCAAGGAAGTTCAGTGTAACATTTGGTGCAATCTGGACACGCAACACGTTCAATATTAATAAACTTTGCATAAACAAGCGAGCAGCCGGGGGCAGGCGTTGCTTTGGGACTCTGCGGGCTGTCGGGGAGACAGGTGAGACTGATGTATTCACTCCGGCAGTGGCTCATTGACGCAGTCAGTAATCGGGAGAAACAGGAAAGATTCCCGGTGGGACGTGCTGGTTGTGGGGCTGCAAGGGCTGACAGGGTCAATAAACACAATAACTTTATAAATAGATCATTGAGGCTGTCACGTTAGTATGCGGTGAGCCCGGGAACCTGTATACCTGAACGGCAGGATCTCTGTGATACATGTAAATTAGCAGAATATGCTGTAGAGTTCATGTAAATGTACACTGTCAAATTTACAAGTGTATTAGGTGAAAGGCTTAATAAGCAGCCATTTGTGTGTTTATTTTGAGTTTTCATGGTGGTAGAAGTGATGCTGGCCATGCTGCTCATCATGATGCCAGAAGAATAAAATGATTGCCCCCGTTAGATACTCTCTGCTGTAATTACTGATGCCAATGGCGGTTGAAGTAAAACTTCTAACTATTAATAGTAACACTATTAATACTGCACAGTAAAAGTTCTGCATTCAAATTGTTACTTAAAGTGAACAGTGACTCCATTGAGACCATAAAACATTTGTGTGAGCTTTTGTATACACAGGACATGTAGACTCCAGCATTGTTAGGGGACCCATCTATGTCATGGCAGGTGTACTGCTCAGGACCCAAGGTCCTTCGCATATGGCTATGACATTGTTGATGTTGTTGTCATACTGCGGTACCGCACAAATTCGGAACGGGCACGCCCTGAACAGGCACTGCACTAGTTAACCATAAACCACATGAACCACTGAAGCAATCCAGCATTTAATGAATATACTATATTGGTTTATGCTCCCATATCAACTGATATCTACCTGTGAAGTAACCAGTGCCTCTAGCACGTAGACCCTGGTGTCACACCAGGACCTCAGGACCACCTGACATGTAAACTGCCCCACAGAGTCGGCCTGGAACCGTAATGGGATGTCCACACAGCCACAATCTATTGAACGGAGGAGATTCAGGGAGGGGAGGAGGTGGACAATCAAAGGAGAAGTGTTGACAAGTGACATAAATAAATTAATGAACATGAGTGAAACTATTAGGGCATTTCAGTCACAGGATTCCAGAGGATCAAGGACCTTTTGAGGAACTCAGAAACTTTACCTGTGTTTCCAGTAAGAGTAACCAGGGTCTAAATTTAGTTCCTGTACAATAGTTACAAGTGTCAAAAGAGTTCTTTAAGTTAAGGTTCCAAACCTTCAGCAACTATGGGGTGGAGTTTGTAGGGGTTAATGTTGCTGGCTGGTAAAACACAGACCCTGCAGCTGCAACAACTTCACAAAATACAGAAGTACTGGGTGCCACTAGCGCCCCTTTTCCACTGCATTGTACTAGCCTCGGCTCGGCTTAACTCTACCCGCTTGAATTGGTTTTCCATTGGCAAAAGTTGTGGATAGTACTTGGTAATTGCTCATTTTTTTGGTATCACCTTGGTTGACGTTCCAAGCGAGCTGAGCAGTTACAAAAAGGTGACGTGAAAACACTGCAGACTACTGATTGGTAAGAGGTAGGCGGCACTAGACTATTGTTTCGCAAATGCTGGAAAAGTGAAGGGGGTTATTGGGTTATCACGTTGACGATGATGTCATGGCAGTGACAGACACTGTACTGCAGTAGTTACTAAGAACCTGGTACCAAAAGCAAGTAGTTGAATAGAGTCAAGGCTGTACCATGTAGCTAAAACATGGCTTAGTATTAATCATGGATGCCTATCGTCCTTGCTGCCAATTTGTCCCAGTGGCCACTCGCAGCACTGCAACATTTTTCCAACACACCACCATTATAAAAGAGACGTCCAACTGTACACAAGGTCAAGACAAATAACGTTTATCATATTTTTTGAGCTTTTACAATTTCAAAATAACATTTCTAACTTAAATGTTTTTTAAGGTTATATAAAAATGTTGCTTGCCCACTAAGATAAACAGAGAGAGAGAGAGAGAGAGCAAACAAGCTGAGCATGAGAAAGAGGGAGGGAGAGGCAGTCGAGGGAGCTAGTGAGTGAATGAGAGAGAGGGTGCGAAGATGCGTGTAAAGCGAGTGCAAAATAACACTTTATTTGCTAAATGTTTCAGTGCGTTAGACGTTTTCAGTCTCCTTGTCCACCTTGACATGCCTCTTTTTCATTCATTCATTACATCTACTCACACATCATTTACAAAACAATACTCTTGGTTTTTGATTCCTCTTGTGTTCAAATTGCTCCTAAACACCATCCTTGGTCTAATTTAACTGTGACAATCAGTCAAATTAGACCAAGGACAGAATTTAAAATGATGGCGGTGTTTAGGAGGTCTTCGGTTGCCATGGGAACACACATTTTCCTAGCTTAGTTTTCTTTGGTTGGAAACTATAAATGACACTGAATTATAAGTTGGTACAGCTAAATGGATCAAAGTGGTCAATCAATCAGCACTAAATGCAGCTTCATCAGTGATACACAAATTAACTTTTCATGTGCTAAATATATTCAAATATATATATATATATATATATATATATGACCTGTTTATAATTGAATTCAGGTATTTATGTGTGTGTATGTACCTGCAGGATTCTCCCATGGTATGCTGGTGTCTTCTTTTATAGGTATTGTAACAGTACTGGGTAAAGCAAAGTACTGTGGCAAAGAAGCCTCCACACTGTATTCTATACCTTTACTGTGGTGAACACCTCTTAACAGTTGGGCCTAAGAGGAGACAAGAAAAGAAGAGAGACAGCAAGTGAAACATGGAAAACAGGGAAAACATCTCACAGCCAAGCCCACCATCCAACCATAAACAGCTTCCTACTGTATACCCAAAGATCTGTGTACATGTGTGTACCTGTTGTTTGAAGAGCTTGCGTGCAGCTGTGGATGCCCTCACGGTGCTGCTATGCAAAGTATGTGTCAGCATCCGCCTCCTGTATTCATCGGCACTCATGCTGTGCTGACCCCAGACGGCCAGAGCTTGCTCCCAGGCCATATTGATCAGCGGCACACGCACCACCTCCTCACAAACCTGTCCCACCTTGCACTGTAGGCTTAGTACTGAGACACACACAGCTGGCTCTATTGGTGGAGAAAAACGTGTGTTGATATAATTTGGTTCTCTATTCACTTTAAATATACTTCTTCATATTTATGTGATATACAGCTAAAGAGCCAATATTACTATTTGTGCCTTTTGATTAATGATTCAGTTATTGATGTCCTGTGGTGAGTGTAATTTGAATGATGGACAGAATATTTGATTAATGGAAAACAGCCACAGTAAATAACATTTAGTTTCACTTGGACTATGATGACCAAAAATGCTTTATTTGTCTGACAGGTTTCCTACCAGAATTGTTGGGGATAGAGACTATGTTAGAGCTGGGCTTGGCAGTGAGAGGGGAAGGAAGAGGCAATTCTGCTGTGGCCTTTAGCATATAGACCATATCTCCCACCTATAGGACACACAAAGACAGACATGGTTGTGAATAAATGAGGGTCATTTGCAACACTGATTGGAAATGTTTGAAGACCCTATATAATCAAACAAGAATACCTGTGTTAAATATGCTATTTGGTCTTTGCCTATTTTTAAACTTTGACTCTACTATACTGCACTTTAGCAACAGCTATAGATTCGACGGGCTGTTGTTACACATCTTAAACTCTCACACCCAGGTGGAAAACTAATCTAACATTAGTTTAAATTGAAAGCCTACGTAAGCACACGTCACTTTTTGTTTTACAGGATGAAAACATGATTGGATTTTGAAATAAGAATAAATATAAGAAAAATTTTTGTATTTTCTTTGGCATATATTGTTGAATAGGTGAACAATATGACTGAGGATGTGATCTTAAGTGGTTAAAAAGGTATTTTTCATTTCATCTCAACTTTAAATTATTTGATAAGGGACAAGCGATATGGCCCTAAAATAATATCATTATATTGCAAGGTATCTTTGAAATAAAGATATTTATGTGCATATGAACAATACAAGTAATACGTATATATAAATAAAAGTATTACAATATACATGTTAAAGCCCTTAACTTTAGATAGATACTATCAAACCATGAAAGTAACCAATGTCTTGAGATAACATTTGAGGGCAAGCTTTTGGTTTGCTGCTAGCAGACCTGTAAAATAGGCCTCTGTTCTTTTTCTCTGAAGGTTAATGTTATCAATCCACTTCAACACTACCAAAGTCGTGGGTTGCTGCATGTTACTATTTATACCAGTATTGTTGTTTGATTATATGATATGGCGAAAACCTTGATTCTGATGTGGAAACACTGTAATGGAAACACTATACTATAAATATATTTTTGTTATTACAGTCTGTGTGTATAAAATTAGCAACAGATATTTTGGTATTGTTTCAAAGTCTTTCCCATCTTGTACTCTGCTGTAACGGAACCAGGGTAGACAGCACCTGTAGACAGAGCATCACATTTCACTGACACTGACAATGTAATTTACTAAGCCCTGTAGATTTTCTTTGCAATGTGAGAAATTATAAAATTCTCTTCCGTAAATGTTCATAACTGTCTGCAATTTCAAAAACACAAGTTATTTGACAATTATTTAAAAAACAAAATCCATTAGAGGGAATTGACAGACAACCCGGACACACACTGACCTGTGGGCAAACTAGCAGCACAGAGCAATACTTGATGCCTGGGCAGAAGGGCAGGTAGTGGATGTTCAAAGTGTCTGCTTGGCCTGACTTCAGACAAACATTCCTCACTGCACTCAGGAACTCACTGCCTTCACCATCTGGGCACACACACAAACATGTATAGACCACAACCAAGCAGACATGAATAAAGGTAGTATGCTCACACACAAGCTTAAACAGTAATTATGGGTGCACAGAGTGCAGAGCATGTGTGCATGCCTGTTTGTACTTACTGAGATCTGAGCACTTCCCTTCCATCTCCTCCCCACAGCTCTTGTCTGAAGTCATCTTCTCTATACTGACAGAGGGAGGAAGAGGAAAGAAAATCATAATAATTCATAGTATATGGATATCAAACTACACAGGTGAACCACAGATGACCTCAGTCCTACTTCAAATCCTCATAGTCAACTCCTGATTGTGAGAAGGAGCTGGAATGTTTGGCTTTGAAGACGTCTCAGGTGGTGAGAGATGCATACTAACCAGCTATTCTTAATGACAACCCAGTACTCTCTTGAGGAACAACCTCGTACTTTACCTCACCTTCTGAAGCAGTGACTAGCAGGAGGAACACCCTGTCTCTTTAACAAATCAGCTCTTTCTCTAACTCTAAAACAACTGTATACAGATAGTATGTGTATTTCTGCTTTAATGCGACTGAAAACGAGGAAACAGGTAGCTCTGTCCAAGGGTAACAATAATCTGTCTACCCGCACCACTAATTAACATGTTGTATGATCTATCTCTATATATCTAGTTTGTTAAATATGTAAAAAAAAATAAAAATATAAAAAGGTTAAGTCTGGTTTTACGCAGAAATATTTCTTCCTGACTTCCTGCCACTTCCAGCCACTGCACCTGGCTAAGAAATAGTCCCACACATAACCCTCCATAAAACCACAACTTGTCATTTTCACTGTAGATTTAGTTACCTTTGGACAGAGCCAGGATAGCTGTTACCTCCTATTTCCAGTCTTTAAACTACGCTAACCAGCTCCTGGCTGTAGCTTCATATTTTCCAGAGTGTTACAGATCTTCTCATCGAACTCTCAGCAAGAAAGCTGTCAAACTATTCTTGTAACTGTGTTTGTGTACTATGTGTCTTTGATTATGCATTAGCTGTCTCTGCTGAGTGTTGTGAACAGTGCATGTGTTACCTGGCCTTGGAGGAGGCCCGTTGAACGAGGCTGTCTTTTTTCTTTTCAGGCTTCAGTGGGTTGAACAGAGACTCCGCCAGCACCACCCTAAACACACAGGCACGTACACACACAGCAGAGAAGTTTGAATTCAGCAATACAACACCGAAAACATACTGTACCGGGGGTTTGTCTCCGGAAAGCCACCGCGCTGTTGAATTTTTAAAATACAATCTCTCTTCAGTGCAGTAAGCATCACAAACAAAATGTAATTCACCTCCACTGTACTAAATCTCACAGACAGTTATAGTATCTTAAACCTAGGAAAATAAAACCTAGATTGTACTAGGTGAAAAATGTGTTTCGTTGTAATTTGGGTGCACAGACCCTTTCAAACTTTCAGCTTTATGTCAAGAAGTCACAAGACAGTCACAAATTGCCTACATGTATGTGTATGTGGACAGAGACACCTACCTGAATTTAGCTTCTTTATTGAAAGGGTTTGTTATGGGCACTTGGATCAATTTCAGCTGGTAGCATGGAGACTTGCACTTCATAGTATTCTATGGAGAAACAGAAGGAAGCAGACAATCTGTCATCAGGGACAGCCTACAGCTGTAGCCAAGCCACAGCCAGCCTTCAGAAACACAGTGTACTGTGTGTGATGTGTGTTAGACACAGCATGCTGGTGAGTAGTGATTCAGTTAGCACACAGATGTTTGCAAGCTATCGACAAATCAGTAAGTGTGGCTTGTAGTCAACAACTATACCATGTAGTGCATTAAGTGTAACTGTAATGTGACAGTCAAGCCACCCCATCAGTTAATTATACTCACTGTGGGGGTGATGTGACTGACTTGGGTCTTGAGATTGAAGGCCAGCGTGGTGCCACACAGGCCAAAAGGAGAGCTGGAAATAAGCAGAAGGACTGCCTCCATGGGCTGCAAAAAGGAGCAGCTGAACTGGACAGTCAGTTTAGTGCTCGACCTGTGAAAATCACCACAACCAATGGAAAATGATCTGATATTTTAGCCTCTGTTTTCTCATGGAACCAGAATGCCCTCCACAGTGCTTTTACAACTCAATTATTTTATTGTACAACCTCCCATTTTTAGGTTATGACAGTAATGAGTCAGCAGAATATTAATACTATGTTTCTGCATAATGGTATTGTCCTTAAAGACAGCATTTCTGAAAGTAAAGTTAGGGATTCAAAATGGGACATGGGCTATTTTTAAAGAGGTCTCACTTGGGAGCAAAACGGGTACATTTTAATGAGCTACAGTCTCAAGGCAAAACTAAATTTACTCAACATGGAGTGTGAATAACTGAAAAACTAAATAAGTTGAGGAGGGTTTTTATTTTCTTTGCAAGGCTCAGGTCTGCCTAAAAGAAGTTATTTTGGAAGTACAGATGCAAAGACAGCACTTCTTCACTAACGATACCAATTTTAGTATTTATTGTTGATGCAATCTACAAAAGACATGCACCAATGTTTCATAATTATAATTTTATTGCACTCTGTTTTCAAGATCATTTATGATTTGACCTAGAAAAATATGCTTGTAAACACATATACATGTGTCCTGAGCAGATCATTTTAGTGCAATGCATAAAGATTTTGTTCTTAGATCAAAATGGAAATAATGCAAATTTCCATTAGTCATCCAAGGAAAGGCGTCTGAATCCCAATCCAGTTATGTACATAATGCAATACTAGACATGTGCTCAAGTTTAATACCTTTCTTATAAGATGTTTCTTTGACTTTCTGTCATTGAGTGTTGGCAGGTTTGGTTAGATTATTACAATAAAAAGAGGCAGCACACTGTACGTACACGTTAATCATTCTTGATCTAAGGGAGTAAATATGACAGAAATGGAAAGTCTGTAATTACTTTACTGAATAAAGGTCAATCTTCGAGACAAACTGAAAGAGATCTGAAAGTTTCTTTAAAGACCATGGAATGATTTAATGACAATGGCACTCACAGGGACCAAGTTAAGACCCGAGAGGCCAATGGCGTTTACTGAGCCATAGAAAAAAAATATATATATATAGGTTACATGCCTGTAATGACTAGTGCTTACAGTCTCTGCAGTATAAGCTCACCTAAATACTACTAGATTTGTCAGTGGACCAGTTGTTGTCATGCTGTAGCATGCTGTCGGTTTAAACTTGTTTCCTGGTTAGTTAAGCTGCAAGCTGCAGTTCAGTTATTATCAGGTATTAACAGGTTAGAGGAATCTTACTGTGATTACAGTTTAAATAAATTATTTAAATTTGACCAGATGGCCTCAGTGTGGTAGATTCTAAAAGATATGGTGTTATATCACACTCGATGCAACAATTTGAAAATGTAAATAAGTTGTCAGGGCACAAAAAAAATATGTGAAAAAAATCTAATCAAATCGTAGATTTGGAGAATCGTGATACCCCTTCTTTTAGCAGAGTCACTACCCGTCTTAGCTTAGCATGCCATACACTGGTATTTTCAGAATAAACTGGGCTGTGAATTGTCCTACTATGTTCTAGGACAGTTTTTATGAAAACACGGTATATAAACACTGAAATCAAATGTAATGCTTTTTAAGGTCTTTTTAAGACCTCAACAAAGAAAATGTAAAACCACTTCCACAGCAGAACAAATGCACTATAGGGCTAGTAATGGATATTCTTCCAGTATTGATATGGTTTCTACATATAACAAACATTTGCAACATCACATATACAATTATTTAAATCTAATAATCAATTATACAAAACCTTAAATAAATAATTTTGGGAAGAGATTTTCATTGAAACTTGCTTAATTTGACCAAGGATATTTTTTAACAATAAAACAATATGCAACACAATATTACTGCTGAATCCTAACGCACATAAATACAGACAGGGGTGTATAGACCACAGTCCAAATTAAGTGAAGAACAAGGCCAACAAAAACGGACCTATTTCAAGACAAATCTTTAACAGCACAGAGTAATTTTAAGCCAGTTATAAATATAAAATATAAACAGTTAAAAACCTTTTCTTGCTGCAGGTCCCCGGGCTTACAACACATCGCAAATACAGGAGGACAGTGTTAGTGTCCTCCCGATATAACAACCATTTTGATAGGATGTTCTGAGCCTTAGTAATGTCACAAAATTTACTGAAACCTATATTTATTTATATTCTTTCATATTGAGATACTGATATCCCTAGAATGGGTAAGTCATGCTGAATAAGTGAGTTATGATTTTGACTTTAAGGTTGCATGCTACTTTAAATACAAGTATATAGTGATTTCCTTTTCTGGGTAAAAAACATACTTTGGAGGAATGGTGACAGTGGAACCATCAGGTAGGGAGAACAGATGTGCATCCTCTCCTAAAAGGAAGACCTGGTATTTGACAGGCTTAGAGGCTGGGCTTTTCAGATGCACCTGCAGCACACACACACACACACACACACACACACACACACACACACACACAGAAATAGCCACAAATGTCGCTGCCAACAAGCAATATAACAATGAAATCCATCTTCCTTAGCACAGACAAACTGACATTTGTTTTTGTTAGGCTTGTAATGTGGCTTAACCTGACAATGTGGATCATTACCCAAATGTACATTTGTCTGTGTTTGTAATCCTGTTACTGTGTGTGTGTGGGTGTCATAATCCTATTAATGTATGTGTGTGCCTATAATCCTGTTAATGTGTGTGATCCCAGTTGCAGTGTTTGTATGTGACATTATCTGTCCAGGAGGTTATTATCCGAACCATTTTCAGTCTCACAGTGCTCATGAATTTGATTTACAAGGCATTATTTTGGTGTCTTTTAAGATTGAAGTCGTGCTGTGTGTGTGTGTTACCTGTTTGCTGAAAGTGCTGTGCAGGCCTCCTGAGAGAGTGATGGTGTGCAGTGGCAGATATTGAGGCAGCCTCTCATACAGGTGAACACACAGCATTAACATCTGCACTGGACTGGGGTCTGATAAGTCTGTAGGCTGAACACACCACACACACTCAAATACAGGGACACATAGGGGCAAAGTCACAACAGGAAGTTCTGCCTAATCTCTGACATAATCCCCATAATATATGAAATATCTTCAGGTATTAAAGAGGTCATTAATTAAGGTAATTAATGTAGTAGTTAAATATTTTAATTGTGAGCTTAAGCCCTCCACCAGTCGGGGCTTTATGGCAGAGTGGCCCGACGGAAGCCTCTCCTTAGTGCAAGACAAATGAAAGCCCGCATAGAGTTTGCCAAATAACACATGACGGACTCCCAGACTATGAGAAATAAGACTCTCTGGTCTGATGAGACAAAGATTGAACTTTTTGGCGTTAATTCTAAGCGGTATGTGTGGAGAAAACCAGGCACTGCTCATCACCTGCCCAATACAATCCCAACAGTGAAACATGGTGGTGGCAGCATCATGCTATGGGGGTGTTTTTCAGCTACAGGGACAGGACGACTGGTTGCAATTGAAGGAAAGATGAATGCGGCCAAGTACAGAGATATCTTGGAAGAAAACCTCTTCCAGAGTGCTCAGGACCTCAGACTGGGCCGAAGGTTCACCTTCCAACAAGACAATGACGCTAAGCACACAGCTAAAATAACAAAGGAGTGGCTTCGGAACAACTCTATGACCATTCTTGACTGGCCCAGCCAGAGCCCTGACCTAAACCCAATTGAGCATCTCTGGAGAGACCTGAAAATAGCTGTCCACCAACGTTCACCATCCAACCTGACGGAACTGGAGAGGATCTGCAAGGAAGAATGGCAGAGGATCCCCAAATCCAGGTGTGAAAAACTTGTTGCATCATTCCAAAGAAGACTCATGGCTGTACTAGCTCAAAAGGGTGCTTCTACTCAATACTGAGCAAAGGGTCTGAATACTTATGACCATGTGATATTCCAGTTTTTCTTTTTTAATAAATTTGCAAAAAATTCTACATTTCTGTTTTTTTCTGTCAAGATGGGGTGTACATTAATGAGAAATAAAATGAACTTTTTTGATTTTTAGCAAATGGCTGCAATGAAACAAAGTGAAAAATTTAAAGGGGTTGTGGTGGCAATTTTCATCCAAATAAGCACAAAGTCAACACTTGTCTGAGGGACTCACAGCACAGTCAAATACATGAGGTGGGCAAATGAGTCCAGAGCACCAGGGGTGTCTGTCTTTTGTATGTTTCAACAGGACAAGATCATGGGGGAGAAGACAATGGGGTCCATTATCTTCTCACTCAGGTTTTAGCAGTACTTACAATGTGACATGTATATCAATTGACAGCTGATGTATGACATGTGATTATATCATCAGTGGTCAGAAGAGTGATCAATGAATACAGAGACTATTCATTCTGACTACATCCTGACACACAGGAGTGGTCATGTGTCTAATTAAGGTAAGAGAAATGTAACCTGAATGGACACATGACCTGGTTGTGACTTGATGTAAGAAACTTCCATTACAGGGTCTGAATACTTTCTGTACCCACTGTATGTGAAAAAAGTTGTATTTTGCATTTAGTGTTGAAAGTGAAAAATATCTGTTGGTGTGGAGTTAGAAAGAAGCTAGAGGCTCTAGGCTACATTGGCTGCTACTAGCATAACACACAGACTCTCCAAACCAAATTGTTGGCCGTTGAGATGTATTGTGGGTAATGTAGGTGCCAGGATTTGACAAGGAAGAAGAATGTGTGTAATACAAAAGACAATATCTCTGGCTCTACTCTATTGGTTTTGATTTTTTTTTTTTTTTTAACTGTCCAACGTGAGTCCAACAATGTTATAGAAGTGCAATTCTAAATTGACAACTGAGTACTCTTAATATATTCAAAGTACTCAAAAATCCTTCAGTAAAGATTTTATATTTTTTCATTGCCTTTAAACACATATGTGGACTAAAGTAATATGCAGATAAAAGAAGGAACTTAGTAAAAAGCAGTGTTTCAGTCTTATCAACTGGCGTAGCAAGCCAGTTGAAAATCTGCATAGTCTCCCTTTAGGCCTGAGGTGGAGCTGAACCTGAAAACAAACTTGACCAGGATTAGGCGTGTTTGGAGGAATACGTTTAAATGGTAATTTAGGACAGACTGATTTAAACCTCCCTTTTCTGAAAATAAGCTGGAGTTACTGAAGTAAACCTGGTTTAACTAGTAATCTTGCTGTGTAAAACAGCCCTCTGGTACCATCTGGTATTTACCTGCACATCTAGGTTGAGACAAAGTGTGGTCAAGGCCTGGGCCACTATAATGTTGTTGTGAAGGATCTGCTCCAAGCTGCTGGTTGTGGTGTACATCCTCCGGAAGTGGCTGCAGATCTATAAGGGATAATTAGAAACTATAACAAGGTTTATCTGTAACTCCACATGTTTCATTTGGATAATCGCTCTACTTTCTCGGCCACGTGGTTGCCTGTTACCTGTTGCTCAGCACCAATCAAGCACTGTAAATTACATTTTTTTTTAAATCACAATTTGGCTTTCAAAAAGTTCAAGTTAGGGTTTTGATATACATTTTTGGAATTGAGACAAATTTTTACTGTCAAACTCTTGCAGGCAAAACACCACCACTAAAATTCAGTGAGTCTTACTCTCTCTCTCTCTCACTCTGTCTCTCTCTCCCACACACACACACACTTATATACACACAGAAACTGGTGCTTAGCATGATAAAAAGCTCCCCTAATCTTGTTCAGGACTAACTGCATCCTCATCACATGAATCACAGTGCCACTTACAGACATCAACCACCATCCCTCATTGACTGAGACACGCTGAAAGGTCCGCACAAAATTAACAGACACAGTCAGAGAAACATGCACACACACTGACCAGGTAAGGGCAGTAGGCAGCCAGCAGAGCAGCTAGCACCAGTCCATCTGTCAAGTCCAGGTCAAAATTCACTATCCAGCGTGCTGATGGAACACCACCTGCAAACCATTACCATGCAGAAATTACCTGCCAATCAGTCATACATATTAATGTACTGAAAAACAGAAGGATATTAAATTACAGTATGTTTAAGAAATTATTTTGCAAGGTCTACCTGAATTGAGAGAGAATGAAAAGATATTAAAACATATAACTTATTAAAAATAAAAAAACCTTGTAAAAGAAGAAAAGTTACAGAAAAACCACTTGAAAATAAATAACTATCACAGAAGTGGTTGAAAAGTTTCTGTGGGGGTGCTAAAGATCTTCTACTCTAGTGCTGTGGAACTCATCCTAACAGGTGGCATCACCAACTGGTTTGGGAACTGCTCTAACGCGACACAAGCAGCTGATCATTTTACCAGAGTAGACGTGTCAAACAAAGATGTGTCAAACGACCGTACAGACTAAGACAATATCCGTTATATTTCTTGTTCTGGTTCTTATTTTTACTCAGATTATTATTCACACTAACCTTTTTAGCACAGCATCAAGAGTATGCCACCCTGCATTTCACTGCAAACAGTGTATGAGCATGAGGCAAATAAACCCTTTGAACCTTGAATTTAAAAAAAAAAGATCTGTGTGTGTGTGCATGTTGTGTGTCCTACCTGTACCCCACACAGTCTTCCGCATGCTCTGGTAGTGTATGTTGAGCCATGAGAGCAACTGGAGCTCCCAGGATGAATAGATGTTACTGGCCAGTGGCTGTGAGCTGACAGGGAGGATTCCATCTACGTCTTTACGGTCCAGGATTGTGTTCAGACTGCTCTCCGATACGCGACACAACACCAGCACCTGGGCATGTGCAGAAGAATATTCAATACTGGTACTTCACAAGAGGAGATTGATGCTTTTCAGCCCTACTTTACATTCACACATGTACAAACATTCACAAGCTGTTTCCAAGTGCAAAAATATTTCCAGGCTTCCATTAGGCTGTTGGGAGTTAAAAACCTTTGTCAAGTGCTTTCATTAAACATTTATTTGACACTCAATACGTATCAGTTATTTCTAATGACCACTGCCCAGAAGGGAGAGAAAGACATAAAAGTATGAAAAGTAGAAGGCCACGTTTTATTTTACATAGGCAGGATGCAAATTCGAAAACATGGCAGGAGCAACATCTGAATATTTTATTTTGGAATATTTTGTTGAGAAATCCTCATTTAGAAGCTTTCAAGACCTGAGGGAGCAATGTGGCTTGGCCAGTCAGGACTTATTTAGATTCTTACAGCTGAGACACCACAATATTTGGAGAAATGGTCAGATCATCATCACTTCAACTGTCTGGAGAGGATGTGGGACTGAGAGAATAAATCACTATGTGTTTTGGGAATGTTTTGGGGTTCACCACTACTGGAAGACAATCAGAGATAGCACGGAAAAGGTTTTAAAAATTAAGACTGACTTTAGTTTTCAGGTCTTGTACTTTGGTAAGATATAATAGCTTCATGGCTTTTATAAAATGTTATTGCTTAGTTTTATGCTGGGCGCCAGTAAAAAAGCAATTATGAAAAAATGGTTAAGTCAAGGACTACCAACAGTAGCAACATTAACATGATGCATGACATTTTTGTAACGGAAAAAAATTAACATTTGCTTTGAAACTTAAGACAGATGTATTTGATAAAGGCTGGAAAGGATGGATTGAGTTTATCAACCCATACAGAAGAGATTTAAGGTAAAAGAGCATCAGTTGTACTGTAATCCCTCTGGTTCTTTGCTACACACAAACTCTAGGGATTTTGTTAGTTCATTTTTGTCTTTGTTTGTTTGATCTGTATTGTTTTAGTTTTGTCTGGCTTCATAAACATCATATACATAAACAGGGATACAATGTAAGAAGCGTTATACCTGTTGACTTTCCACTTAAATAAAAAGAAAATATAAAAGTACAAGGCATTGCCAGTAAAACCGAGCTATGGTACACTTCAGCATGATCACAGTGTACAGTAAAACATGAAGTGATTTCCAAGAACACACATAAGTATATATATACATACATATATAATACATATAATCTGACAAGATAGACAGTGGATGAAGACAGGAAAAAGCAGAGAAAGCCAGAAAGAGTTCTTCACCTTGTATATTTGCAGCAGGACGTCAGTCCAGGATCGTTTGCTCAGAGACTCATAGTCAACACTGCTGTAGTCCAGACCACGTTCTTTCTCATTCGACTAAGAGAAACAAACATATGAATATATATGGCACAATATAAAAATTAGAAAATGTATTTAAAGCACATGCATAGGTCTAGGACCAAATTATTGTATGTGCATCTGTACCTGCAGGGAGCACCAGTGTTTGAACTCCTGCATGTCTAGCAAATACTCGGCTCTGATATGACAAAGGCAGGCTCCCTGCACCCTGAACACAGAATAACAATCAACAAAAAGAATTGACAGTTGCCCCAAAATGTCATTTAAACCACTTTCAGACATGAAAAAGGTAACGTTGTTCTCTATCTATAGATCTATACATTTCACTCTTCAAAATAATACTTCCGGCCAATGTACGAGCATGCAAGAGCCCCATAGAACATGCAGATGTATCGGCAATTTTCATTTCTGAAACGTGACGTTGAAACTTCAAAGTATAAGGAGGGACAGCTGGTTTTATTTTTTTTTCTTCCCTGCACTGTATGGGCAAGAAAATGTTAAGGGTGATCTTTCATGAGAATAATCTCCTCAATAACTTAAAGTAGGGCATTCACAGTGTTTCCTGATTTATATATAAAAAAAGAAAGTAATTAATTTATGTCCATGCAAGTTTGTACAACTGACGGCGTTCAATTCATTCTTGTGATGTTGGAAGTGTTACAGAAATATTACAAGGTCTGACCTTGTGAGATGATAAATTCCTGTCACATATACATAAAAAAAATGTCTGGAAGGGGCCTTACTCAGGAGTCAAACAATGTCAGCAGCATTGTAGAATTGTATTTATGTGTGTAAGGCCTTACTTCAGAAAAGCAAGCATAGCTTTATGCTGTTGTAGCAGCTGATTGGTGCGCTGGTCCATATCACTGGAAAACGTCTGACAGCGAGGAATACCAGGAATCCATTTGCCAGTCAGGTGATGAAGCATGTCCACTACAGACCTAGGCACAACAATACAATACAGTTATGTACCTTTCATCTGGAGATGGATCAATAACCCCACTGATAAGAAATGAAGTCCCACCAGAGCCTCAGTTCAAGTATCATCAGTTATTTTCCCCATTTTACCCTGAGTAGACTGCCCACAGCCATTTAAAAAACAGACAAACATTATTTGCACATGAGAGCCTTTTCTTATTCTTGAGATCTCCATATAAAAGCAATATTCAGCAGGCAGAACCGTCTTTCAAGGTGCACTCTTTAAATCCCTTTCAATTACCTAGTTTCATCATGGTTGTTGATCTAACCATCCAGTTCGATGCTATGTTGTCACAATATAAGCTAGGTCAGCCTTCAATACTTTGCAGCATAATGGTGACTGATTAAAGATTTTTATTTATCTGCAAGGATGTGTACTGAAAATTCCTTTCTTGTATACACACCTGGAGTCTTTACTTTGACTGACTCGATAAGTCCGTCCACCGGAATGATTCGTTTGAATTTTTGACACAACTCTGGTAAGAGAGAGGAGGCATACGTTACAATAGAAGACGTCCCTAAAAGTGGAAGTCCTCTAACATAAACCAGTCTCCCAATGTGGCTCCTAAGCTAAACTATTGGGAAATTTCCATACCTTCTGAGCGTGTGTGGTATAGAGATAGGGTGTGGTCCACTCGGCCACCCAAAGAGGCTGAACCACCTCTCTACAGCCAATAATACATTCTGGTAATATAATCCTTCCTCTGAGTTGGCAGCAGGGAATTCTGGGATGCCGAGATTGGTTGGAGTGTCTCCGTTAGAAGAGACGCCTGTATCCCTGCTGGTCTGACCGCTTACAGTGTCACTGTCTGGAAAGGAGTCTGAAGAGAAAAGATACGCACACAGTACTGAACACATAAACACACTCCTGCTGAAACATACACAAAAATATAGAGGTACACTCAAACAATTACAAACAGACACATACACACATCATACACACATCATACACACATATTCATACATTACATTTTATTTTCTGACCTGAAGCTGAGTTCTTGTTTGTTGAGCTGTTGTGATCAAAAAGTGAGGAGGAGGATGAAGTCGGACAAGGGGCAGGACTTGGTGTGTGATAGCGCTGAAGGATCGCCTCAACAGCTGTGGCCCCTAAATGATGAAGAAAAGCACTGAAAAAGTAATCATAGCTGCAGCATGATTATGACTTATGGGTTGACATGTGATGTTTGACGCTGAAGCAATAACAATAAGGCTATTAAGAAGTATGTACACTTCAGGATAAAGATAAGGAATGTGTGTGTCTGTGTAGGGAAGAGGGGGGTGTCCCCCCCTTCTCCTTTTCAACGCTGTACCTCTATTCTTTTTCCACATTCTTGAAACTAGTTTAATTTAGTCTAGTTTAATTTAGTTGTTTAATTTAATTATTCACTCATACAAACTTATATGACTCAAATATTCAGGAAGATGAATAATAAAGTTATCTGCTATGATAATTTAATGATGAATGCCACAGACCCTACAATGACTTTACATAGAAAACAACGGGTGTGGGTGTTTTGAAGCATATCATATGCTGTCGGCTACAATGCCTTGAGATGCAAACCGCTTGTGTCCCCTACTACATGAATACATTTTTTGAGCTAGGCCTCCTCTTTTAATTATTGGCCAATGACACTCGGTCAAACAAAGCTGAAGTCAGCTTGATTTGGACAAGCTAACATTGTGTAGCTCAGTCAAACAGTAAGATTTCAAGTAACAGCAACTGAAAACAGTCGAGCACAGTCCTGTTCAGGCATGTCCAATTTGCCCAGGCAGAGTGTGGACCCCACCTCAAAAAGTTTTTTTTTTGGTTAAACACGAATCACGTAGATGCCCCATTTTCTATTCATAATGGAGAATGATGAGTTTGTAGCTATACAATATTAATTACACAGTTTGGATTCCCATCTACAAATAACCCGTTTTTTAAGACTTTCATGAGGTCTAGGCTTTCAGTCTACCCATGCTCAATATAGGTCATGCGTGTGTGATTGTGTGTTATACAGTACCCGTCTTGAGAATAATCTGTTGCTCGGAGCGGTGCAGGGCCATGAAGGGCCAGACTGTCAACAGACAGTTGTCAGCGATAGCACACAACTTAACCTTAAACCTGAAGGGAGAGGAAGGCAGAGTCAAAGAGAACAAGAACAGAAGAAAGTCAAATTGGTAGATTGGTAAACAACTTTCAATGTATAGGTTTAAAGGATAATGCTGTTCATATTCTCTAGTATTTTTATTGTCAACAAATCCCATGTTAGTCCGTCTCTTGATACTTTCTGACTTCACCACCCTGTCCGTGACTCTAATCTCCAAGTCTACCGGTTTCTACTGAAGGTATAAATCTTTAAAGACACCTCATAAATATAAAGTTTAATTTCTAAAATAGGCTCACTAATTTCCCTAAAACAACTGGTTGCTGTAGTTTTTAACAAACGTAGTAAATTTGTTGAAACTATATTTATTGATAAATCCAAATTTGGTGTTCTAGTGCTCTGAGCTTGTTACAGCAAGTCTTCTGTGGAGCTGCAGGTAATAATAAAGGGAGGATGAGGAGGAATAGAAAAATAAAAGACTGCTGCCTTTTAAAATGGGGGATTTTACCTTTGTTGAAGATGTGAGCGGGATGAAGGATGAGAGTAGGCAAAAAGACAGAAACAAAAAAAAGGAGGGGTTATGTTTTAACATAACCAGTTACCTGTTGTGGAGGTGGTCAGTGAAGGTAATGGTTGTGCAGAGGGACAGAGGGATGGTGGAGCAGAAGGACACACTGCAGATTATAGAAGTCACACTGGCCTCCTGGTTCTGGATGCCTACTTCATGTCTCTATGATTGCAGATAGAGTGGGAAAGTGGAATAATTTCAAAGCTCATGACAGTATTTTTGTGCCAGCCAGGAAAATCAGTTACACTGTCATATTAATCTAGTTTGTCTCATCTGACTACCAGGTGGATTAAGTGACAGATCTGGATGCACAAAATCAAGTTTTGCTCACACTGCTGCATTGCTACTCAAGATCTTGAAAAACTGTAGACCACATGACATGGAGGCAAGTAACAAGAACAACATCTATTTTGGGTCAGATGGTCCTACATGACTTTTTTCAAAGCAGTGTAAACTGGTCTGAGTACAGTGTTGTACCTGATCCTGGTTTGGGGCAGGGATGGTGTTACCATCTGGAAAGATGACAGAAACAGGCTGTATCTTTGTCCCATCCTCCAGTTCTACCTCATCCACTTCAGCTGATACCATGGTCTCACTGCAAACATGGACCAACAGTGGATATGTAAAAGAAGAACACATCAGGTAGATACAACATCCAAACTATACTTGAATGTGATATAATTTGTGATACGATGTGTGATGATATCAACAGGTGATATAATGAAAAGCTCCAGAAAAACGAGGCCTAGTAACTTGTGCAGTTGAGCTAAATAGAGGCCACTGTTTGAGGAAATATGGTATAGGTTAAAAAGCAGTTGCCCTAAAAAATCGATTCTTGAGGAACCCCACAAGTTATTTTACAGTGGTTTGATGAGCACAAAGACAAGTTTCCCTAAAATTTAAGAAGCAGCAACAACGGCAGATGTAAGTGGATAGTAAAAATGCATGATAAATGCTCAACAGCTGTAGTCTACAGAGCTTAATGTAAATGGTATGGCAATGCTAGGTATGATAAAATGCTAGGTTTGATAGGCAATCTTTCTAAATGATCCCAAGAAAATCTTTCAATTTATCAAGTTACAATATAACTGTGAAACCTTTTCATGATTTAAATGGAAATTTGGATGCAATACATCCAGCTATATGGATACATGTGATTACTGAGTCTGTGGTCAGATCTTTATTTTACCATTCATGCTCCCATGCAATATTCTAAGCAACTCTGTGCATATTGCTTGTGGGTACAGAGTAGCCCATTTTTTATTGTTTTATGTAGATATTATTGCTGGTAAACAGTGCCCTAGATATGTTTACTTGAGGAGAGTAAAGATCTTTATGCATGCACTATGTTCCTTAGTTCAGTCACAGGGATGTGGGTCAGAAAATGCTGCCACAACAGTAATAGTGCATCCAGACTGCAGTCCACTATGAAATCTGAGTGTACAACAACAGAGGAATGAGAATTAGTTTATTGGCTTAAAACGTAAAATAAATCCAACACAAGTGCAGACCTGCCAGTTAATGAGTCCTGGCTTGATTGATAAAAATCCCACTGAAATGAATTATGTGTTCAGTTTATGTGTGTGGCAGTGTTTTCTCTGCACTCATTTACCTCCAATTGCTCATCACAGCTGGTAAATAGCCACAAACTAAAAAAATTTAAATATAATAAAAATCCATCATCGTTATAGATCAACTTACACAAAAAACTGCCGACTATAAATAGGATCTCAAAGCAGTTGTCCGTTTGTCATGTCAACAGTAACAAACAGTTTTTGGCCTGGGATGAAAAGAAAATAGTGAGTGTGTGTGTGTACCAACCCAGGATATCCTGAGGCCAGCACGGCCAGTGTGGCAGATGCATTGCTTTCCAGGGGTACTGGTGTAAGGAGGATTTGGGGGGGGTGGATGGTGATACAAGGAAGCTGGAGAGTAATAGTGATGGACAACTCCCGGTAAGGTTGATGTCCCTCCTCACCTTCTATCCCCTCCCCTCCCTCTCCTCCCAGGTAAAGTGGGAAGGACAGTTTGGTCACTTTTCCAGGCCCTAGGAGAAAAAGGTGTACAAATCATGTTGAGCACAGTTCAGCCAGTGCAGGCTGAAGGTGGATTTATAGTTGCGCATTAAGTACAACTAGCTTCAAAGCACATGCATGTAGCCCCGTGCGCCTTCTCAAAAACACCACTGCACATAGGGGCTATAGCAGTGGTGGAGAAATTGGGCAACTTGTGTTTTCTCCAATTAGTTTCTGATGCCAATGGAGGTTGTTGATTGTGTAAACAACATTAAGCAAGTTGAGGAAAGAATTGGCAATTTTCTCCTTTTCAGTAACACACATCTAATAAAACCATATCAAGTGCTTGTCACTATCCATTAAAGAAAGAACATAAATGGAGCATTGCAGGGCAGTAGTCTCCTAGTCAGTAATGAGGCACGCTGAAATAGAGGTTACCTGGACATGACTCCAGTTCTACAAGTACGAACATAGCCCGCCGTCGCTTAATATCACAAATTTAATGAGAAAAATTAAACACAATGCAGCCTAACCACATATGATAAAATTCTGGAATATTTTAACCTGGGGTATTTACCATAAATGTGGCCATTGTAAGTAATAACTAATAGCTCCTGATGGAGCTCATAACTCCTTCAGGACCATCCGTTCCTGCCAGTCCTCCCCCTATATCTCCATCCAAAACACCAGATAACCAAGGTAATTGCTGAGCATGTCATTTTCTTTTTAAAAAGTCTGGCCAAAGTGCTGCCTTGAGCTCTGCATTACAATACAGGTAAAATATAGGTTGATGTGATCACCACCATGATGTGATTTGTAGTGGTGTTCCAAGGAACACATTAGCACACATTACCAGGATCATGTTTATGCTGCAATATGAAGATTAAGCAGGTAACAATTTTGTTCCCAGATTGTCAGCATTTATTTACGAATGTAAAATTTAAATATTAAAAAATAAGGCCCTGATGCACTTGAGTTCGAACTGTGCCAGAAAGCAGGGTTAGATCATGCTTACTTTGACCTCGTTAATTCTGTCAAGATTTGGAGAAACAAGGTCTCATGCAAAATTTCATATATATACTGGGGAAAGCTGCAGGAGCCTCCTAAATTCTGTTCGTAAAAATGTTATATGGTATTCCAAGAGGATATACATTTCAGAATCTTTCAAGGCAGAATAAAGTCGTATGTCTTATTAGGCTTCACACAGACAGTCATAATTGTTGTGCACTGAGTTTGGGGTGAAAAGGTAAAGCATTCTTTCAAAAACTATTGAACAGAAATAAAAAAGAACCACTGGCCTGTTTCTGGTGGTTCTCCACTTGACAAGCTGGTATGTGAGTATTGCCTTAAGATGCATAATCCACCCTTGTTTATGGTTCATCACTAAAGATTATTAGGGCCCAAGGATTTAATGGTCTAACCCGCATGACAACCTTTTTAAACTGAGTATTACCAGCGTTCAACGTAAAAAAAACTTCCCCACTGGCCCACCAGATCAGAGTTTTACTGGCCAATAAAAATATAAAAACTATTGATGACCTTGATACTCAATTAAACAAATAAACATTAACAACAACAACATTAATAGGCCGTCATGCCTTACAACTAAAATAAGTATTGTTTAGTGTGTTCATGCACTGTGGAATTGAAAAATAAGAAAATTATAAAAAAAAATTATATTTAAAATTACATGACTCTGTATGTGTGAGAAAGAGAAAGGCATCGAGAGATAAAGTAATCCATCATTGTGTGTGTGTGTGTGTGTGTGTGTGTGTGTGTGTGTGTGTGTTTCCATTACTTCTCACCTGTTCTGATAGCCTCAGGGCTGATGCTGACCTCCAACCAGATGGACTGGCCTGGCCCCAAACTGCCTGATGATGGAGACACCGTACATAGCCCCTCCTCTCTTTTGTCCTCTGTTGGTACCGCTACTGCACTGCAGTCAAACCACCAGTTTATATGCTCCCTGACACCATTACACCAAAACACACTCTCTTCACACACGGCTTTCAGCTCCACCTTCTGCAGAGGGGGAGAGGAATAATATACAGAACGGGACCAGAAGAACAGACGAAAACAAGAAAAAAGGAAACAAGCAATTATTTTATTTGATGATTAATCCAAATGTAATCAAATGATTCAAGTATTCAGTGAATAACGGCAAGATGACAGGTAGAAGTGAAAATAAAAGAGGAGGAAAGAGAAGAATGAGATCTAGCAAAAAAGTTGAGGGAAAGCCTGAAGAAGGGAAAAATAGAAGGAAAAATGTGAATGGAGGAAGACTGGACAAGGATAAGCTGCAGATATATCCTTACTGATACCTTACTGCAAGCATCAGACTGTGGTGCCACATAGAACTGTAGTCTAGAGGGTGACATTTCCAGTGGAGCGCAAAGCACTAAAGAACATTGTGAAAACAGAAAGGGAAAGAAAAACATTACATACCATGTGTGAAATTTGTTCTCTTCACATACAATGTAACGGGATTTCAGCTGTGACTTCAGTTTCATTCCAGCAGATAGATATCACTCACCAACACACACACAACTCTAACTCCACTTTAATGACCCCACCTGTGGCCTGGATGCGCTGTGACCGTCGTGTCGCCATGGTGACAGACTGGGGAAGAGGTTTGACGACATGCTTCCTGCTGCCAGCTGACAGTGAGGAGGAGGAGGTGGAAGAGGAGGACGGAGTGAGGAAAGGAGACGGAGAAGCAATGGGCCATCTCACTCCGTTGACCATCAGCGGCAGGTCGAAGTCATAACTGGCCACCTGCAGGAAGACATTTCCTTAATCGTCCTTCTCTACTTCTTTGATATTTTAATGAATCATTTTACAAACAAATATTTTAAAGCTGTAACATGAGAGGAAGCAAGATCTGCAATTGACCTGTTCGCTAAACCTAAATGGAATCTAAATGGAAAATGTATTGTCACGACTCTGCCAATATTTAAAAGCTGTGAAAAGATTAAATTAAAGATTACTCCAGCATCTGTACCACCTGCTACTGTTTGATTATCAGCTGTTAAGAGCTTCATGGTCATACTTGTCACTTCATAATGTAAGCCACCTGCACGGCATTTAGCTGTGTTTCCCTGCCCTCTCGCCAGCACAGCAAGTGGCACGCCCATATGACCAAAGCACAGCCAATGATAATGGGGTCAGATTTACCACTCAAATCGCAATTTTTGAATATACTAGGTTCAATGCAGAGAGAGACAGACTTAAAAACAGGGTGGTAGAAATGGGAAGGAGGCGGAGTGTTGTTGGAGGAGGCAAACAAACAGGGTTGATATCCTGAGAGTAAACTCAATAGTATAATGTACAGTAACATTTGCCTATCATCTATCACAGCCTAAAATGTGGCCATTAAATTTTTTTTTTTTTACGATTCAACATAAGCTCATCGCCTCAGCACCGATGTGGTGCTGAAACCAAAAATAGTGAGTTTGAAACTCAATACAACAGTTGGCCAACGAAAAATGACGCCTCTTGCTTCTAATAGACAAGCTTAGTGTTTCTCTGACAGCGCCAAGGTTACCTCCCATAGTCCGTTCGTGAATTCCCTCCAGTGGTATCAGTGGCACACTGAGCACTGCTCTCAGAGGCTAAGAGCCTCTGATATAATGATATTATATGCGTTAACTTGCGTTAATTTTTTAGCGCGTTGTTTTGTAATTAATGAATCAAAATTAACTTGTTAATTTGACAACCATAGTTTGAAGACATGGAAATAAAAAAACAGCACTGTATTGAAGTGTAGAGCTAGTTAGTCCAGTAAGTATGATAAGGAAAAATGTAAGATCAGACTATTCCTATGACAAATTATTTCATTCTAACATAACTCTGCTTTTCTGATTAACTTACTTGTTCGTATTTTTAAACAATATGTGTCACTTCTAACCTTACAAGAGAAAAGGTAACTAACCAATGTGTTTGGGGAATGTTAGTAAGTTATGTAAAATCTGTCTTGAATAACTAGTTTGAACTCTGGTAGCATCTTGGATGTACAGTGTACCTGGATATACAGTAGGAATATATACAGTGGGGATATATTATTACACAGTAGATGTGATATTTGTTTTTTAACACAAATTGTTACCCCACAAACCAATGTCGTTAGTTAATGGAATGGTCCTTAGCCTTAGACGTAACTCTGGGTTATGGCTGTAGATAGCTAGTAAGCTGGACATGGCATCGTAGCTAACGTTAGCAGATAAACTTACACTTTTACCCTTGGGTTTTTGAAAAGGCTATTAAAAAAGAGACCCTACAAACTCTTATATATCAAGTAGCGCTCCTACCAAACCCCAATGCTCACTACTTCAGAAGTGTCTAGTATCGGTTGCTAAGCTATGATTGGACAATTGCTGCTCAGAGGAGGGGTTTAGAAAACAGTCAGTTCAGGGATGTCCCTTTGAGCTTGGTCTACTCAATCTTCATGATACTGTGTCTACTGGGAGATGTTTGGTCAAAATCTCACCTGGGTGGGGGAGAAGACGAGGGAACAGTCCACTGTCTGGTTACCCTGGACCTTCACAACAGTCACACCTAGGTCCTTCTCTGCTTGTAAAAATGCACAGACACGATCACAAAATCAAAAGCACACACCAAAACTCAGTAAACCCAAGGCAATATGCTGTGTATATAAAATGTGTAAACACTTTCATTTCACATATTACTTCTACTCTTTTCGTAATCTATTCTAGTTGCAGACAGAAAAGGATACTACATCCTGTGTTGCATGAACAAACCTCTTTTCTTCTTAGAGACATATTAACCACCCACCACCATATATCAACTGTGTGATACGGTATGCTGCATTGTGCGCGTAAATACGTACTTGCTGAGGGCTGACAGAGCTGCAAAGAAAAGTCTGTGTATTCTGACAGGCCGAAGGTGACCTGGGCTGCGGCTGACGAACGGTTTGTCAGAGCGAACGGTATCGCTCGCTGAGAACCAGCATAGACCCCGAAAAACTGGAAATGAGACTGAAAAGAGGAGGGGAGAAGTTAACCCAAGTAGATGAAAGAGAAACAGTAATCTCAAAGATAGATATCTCACTATGTGGAAAAATTGCAAGTATTATAAGGCTTAAAGGCATTTTCGGTGTATCAGGATGAATGAAATCAATAAATGCCCTTCCGGTTGTCTTGCTCAGACATTTAATTATCCTGTTATTTACCATTTCAGCCGAGTAATCAACAACACAAATATCATACAGAAAAACTAATATTGGTACCTTTCTTTGCCCTTTGAGGGTGTCTAGCTGATTAATAAATTGGTTGAAAAGTCTCTGTATTCCTTTTATCTATTAAGTTTGAGTGAGAGAACTTATCTACTCCTCTCTTGATGTTTCAGAAAGCAATTACACTGTCACATCCTGCCATGGAAACTCTGCTCCAGCACCTTAACAACTATAGCAAATAAGAATGAAAGAGAAAGAATATTTTTCTGCTTTCAACGACTGGAGATGTAGCAAAGCAGAATATCCTTAACTCCCTTTCTGTCAAAGGTGCAACCCTTGCTGTTTCCAAAGACACACACAAAGTTCTTCTTCTTCCTTACACCATCACTTCCCCCCTATATTTTAACTTTCCACATCAATGAGCCAAGGTAATATCACCTTTGTGGAAATTAGGATTGATAAAAACCATGGAAATGATCCAGGAGTCCATTTCAAACTAGAGTACACAGGCTCCACCATCACAAATTCAAATCTGTGCATATTCATGTCCATTATGTTCTTGAATGCTGTCAGTGGGATATGACAAGTGAGCTTTCAGTACAATTTCATAGAATTTTTATAAAATTACAATTACAGTAGAATCCACACTTCTCTTTCCCTCACTTCCTCCCTGCCTCTCACACACCTAAAACATTAACCCCCACCAACGACCCAAATAAGTGAGCTTTTTAAAATTAAAACCCAACATAAATCAAGAAACAGATGCATTACACTTCGACAATGATACACTGTATAAAGTCATTAATACAAGGCTAGTGGAGGTGAAAGTAAATTGGCATCAATAATTATGTATTAGAAATAAAGCCATCCCTTTTTGTCAGTGACAAACCTGAAGAATACATTACCTTTCAGTTATTATAAAGCACAATGGTATCCAAGAAATCAACAACCGTACATATAATCTGCTTCATAGTTTTTATTTGCCGTGCCTAAGCTATAAAATACTACTATTGCACGGGAATATAATGTTGGTATAATACAGTTATACTATGTATGTAAATTGATTAAATTATGGACCAACTAATAATTGGAAAAGTGTATGGTGTAATATGTGAAGTGCATCTTTTTTTTCTCCCTTTCTTTTCCTCTATTTTTCATCTCTCTTTAAATGTCTTCTCATCTTGCATTTACATGTCAGTCCATTTGTAAATATATGCTTGTGTTAGTGTTAAACAAGGAGTATGGAGTCAGTCAAAATGTTTTGAAAGCCTGATAGAGAGCATCCTCGTGTTTTCCATCTCAATCTGGCATAGTAACCTGTGTAAACTGTGGCAAATAAAAACAAGATTGCTAGGATTGTTAGAATAGCTGGGAAATGTGTAGGTCATCAACAAAAACATTACATGCTCTGTATAATACAACTGTATTCTTACTGACACCTAACATCCCCCCAACTGAATTAGTCATTACACTATAGACGACACTATAGACGATTTTGGTAAATACAACTTAACGTAAATATAACTTAACACCAACAAACAGAGCTCCAAAAACAAATCTAAATGTCACTCTAATCTCCTCCACACCTACATCCCCCCTCAATTCGCAATGCTGACTCCATTATTGTTTTTAATTCTATACTGAAGACTTATCCTTTTTGTGCTTCTTTTCTTTATTTAAAGTGTCCTTGGGATACATGAAAGGATCCTTTGTACCAAGTGCAGTCAATAGGATGAACAAACCGTTCATTATATTGATTGCGCTTGCGGCATGGAGCAAAATATAGATTGATTATAATGATAAATACTGCAATCACTCAGTCCTGACATTAAATGACATTGTGGAGGATAAAAACATAATAAAGATAAAAGCTTATTCCCATTGTGGTTCTAATTAGAAGGACAAAAGAGTAAGCAAGACAGGTTTAAAAAGGCATGAAAAACAATACAAACAAACAAAGCAGATTTATGATTGACTATTTAACAACCATTTCTTTACCCAAAGTTTAAAACCTTTCTCAGCCTGCTGTTGCAGCAGAGATTCTTGAAAGAAGAATTACTCTAATCTCACTTATAAACTGTCTCACTTATAAACTGTAAAAAATGCAACTCCTGGTTACTTAATTGTTTAAGTAACCAATATTATTTTCTATTATTAAAGTGTACTATACCTTATTTAACTCATTTGAACCAATAAATTACACAAGATTTTAACAGAAAATCGTGAGAGTTACATAATAGTGGTTCTGGTTCCAGTTGCAACACTAAGATATGTTAAGGAACATAGCAGACACAGAAGACCTTTTTACTTAAGGGACAATGTCCTTCTGACCATTACTTGCTTTATCCACAGAGCAAAAGATGAACATTTAATGTTTTAGACTTTGAGCGTTGTCTTTTGCTCACTGCTTTTCATGCATAATAAATGTTTAATGGCACATTGAGCGCTGAGGTTAGATAAAGTAAGTTTTCACAACTTAATATGCAAGGTTTTCACAAGTTGACTCACACGGGAGTTACTGTCTGCTGTAAACCCTAATTGTGTAGATAAAAGGAGTTCATAAATGTTTTTATACTAACTGTAACTGTTACGTAATTCTATTTTTATGCAAGCTCTTTTTCTCTAGCCATGTTTATTGCTAATTGAAAAAACGATGTGTGCATATACATAATGTCAACACACACACACAGAAACTCACCACAGTGATATCTACATTTGGAGGCTCCACTGATCCACCCACTCTGAGCTCTATGGACATGATGTTCCTTAGAGCTATCTGTAACAGACACACGGACAGTGTACATCAATAGTAATTATCAGTAATTATCAATTAAAGGGATAAATCATAACATGAAAATTAAGAGCCCTCCCTCCTCTTCTTCCGTTCTATCTCACTCTCACCTCCACTCTGGTGTCGAACTTGATGACAGAGTCAGGGTTGAAGTGGATCTTGAGCACAGCCTGCCCCCTGCTTGGCACCACACCTTCAGATGGACTCACCACCATGCCTGGCAGAGGGCAAACATCTAACACCTGCCTCAAACAAACAGAGAGCAGAGAGATTGGCTATTTTTCTTGTTCCTTTGTTTTGTACAATTATCTGTGTATATGTGTGGGTACCTGGTAGAAGGCATGGTTCGGTCCAGTGTTGTGTAAGACTGTAGTTCTGATAGAAGGCATATTGAGAGGCACTGATCCAAATAGGATCTGTTTGTCTGCCAGCTGGACACTGGTGGATCCAGTCTGGGAGAAAGGAAAGAAAAAGGAAAATTCTCCCAATGTTATATGTCATTGCTCTGTGATTTTCAATCCATGGGGTTTTTTCCTACATTTTTGGTATACCCACTCTCCCTAAACATGCTTTGTCCAACTCAACTCCAGTCACTGATCTCCCACATTTCACAAAATAACCTTTGACAGCCTCCTAAGCACACGTTTTTTAAGCATGTGAACAACTCAGTGAAGAGCGCAACAGTAACAATGACGACACCTGTATGTTTATGCCATTCATGGACCCAAAAATAAAGGGCACATCCTGGATAGTTGTTTAAGAACTCTATTTTTAACAATGTAGCAGGAGTGAACCAAAATATTTCTATTGATGTTTTGATACCTTAATACTGCTACTCTCTATTGGAATCATTTGTCTTCTCCACAAAGGAACAAACTTCAAACTTATTACAGCAGACGCTCAGGTGTACATTTGTAACACTTGAATGATTTTCAGTGTTATTCAAAGCCAACAAGTAGTAAATATGAGTAGATCGTACAAAGTAATCTTCCCTATTCTAGGGCCAGACCTTAGCAACGCAGTGCAGACGTTGTGTGTTGCCTTCATGGACACAGAGGTCAAAGTCTCCTTCTGGAGGAGAGGAGAAGGAGGAATGCCAAACCACCTCACAGTCCAATTCCCTGTATGGCTCCACTGTACCTGATGAGGGGGGAAAAATTAAAAATATGTATTAACAATAAAGCCCCTTAAAGATAAACGCAACATAGAGGGACACTAAAATTGAGCTGTACTGGTAGCACCTGTTGCTGGTCGAATGGAGAACAGGATGCCACTTTCTGTGACTACTGGTTTCCATGTGAACTCTGCGGCATGGTTACGCTGGTTTCGAAGGGTAACTGAGCTCCTGTATCCTGACTGGGCAAGCAGAGTGGGGCTGGGGCGGAGCACCAGCAGGGTGGTGGACACCTCCAGAGCCAAAGGGACAACATGGGCCTGGACCAGTACCTGACCAGGGTGTTGCTGGTTCACAGAGTAGGATACAGGTCTGTAGGAAAGAAGTATTTTTATATTGCACTTGAACTGCAATAAATGATTTTCGTGCAATAAAAATGTGTTGAGCTGCTTCCCCCGCCAACCTGTAAAAATGACCCAGCTTGTTGCTTTGAAACGTCAGGGGAAGGGTGTTGTGGGAGTGGGGTGGCAGGACGTGGGAAAGGGGTGAGGAGCCCTGCAGCTCAGGGCAGTCCACCTCCAGCTGAACCCAGACGAACACTGACAGATGATTGATCAGCTCCAGCTTCTGAACACACAATGACTGCACACACACCTCGCCGAAGTCTACTAACAATGGACCTAATGAGGAAGGAGAGTGAGATTTTTACCTGGCTGAACATGAAAACCATTCCTCTGCACGTAGCTATTGTTTAAGAAGTTGTAAATTCTTTGATAACATGACAACAATCACTGTAATAAATAAATGTTGATGTTTTAATGCTTCCTTTCCTTTCAGAGAGGGTATAAGAAGAAAGAACAACAAACAAAAACACACTACTACTTGTCATACTTAGTGTTTTGCTGTATCTCACAGTTTATATTCAAGCTATTGTTAGAAACTGTGACTTTAGCACTTCTGAATTGAATCTCTAACCTATGTCAACTTGGAAGAGCTCCTCAGCAGTCAGAGTCCTGTTACAGTCTGCCACCTCCTGACTGGTAGATGGAACTGCATTCATTACCTCTGAAACCTAGAGTGAATGCAAGAGACAGAGACAGCTAAAAAAATAAAACTTTCCCCAGAATATTGCATGTTATTCCACTGTGCAATAGTTTAAAGTTCGTCGAATTAAAACAACTTTTCTCTGGACCACCTTTGATCTGACCTGACTGTTGACCCCCCGAGACATGGATGTCATGTCTTTAGGGCAGCTGCGTTTGGTAGCTGGTGAAGCATGGCCATACTTTGCTTTGGTCTCTGAGATCTCACTGCTCTCCAGGTCCTTGATGCGGAGTGTAGGTGGAACAAGCCCTTGAGAAGGAACAATCCCAATATCCACATCGTCCTCCACTTTTTCCTGCTGTCTAACAACCAAAAAACAACAACAACAAAAAAGGTCAAACTGCACTATTTACTGTCCAACTGTTTACTGTAAGACAAAAAAGTTTCAAATGGGCTTTTAGGTCAGCTTCAGAACATTCTTAAGGAAGCCTACCTCTCCTTGATCGCCTGTAGGCGCGTTTGTCTGATCTGTTTGATGAAGTCTGTGTAAATCTGTCGATGCTGCTGTCTCTGCTCCTCCTCTTCCTCGGTGAAGGCGTAGTTAGTGTCCACATAGCAATAGCGTTGTACACCAGTGAAGATGGTCCTGAGTACGATAAAGACAGGAATCCTTCAGCAACTGTGGAATCTTTAAACTTGGATAATTTCAACACAAGAAAATTGTTGTTGTAGCAATTAGCACATTTCAAATCTAGTTTTAGAAACCACAGACATCAACATTTAAACATATCCTTCTGTTAAAAGAGGCTACACAAGTTTGGTCTGTAAGTGATTTTAAAAATACATACTGCAAAACAAAATATATTTATTTCATACTTTTGGGGAAATATGGATTTGTTGTTTTACACACATTTCAGTTGATGAATTGGTTGTCAATCTGCACTGAGCCTGTGAAAGAGTGTGTTTCTTTAACCTCTACCTGTACTGTCTGTGTGCAGAGGCAGGCCTGATGCTTGTGGCTCGGTCATTAGGAAAAGCCAGGAACTCTTCCCCCTCTATGTTCTGACTCCTCTCCCTGCGATGTATGTGGAGTCGTGTTTTGTCAGCACTGAGGACAGCAGCACGCACCATTCCACAGCGAGCCATTTCACTGGACCGAACGTGAGGCAGTGATCCGGTTGGATTGGTCACTGGTGGAGTGATGCCTTTAGAGTAGGACAGGTATGTGTATCAAAATCATCCAATTATAGGATAAGCCTGGTGATATGCAATATTTTTATTACTGTCAATAATTCCCATGAAAAGACCCAAACCATCAGTGAATTGATGATACTGCCAAGTACTGTGTGTGTATATATAGAGCTACAGAGAGGGTACAAAGTCAAAGTATTAAGAAACAGACACTTTGTTGGCTTTGGCCTTTACATTAATACATCAATATTTACCAGGATTTAGTTTAGGCACGGGGTGTGTGGTCTCACTGCGGCAGACAGCAGACAAGTGTAGAGTGATGGTGTGGAAGCTGCAAAGCTCAAGTCCAGTAACATCTTCAGCGCTGCTGCCACCCCTCTGAACAACATGACCTAAGACATCTACCTTCTGACAAGCCTGGAAGCTCCCTTGCTGTCGTGCAATGAAAGACAATACTACATCCTAGAGAACACATCAGAGAGAGAAAAGTTCCCACATTTACTGCGCCGCTTGGATTTATAAATAAATATCTGAATCAATCACCTTCCTTACCTGGCATTGCCCAGGGCCGATTGTCCCAGTGGAGGGGTTGGCTGTGAAATGTGCTAACTTGCGGAAACGGAAGTTGATGGGAAGTTGAAGGCAGAGGTTCTGCAGCACACACAGCAGGTCGACACGTTGGCCTATCACACAGGTGAGGAAATCAAATCTTTGCGAGGGACTAGGCACCAGAGACACAGGCAGTCCAGAGCCTGTCACTGCCAGCTCCACACTGATGTTACCTAAAGAGGCAAAGAAAAAACTGTTTTAATCAAAATATCAGCGTGATCTATCTTTAATTATCGTTTAATTAATCAATGAATAATGTTGTTCATAAAGCTCTATGAACTGAATTTCTGGCTCAAAACAGTCCTCTGAGCACTTTGGATTGTATTGTATTTTATTAAGCAATGTGACATGAGTATGTGTGTTGTGAATACCATTATGGTGAGTGAAACCATATTTGCTTCCCACTGACTCAAAGAGCAGGAAGACACAGTAGTCTTGGCGGCTGGCTGAGTTATCGCGCTTCTTCCCCTCCGTTGTACTGAAAGAGACAAGTGTGTTGTTGTGCAGTGGTGAAATTAAAAAAAAGCCACGCCCACAATTTCCATATCTGCTCCTCGTTAGTATAGTGGTGAGTATCCCCGCCTGTCACGCGGGAGACCGGGGTTCAATTCCCCGACGGGGAGAAAGACCTTTTCATCCCCATCTACCTTTATAATATATCTGTAAGACACTTTACTGTACCATAATTTCATGCAACATTGCTACACTGAAATGTGTATGTCGGAGCTCTTTTAATGCTAATGTGGGGCCATTGGGTAATTTATCATCTTTGACATGAAGATAAGCATTCACACACAGTTTACCTCTTCAAGATGGGGCTGAAGCGTACTGCCACAGTGGTTTCATCATACGGTCCCAGTCGACCCTGTTTGGGGGCACACACCATGACCTGAGAGACGTCTTGTGTGGTTGGACTGCACCTTTCCATTTTCTCCAGCAGGGCGGCGTCTGTGCTCTTCTGGAGGTCTGTTCCCTGCACAGCCATCATAAGTCAAAGCCTTGTTTAATTTCCAGGATGATACAACTGGCCTCCAACTAATCTTCCAACCAAACTACCAACCTTTCCTGTCCCCCCTCTCCTACTCACCTACTGACTAGTCTATATGTGCAACTCTACTTGTCCACCTCCAAAACTAATAACTTAAACAGCTATGTTTTCACTCTCTTTCAATTTCTGTACCTAACCATGTCCTTGCCTAAAAACAAACATGCCTATCTGCATAGCAGCTGTACAGACCGGCAGCTACACCTTCTTTCCCTTCTTTTCCCTGAGGGCAGCACTCACCACCTCAGTCCCAGCAGCGGCATCCTGGACCAGGCAGACCCAGTCACATGCTTCGGGTGCATTGTTTCTCAGTACCACATATTCCACGCGGGTTGTCCCCAAGTATGCAGGTCCAAACCAGAGACAGGACAGTGGAGCCCCCTGTAAAATAGCACAGTGTTATGTTTTGTTCTGCAACAGAAATAAGCACAAGCATATTTACATGATCACCCTTTATAGGGGAATAACAAAGATGAACATATATTTCAAGGCTCAATGGAGTATAACAGTTAAGTACTATAGGAATTCCACTCGGACCACTGACTTACCTGCAGGTCAAAGACCTCAAGGCGCTGGGTCACCACCTCAGCCCTGATACTGAGAACTACAGTACGACTATTCTGGAGTTTCACCCTGGGACAGAAGGAAGGTGAAGTTCAGGTAGAGTGGAAGTGCACTGTTACTTACTACTACTACTGTACTAGTACTACTGTTTCTTAAATTCTTAATTTTCCAATGAGCTGTACATTTTCCAGTGTAAACAATGCAATGATTCACCCATAACACCTACATTCCACTAGGTTACAATATTTTCTAGATGACAAAATATCATGAGCTAATTTCGCACCTAAAATATGTGACTTAGCATTTAGTTTTCAGTCCCTTCAATAAACATTTTCTGTGTTTACAGTTATCATAGACTGGTGTTATAAAGTCCCTCTTACAAAGCCTTTTCATCAATCTGCCTTGGTCCATCTGTGCGCAGTTCCACTTTCAGCCACTGGGTGGCGCCTGCTGCTATGACTCCACTGCAGGGTGAGAGTCTGACTGAAGGGTCTCCATTGTACTGCACCTGGAACGCGCCTTCAATGTACACACACAAAAAAATATGCTAAGCTTGTGGTGTGAATTAACTTTATAGTCCATAATGCTAAATAGGATCATAGAAGAGGACACTTTCAGACACTTCATGTGTTGAAAAACAAATCTTCTTCCTCAAACAACAGTTTATCACTGGCAAGGTATTTAAAAAAAAACTGCATCGAAGAAGATTGTAAGTCCCAGTTTACATTAATAATATATCAGTTTCACATGACAATTTTCCCCAGGGGGGCTTAACCCATGCCGTCTCAAGAGTAAAATGAAGACTAAAATTTTCGAGTCTGGGGGGGATGTTTGTTAAGAAAAGGAAAATGGAAGGAAAAATATTACTTCAATTATACATTGTATGCATCTGTCCCTCATTAAAAAAAACACTATACTGTCAACACAGAAAACTTTCAAAATTGACATAAAGAACCACAAAAACCTTGGTTGGCTATGTTTCAGCTTTGCAAAGTACTATATATTGTTTATCATCTAAATAAGTTGTTACATTTAACATTCCTGCAACGGTCTCTCTAATTTCATCTTGTTCACTTTAACGGAAAGATTTTTACCACTTTCTTATCAATTAAAGGTACTATAATGTAACTTTTTACATGTAATAATTGCTTTGTATTGCCAATGTGTAAAGACGCTGACTGCAGTTCACTTAACAGCCACAGGTGTCATTAATATCAAGTAGTTTCTGTTAAGTTAGATATAGTACTTTTAAATGATGAAGTATTCTGATAAAGCAAAAAGAGGGAAATGCAGTGTCAGGTTTAAAAAAACTGTTTTCTGATGGTGGGTCTCATTTACAGGAGCAGCTAATATTTTAATTTGATGGATCATGTATTCTGTGTTTTGAAAGATGTATATGTCATCCCCTTGTGAGCAACCTAGATCCAGCATCTCCAGGCCAAAAAAGAGACACGCTATGTTTACCTGGTGCTGATCCCTGGTTGGTTATATGGTGACGTTTGCTGATCACCTGACTGTTGGCAGCAATACATCCGAAGTCTAGAACTGAGTCCATTGAGAGGGAACAAGCCCTGGGAAACCTAGAGGAGCACATAAAGGAAGAGAGAGAATTAAAATGGCAAAACATTCCTGGAGATGTGTGCATGAACATCAATAAATTACTACCATGTGTGTTTGGTCCTAAATAAATCTTTAATATACTGTATCTCATATGTTAATAAATATTTATCATATTTCTAGCCTGCTCACCCCAGCAGTGGGATTTTGATGGTCTCCACATCATCTACATGTATCAGGAGGCAGTCTCTGACCTCCTCCTCCTCCTCTGGAGTGAACTCCAGCAAGCCGCTTACAGACAGACCAGGAGCCACCACCTCGGCTGAGCTGGATGCTGTGAACTTGAACAACTGCAGGAGAAAGGAAGAGAAAAGAAGAGGGAGAAAGTCATCAACCAAATGCATAGAAAGAACCCTCTTTGATGTTGCACCTTTTGATTGAAACAGCAGACACTTAGAGACACACTGAGATAAACATGTGCTTCTTACTATCCAAATGCTATTACAGTATATTCAGACAAGGCTAAGAGACTTATTGGGGAATTAATTGGACCAATTTAATATTTGCACATTATAGATACATTGATTGATTGATATTATTGGACACGGCTGGTATTACTGGATATGACAGCATCAAAACAACAAAGTCCATACTTAAGGTCATTAAAGTTACCGTTAGCACTTTTTTTGCACGTTGCGGAGCATTTTCATATTTAGCCAACAGTGCGTCGTTTTTCTTCGCGAATTTTGTGCGGTCAGTTGTTAAAAACACCTCGGAGTTTACTTACCTTTGAAGCGGGCTTTTCAATTACTATTTTCTTCAAGGTTTTCCCGACGTTTGCTGCCGTGACTGTGGTCTTGTACACCTGTCCGACTTTCACGTCGTTGAACTGGACACACGGAGGGTCAACTCGAACACAACTTCCCGCCATTACGTGGCTGTGTAGGTGCTAACGTCACTTACCTACAGACACCAAATGTCACTAAGTTATTTTTTCTTCTGGTTGACGTGCATGTGAAATAATTCATCGCATAGGTTCGTCCGCTCGCTGACTCGCATACCGACAGTCAACTCCGCCGTTGCTACCCAAGTGTTGGAGCCTAAACATGGTCGGCAGCTCAGGTGGTTTCTAGGCGACGGCGCAGTCCCACAGCTGCGCTCGTTTTACAAACTGGGCCAGTCCGGGCGGGCGGTGAGGCGGTTCACCCCGGACAACCAAACACACAGAACCAAAGTATGACGGAGGAATAACATTTTTTTAATACCATGCCAAGACAGACTCATGCTTATTGTTAAAAAAAAGCTGACATGTTTCCGAAAAATGAGACATTTCTCAGCTTATCTCCGCTTCTCTCTCAGCGTTGTGTGTTAATGGTGTAACAATAATTTGCTACATGGATAAATCAATAGACAGATTAAGTCAATTAAAATCTCATCCTCTGGTTTAACTCCATATTAAATGTTTTATGTTGCCACTGCACTGCTCATAATGTGTTATTGCCACTATAATATCATAAAGATATAAGATATAACATCATCTGTTTCTAACTCAACAACTGCACGTTGTACAGCGCAGCACATCACAAATGTATATCCACAATCCAAGCTTAAAATAAACTTAAACATTTGTACTAATGTGAAATCATCAATAGAGTTGATGTGATTTATTTTACAAGAAAGAAAGATTTATCATTCTTCGGTTAGAGCATTTTACAAAAATAGAACTGGATGTGGTTAGTTAAACTAACATCACATCACATTGAAAAATAAGACAGTCCTTAAAAAAAAACAAGAATTATTAACAAAAACGTATGAAAAACAAATGTCTCACTTTATGTTTTAGAAGAAAATAAGATTAATCCATTGCAGTAATTTGCTGCGATTTCACATAACAGCACCAGGGCTTTCCCATATTTCATCATCATAAATATTACAGTTAGATGTGATTTTATCGGAGGCCGTCAAATCAAGGCTGTGGCAGTCTTTGGCAGCTGTCTCTTCAGCATTTTGGATGAATTCCCGTGAAACCTGCTCAGCACTTGCTGCAGAGTCCACAGAAAGATCTTTGGATGGTTCAGAGCATACTTGATCACTCTGCAAATCCCGGTCCTTACAGTTTTGTGGTAAATATTGGTCTCCTACAACAGCTTTACTTATTTCTGAATCCTCCTGATTACTAGCTTCTGCTGAACTTCTCTCTCCACCAACCAGGGAGGCAGACCGGGACAAAGCCCTGGCTTCCTCTGATGGCTTTTCCCGCCTCCCTCCATGCTCTCCATTTGGGATAGCTGGTGTGGCTTTATTCTTTATCCCCTCCTGGTTCTGAGGTCTGCTCTCCAGGCCGAAGAAGTTGTTTCGGACGACATAGCGCACACACTGCAGGAGGACGTTCCTCTCATGGCGGATATCTGGGGCCAGTAACTAAACAGAGAGAAAGAAAATGGAGAAGCTCATGAGGGCTGAGAAGATGTACTATGTAGACAATACAACTTTAAATAGAATTTTATTCTCTCAGTCACATCTGATTCTGATGTGTCCTTACCATCTCGAGTAGAGTGGGACGACTTGTCTGCGGTGTATCTTGGCGCCCTCCCCTACCACCCCTTCCTCGCCTGCCTCCTCTTCCCCCTCCTCTTCCCCCTCTTCCTCTACTGCTGTTAGGTGTGTGAAGGGTACAGTCAGGCTGGGGGACTGTGTGAGCCTCTGTACCGTGTGAAGAGGTTTCCCGGCCCCTAGAGGGACCTCTGTGCTGGGCGTTTGGTGGTATCGTGTTTAGGAGAACCTGGTTTTCTTGCACAAGGTCTTTGGCTCTTTGAATGGGGGTGGCTGAAACACAAGGAGAAGGGATAAAAGGAACACATTATGTAAGTGATGGAAAAGCTAAGTGTTTTTTACTGTGACGTGTTCTTTCCCAATGTGTATTTTGTCAAAGTGTATAACCCTACTCAGTCTATAGTTGGGGTTGGTTTTACTCTTAACATATTCATAACATATACAAGGACACAAATATAATTCAAATTAAATTACTTCAATAATTACCTGGGGTATACATAAATACTCATGACAATTCAACAAAGACACTTTTCCACTTACAGGAAGCATGAGTCAACTTCACGATTGAAATAACAGCTGGTCATATTCTGAGTGATATCTCATTGATAGATTATTAGTATGCTCCTACTGTTCTTCTGGCATATGTTGATTTTTAGTGTTATGCCTCTTTAACTAGTGGTATGTTGCTGCTGTTCTACTGGCATATGGCACATTCAATCAGTATGTCATTCCTGTTGCTGCCACTTCCACATACCACTCCGCACCGGCTCATGGCAATTCTTACTGGCATAGGGTATGGCACTCATTCTGTTCTGAAGCAGGTTGAGGACAGTGGAAAACTCACCCTCTGGTTCACTGTCATTCTCACTCTCACTCATGGAGCCGTAGTTGGCCACCAGGGAGCCCAGAGCAGAGCTCATCTTTTTAGGAGCCACAACCAGGCTACCAGTCCTGGACTCAGCAGCTGGGTCCTCTCTGTCAGAATCTGGAAACATGCGAATAACACGTTGCAATACTTATCAGTTACCATTACTGTTTGTTAGATTTTCCTAAAACAAAGACTATAGTAGACAATAGGTCAATGATGCTCAAAGACATGACATGGATGTGTCAGATGAGTCACTCACCGTGGTCACTGCAGGCCAGCGCTCCCAGTGGATCCCCGTCCCTGCAGCGCTGGGTGAGGGGTGGAGGTGTCTCTGTAGCACTGCTGTCTGATGGGTGAGGGCCTCGAGGGTGTTGCCCATGGAACCCTCTGTTACCCAAGCCACGACCTCGACCCCGACCCCGTCCTCTGCCTCTCATTCGTCTGTGAAAAATACATTAAGGTTTAGATTTATATAAGATAAGCTCAGGCCTCATGTCAAAGAGAATATGTACAAATACATTCTTCATTCTGGTTGCATTAAAGAGAAAATAAGAAAAATGGAATGCAAAACACAGTATTTACAAGTCAAATTTGGATATTTACCCAAACTGAGCTGTCTCTAGAACAGCTCCTGTCTCCTGTCGCACCTCCATCACTTTTTTCTTCTTTTCCATATTCTGGAGTGTTGGATAGTTTCTGGAAAGACAAATTAAAGCTTGAGTTGAAAAACAATAATCATTACATTTTGCTGATCATCATGGGTAAGATCTATGTATGTAACTCATAGAAAATCTGAATAATCTTGGTATAATGTCATTAATAGTTCAGAGATAAATTTGAATGTCTGTTACAGTTTCAACCGTCTATTTGTGAATACTGACTTGCGCCTCTCTTCTCTCCATTTTGAAATCTCTTCTGGTGTGTCCAGCTTGATTCTTTTGGCTCCTGGTGCATGGTTCTGCAGTCAGGATATAAACACACTGATTCAGCAAAGTTAAATACTGAGAGTTTCAGATACTCAGCGAGTTGTTTCACTTACATTTTTCCAGTGGATGCTGACTATTTTTTCATGAGCCATGAAGTCGCAGTCGGGCACAGAACACTTTAAAAGAGATTTGATGGAGGCAGTCAGTAAAATTTGAATATTGAGCACAAAGACAGGAAATAGAGTAACGTATACTGTATCAAATTACCTTGACATGTTGGGAAACATGCTCTTCGTACTTCTCCTGGTTTTTGAAGCCCCGGTCACAGGTGTCACAAAAATGGGAAAACTCTGGTTCCTTCTTATTTTTCTGCTGTGGGTTATAGACAAACAGTCAATCACCATAAAGCTGTGCTTATTCTCAGTGCAGAATGCACTGCTGTTATATGACAAACACAATTAAGGTCATAATCATGATTTAAGCGGTAATGTTGCAACAGATAGTTACCTTTTTGCCTTGATGGTGGGGGGGTCCATGATTCTGTCTTCCGCCTCGATGTCCACCTCGGTGCCATTCATGACCAAAGTTTTGACCTGAAGACAAGACGGAAGTTAGAGGCATGACAGCAAAACAACAATACCTCAACCTTCATGATGCGACTATACTTTCTTTATGACAGGGCACGCCACCAATTTCACATAAAGTCCAGTTTACTAGTATCCTTTTAATACTTTCCCACGTTGTTTTTAAACTATTGGATTTTTATAAGAAAACATTAGTTTTATGGTCATGATGGCCAAGCAGATGCATTAATTCCCCATGTCAGATAGGACAGTATAGAATGAATGCAGCCTGTATGACCAACAGAGATAACACTCAAACAACAGCATGATATCGCTGACATTATGACTGGTTGTGATTGTGATGGCTGATTATTGCAATTATTATGATTTCAAGTAAATTCAAGTCAAGTAAACGTGGGGAAAATGTGCAATTTACAGACAAACAGTCTTTCTGGCTGTAGATTAGAGTATTTTAAGCTGGTAATAATATCTTGTGATTGTTTTTTTGGAGTATTATCAGCATTGATAGACTCACCGTATGGCCGTGTAGGGCCATAGTTTCCACGGCCCGACGGGGAACCGAACCCCGCCGAGGACCAGTGGTGCCACGCCGCCTGGCCGCTGTGGTCCCAGCCGGGCTCGGAGGGCACGTCGCCCCAGCTCCACATGCTGGGGTCGAAGCTGCTGGAGCGGGGCGGCTGCTGCTGCTGCTGCTGCTGCTGCTGGAAGGACTGGATCGAGTTTGGAGGGGGACAGCCGAAGTCCGGCGGAGGATAGTGTCCCTGCTCGTTCATAATAAACGCTCGAGGTCTGTCGTCACGTCGACAGTGAAGTGCACTTGAAGTAAAAAAATTGAGGCTCCCACCACGCAGCCCTCACATGTGCATGTTTTGCTGTGAGTCCGCACGTTCGTCACTTCCGCAAGAGCAGGAAGGTCATAAAACATCTGAACAGAGACAAAATACTAAATATTGACGATAGCTGCCACAATATAGTTATGATAGCTTTGTGTAAACTGGACGTATCATGCTCAACTGCAACTTTGTCCTATCTGCGAGTTTGTTTCGTGTATTACTTTAAAACCGGCATGTTTGCGACAACCTCTCGCGAGATTTAATGTAAAGCTTCTCTTGGGTTGCCAGGTTGAGCGGGGGAAACCCGTGTGGAGTTTATTTTCCACTTTTAGAGAAATGTGGATAAAGTAACAAGATGCTCGATAAGCTCTGAACAACACGAAGAGTACATGACCTTTTTACGTAGGTATAAAGTGTCACAAACTAGTGGCACCCTATTTTCATACGACTCTGTTAAAGTTTTGGGTTTTATGAGATATTAAACATAATTACGCAGTGTTTGAAAAAAACGTCACAACGCAAACAACATTTAGTCAATATCTGCGCCTCGTGAAATCAAAACATGTATGTTGTGTGTTTAAAACCAGCTAATTTGTGAACGAAAGTGTAACATCACGTCTGGTATCGGGGGATATTGAGCGGACCGACTTGGCAACCCGGCAGCTTCCTGGTGCTCGCCCTCTCTCGCCGCGTGCGCCCTCGCACAGTCGGAGCAGCAGCAGCAGCAGCGTGGTTGCGCAGGAAGACACGAAGGCTCTCCACTCAGAGAGCTACCGACCTCCGCAGAGTGACTGAGCCCCCTGCCAAAATGCTCGTGTTATTCGAGACCGCCGCTGGATATGCGATATTCAAAGTACGTATCCCGCTTTTGTGTCCAGCGACGTAAAGAACGAGAAATAATGATTAGCTTTGGTTAGCCACGCGGCTAGTCAGTCGGCGCTCATGTGGGTTCACTTGTAGGCAGCGTCACTGGCAGTGGACGAAGTGAGGGAAAAAAAGTCTTTAAATTTGCACTCAAGTATGTGAACGGGTAAATGTAAGATGTTTTCGCTTGTTCGTGAGTGTTCTTGCCAATGTTCAGGCTAATGCAAGTCAGCCTCGTGGAGGCCCAGTAACCACGTGTGCATGTGGGGGATAGCTTCAGGGACTGCAGCCGCTCCTCGCTGCACAACGTTTACGTGCACATCGGGAATTCAGTAAACGTCGATGATATATGATAAGCACTCATCCTTAATGCATATAATATGTGACATATAGGAGGCTGTGATCCTCAATTCTAGAGACATTTTATACACCAGTGTTGGTTTATCTGTTTGATCTGACCGTATAAAATGAATGACAGCTAACTTTAAGTGTGTTTATATTTCAGGTCCTCGATGAATCCAAGCTGCAACAGGTCGACAGCCTGTATAAGGAGTTTGAAACTCCTGAAAAGGCGAACAAAGTGTAAGTGTTGGTGTAGCATTCAGTCCCTCAGTGCAGCTGACAAAGCATGGATTTGTCACGTTGACAAAGTGTGGTTCATGCAAAGTGGATGACCTGTTTCTGTTTTTTGTTCCTGCCAGTGTGAAGCTGAAGCACTTTGAGAAGTTTCAGGACACAACAGAGGCCTTGGCAGGTAATGAAACACACCTCTGTGCACTAATGTACCCCTGCAATCTGTGGTCTGTGATGTATTTCTGTGTCTGATTAAATCATGAGGCATCCTACAGTATTCGTCACTACCCCTGAGACCACCTCATTTCATGTTAGCAGGTAGTTTAGATGGTGAAGAAAGGTAGTTGGCCCCCCTTTATTTAATGTGAAAAGGGTACATAATTATTAAGTCAGATGTTCTTTTCAATCCCCCTCAGATGTTGTCAGTTTGTTTGTGTTAAGTGTATTTAATGCAGTGTTCCTATCCTCTGCCTCTCAGCTGCCACTGCCATTATCGAGGGAAAAATTGGCAAGAGTTTGAAGAAAGTGCTGAAGAAAGTTGTTGCCAAGGAGGCTCACGAGCAGCTGGCCATCAGTGATGTAAAACTCGGTGGGGTTATTAAAGTAAGTGACCCAACATTTACATTGTTCGTATTCAGTAGTCGAGCGTTACATGCAGAGCTCTCTAACTGGCTGTGGTTTTCAGGAAAAGCTGGACCTGAGCTGTGTCCACAGCCCTGCTGTGGCTGAACTGATGAGATGCATCAGGGGCCAGATGGAGAACCTCATCACTGGACTTCCTCCCAGGGAGATCAGTGCCATGTCTCTGGGATTGGCTCACAGGTACATGGCACACAGTTACAGTGCTGCAGAAACGCGACTGCTGCTTATGATTACACTTGCTGTCTGAAACGTCCCTGTAGATTTTCCTCAGCATTCGTCACTACCACTGAGGCAGCAGTCTCTCCCTAGGCATAGTAAATAAATCATGAATAGTGTGGTGTGTGAAGTAACTCCTAAGTCTTTTTCTCTCTGTATTCTCCAGTTTATCCCGCTACAAGCTGAAGTTCAGTCCAGACAAAGTGGACACCATGATTGTGCAGGCCATCTGTAAGTTGTACTATTATGTTGTAAAGAATACACTAAACAATATTTAGTGACGAATAACGCTTTAACCATTTTTATTATCAATTTATGTTATCATTTTCTCAGTTAATTGTTTTGTCCAAGTTGACATAATAGAACTGCTTGTTTTATCAACAAAAAATCTTCATAAACTTAGATATTCAGTTCTTAAAAGACTAATATTATAATAATAGACATTTATTTTTGATGAATTGACTCACCTTTTTCTTTGTTTTCAGCTCTTTTGGATGACCTGGATAAGGAGCTTAACAACTACATCATGCGCTGCAGGGAATGGTACGGCTGGCACTTTCCGGAGCTGGGAAAAGTTATCACAGACAACTTGGCCTACTGCAAAGCTGTCCGCCACATTGGTAAAAAAAAAATAATCTGCATTTGCACATAATTATTTAAAAAGGTACTGTTTTAGTATTGCACTTCTGCAAAGAGAGATGCATTAAAAAAAGAATGAAATGGACGCATCAGACAGCCCTTACCTTGTAAACACCCACATCTTTTAAAAGGTTCAATGTTGAAGTGCCGGCCTTCTGTTATAAAGAATAGCACCCTTAAATTTTTTTTACATAACTATGCATGTATAGAGGTTACAGTGACAGTATTTCTGAGTAGCTAAATGTGTCTCCATGTCTCCAGGTGATCGCACAAACGTGGCTGGCTCCGATTTGTCGGAACTCCTCCCAGAGGAAATCGAGGCTGAGGTCAAACTGGCTGCTGAGATCTCCATGGGAACAGAAGTGTCAGAACAGGACATTGGCAACATAAGGCACCTGTGTGATCAGGTATGTCTCTGACACCAGTAGTTGCTTGTTTCTATATTTCACTGTTGAACATTGGAGAGCTCAACCGACAGTGGTGATGATGACGACACTTGTCTTTAACCTGAAACAAATCATGTGGGTTTTCAGTCACTACCTCATCTGAACAGTCGCATTTCTTGACTCCTGCTTTTAACTACAGAAGGGCACACAAGCTTTGAACTTCTTTGTTGATCATCTCCTTCTTTGCCACAGGTGATTGAGATTTCAGATTACCGCACTCAGTTGTACGACTACTTGAAGAACAGAATGATGGCAATCGCCCCCAACCTGACAGTAATGGTGGGCGAGCTGGTCGGCGCCCGTCTCATCTCACACGCAGGTAAGTCACAGAGACAGGACTGTGTGAAAACAGGCCAAGCGGTGATGATGACGACACTATGTCACTTTCCTGATATTGACTGATGGTTTTAAGTCACTACCTCATCTGAGCTTGTGTTAAGTGGCCCAATGGGCAGGTACTGGTGAGAGCATGTTATTTACTTGTCTTTCTTGTTGCTGTTATAAAGGTTCCCTTCTGAATCTGGCAAAGCATCCGGCCTCCACAGTGCAGATCCTCGGAGCAGAGAAGGCTCTGTTTAGAGCCCTGAAGACCCGCAAAGACACACCCAAGTATGGTCTCATCTACCACGCCTCCCTTGTGGGCCAGACCACTGCCAAGAATAAGGGCAAGGTGCGTTCAGCAAGACCGCTAACAGGATTCAGTAATGATCAACACAGTCAGATGGTTAGAAAGTAAACATGGGCTCTGTTTTTCTGTAATATGTGTCCAGATCTCCAGAATGCTGGCAGCTAAAGCAGCACTGGCTATTCGCTATGATGCCCTGGGAGAGGACACAAATGTAGAAATGGGAGTAGAGAACCGTGCCAAGCTGGAGGCCAGGCTGCGCCAGCTCGAGGAGAAGGGAGTAAGTTCAACTACAACAGAAAGATACTTATTTATCATAAGTACTGAAATGTAGTGAAATTCCAGCAATTCTATGCATAAAAATTTCTGGGTGTCTGATCTTTTCTCCATTGTTTTTTTGTTTTTCAGATCCGAAGAATCAGTGGAACAGGCAAAGCAATGGCAAAAGCAGACAAATACCAGCACAAGAGGTGAATAGTTGCAAACTGATCCTTTGCAAAGATTCTATGTTCCCACATGTAAATATGACGTGTTTTAATAACCCCACTTTTTTTCTCCACAGTGAAGTGAGAATTTACGATCCATCCGGCGATTCTACTATTCCCTCCACCTCAAAGAAGAGGAAGTTTGAGGAGGTAGAAGAGGAGGAGGAGGCAGACGCGCCCGCAACGCCAGTGGTCAAATCCAAAAAGCCCAAAAAGGAAGCAGTAACAGAAGGTGGGTGGAATGGGAATGAACCTGATATTGTGGTTAAAATGTCCATAATCAAGTTTATGATGCTCAAATTGTTTTTTCTGTATGTCGTGTAGTAGTAGAAGAAGAAGCAGCAGAGGAGACCCCCAAGAAAAAGAAGAAGAAAAAGAAGGACAAGAAAGCAGAGGCTGAAGCTGAGGAACCACAGGAGGAAGAGGAAGAGGTAGCAGCGACAGAGGTAGGAATTTGTCTGGAAACTTTATCAAACTTGTGTAAAGACAATCCATAAAAGATTTGACAAGTTTTCCAGTGCTGGTTTTTATTGTTGAAAATGTGTTTTGTTCTCTCTCCAGTCAACAAAGAAAAAGAAGAAAAAAAAGAAGGCAAAGGAGGAAGAAGATGACTAAATGAATAGTGTATATATTTTCTGTTTTAGTTTTTATGTCATTTTAGTTTTGTGTCATACATTTATATCTAATAAGGGCAATTCTGTATTGAGTGCCTGTTTCTGGACACCAAAAAGAGGTTAATAAAAAAAATCATCATTGGATCTCGTTTTTATAACTGTGAGTAAGGTGTTCACAATCACACAAAGTGTATTTTTTTTTTTGTTTTTTTTTTTAAAGATGTGTTATGTACTCCTGGTTTGACAGTTTTTATGTTGATTTGTGAACACATCTGTATCAGATATGTACCAAATTCAGCACACATGAATGAGTTGATGTGGAAAGATTCCCCAGTTCTTTTTGTTGTCTGCCCCGGTGAAATAAACATTTCTTGCTGTAATAGTGTGGTTTGGTTGTATGGATATAAAAAAAAAAATGCTGACCTCATGACATAAGCATGCTGTTTCTAAAGATTTAAAATCCAGGCTAGAAATGCAGCAGTTGCCACTTGTGTCCACAGTGGATGCTGTTTAGCAAAACTCACATACTGTAGTTTGACATTCACTAAATTAAAAATGGAAATATAAAGCACAGAATTGTTTATACCAAATCATGAATATTACCATGAAATACCATGTATTTAAAAACACCATTAAAGGGCTAGATCTTTGGGTTCAAGAAACGGTACTTGTGGTTTTGAAAAGTAAATGGTTATGATGGAATATAACCATAATACAAATCTGCACAAACACTTCTTCATCTGAAGAATGCTGGCACATACCTTTTGTTAAATGGAGTACCAATGAGTGGAAAGGCATTTAGTACATTTAAAGTGCTTTTGAGAGACTTGTATTTTACCTGATTATTTCAATGTCATGCAACTTAAACTTCTACTCCACTACATTTATTTGAGAGCTTTAGTTAATAGTTACTTTGAAGATTTCAATTCTACATACAAAACATATGAGATGCGATGTTATGAATTAAACAACCCCACATTGTAAAATAGTTCATATGAGCTCCACCTTAACCAACTAGCAGTAAAATGCACTAACGACCCAATGATATAATACATAATAGTACTTTTACTTCTGACACTTCAAGTACATTTTACTAATAATTCCACACGTTTCCTGTAGAGGTGTGTGAGATGACTGCAGGGCCTGACGCCTCACAGACATTACTGGAGGAGCGCAGATCCGCATCATCAATCGGCTGCATCTGCGCTCCGCTGCTGCGCCTCGCTTCAGTACCACATGGCACGACTGCGTGAGGCTCGGACGTGTTATGGAGCAGTCGATCAACTATTGAGCCACATCTGATATTCCCTTTGCCGGCGGGTCTGCGAGAGAAACACACAAAACTAAAAATGTCGCAGTTGCAAGCGAGGTTCTTCACAGAGGACAAAAGGTGAGCTCGTCTTCTCTTTGAGGAAGTCGTAAGAAAAGTAAAACGCGGGCTAGCGCGGCTGGCTAACTAGCAGTAACTCAAAGTAAACAGTAGGACATTACTGTGGGACACTAATCTGTCTTTCACCCATAATGTCACTGTGAATTTAGGCTTAGCCTCTGATCACTCTGAGCCTCCAACGCTAATATTTTAGCTCGCAAACGCTAACAATCCCAGGACAGCTTTCCTCACATTTGCATCTAGGTTGTACAGCGACTTCCATGACACACGAGTCCATTAAATATCAGCTGTGTGCGTGGATCTGTTGGGTGTAACCTATGGTACAAACTGGAGACCTACCTTTGTTTGTAGGTATGTCGTGGATGATGTCCCCTTCTCCATCCCTGCTGGCTCTGAGGTGCAGGACCTCAGCAATGTCATCAACAAGCTGCTGGAGGCTACAAATGGTAAAAACACAATTCATACATAGTTTTCTAATATTATTGTTATTGTTTAAGCACTACTTCTGATTATCTATATCTTGTCTTTTCTATTTACACTGAGCCTTAATGGTACCAAATGGTGCACACAATCCCAGCGCATGATCTTGAATAACATCTTGTGTGTTGTCTTTTTTTTGTTTCCACAGCATCTCACACCACAGTGGAGTTCGACTTCCTGGTCAGGGGTCAGTTCCTGCGAACGTCGCTGTCCACTCACATGGAGACAGAAGGCATATCGACGGTAACACCAGCCTCACGGCTTCAGCATGAGTGGATATGCTGTGCGCCGGTTACATGAATGGCACTGAATACTCTAACAGTGAAGATGTTGTCCATGCATGCGGTGTCCTGATTGTTTTTTTTCAAGCAGGCACCTATACTATGTTTTCTGATTATTTTTTGAATTGTAGGGAAGTAGAGACAAGGGTTTGGTAGGGTTTAAGACACATGGATTGTTTTGGAACACATAGTTTGATATTTATGCCTCGGTGCGTCTGTCTGTGTTTCAGGAAGACGTGGTGGAGATAGAGTATGTGGAGCGGATCACAGCCCCAGAGCCTGAGGAGTGTATGATGCACGACGACTGGATCAGCTCCGTGGCTGCAGATTCTGAATGGTAAGGTGACAGACACCACACTGTCATGTCCTTTTTGTTCACAGCTGTACATTATGTAACTGGTAGCTTTAAAACATCCAGGAAATTGTATGCTTTTTATTAGTATTACACCGGCATCACACATCCTGAGATATTTTATTTCATTTTTACAAATAATTACAGTAGAGCAAGGTAAATATACTAGTAACCAAAAATAAGAATAAAAAGATTATAAAAGAAAAAAACAAACAAGCAACAAAAAGCCCTTATATTCTTTATATTGTAATATTCTGCAGGATCCTAACAGGCTCATACGACAAGACGGCCAGGATCTGGTCTTTGGAGGGCAAGGCGGTGATGACGGTGGCTGGACACACAGACGTGGTCAAAGATGTAGCCTGGGTCAAGAGAGGTGAGCAGGACAGAGTGGCAGACATTCACTCCACTCGTGGTAATGATGAACTTTGTCAAGACATCTGTGTGGACGTTTCTCTGCAGAAGGTCTGACCTCTCTGCTTCTGACGGCCTCTCTGGACCAAACCGTCCTGCTGTGGGAGTGGAACTCCGAGAGGAACAAGGTGAAAGCCAGACACTGCTGTCGGGGACACACGGGGAGCGTGGACACTGTTGCCACAGACCCCAGCGGCTCAAAGGTAAAGACGAGTGGAAAGTGGTTAAGAGGGGTAAAGAAAATCAAGGATGGAGGATGAGGAGGGACACATTAAGGGCTTTCACAGTTGTTTATTTGTGAGTTAAATAATTTGTGTTGCTCCCAAACAGTTCTGCAGTGGCTCCTGGGACAAAATGTTGAAGATTTGGTCAGCAGGTAGGTTGCCAGAATGATTGAATGCATCTTAAACATTACGGAGTGAAAAGCAAACCTTTAACAAGCTACAACCTTCTTCCTGTGCTGTCAGCGCCCACGGACGAGGCCGACGAGGTTGAAGAACCTGCCGACAGACCGAGGAAGAAACAGAAGACTCAACAGCTGGGCCTCACCAGGGTGAGTGCACAGTATGACCGGATAATGAGTCAAAGTTAACACGTTGAAGGGGTATAAAATAAGTGAGGTTTGTATGTTCCTCACGCCGCCACAGACCCCCCTGATGACGTTATCTGGACACAACGAGGCAGTGTCCTCTGTCCTGTGGTGCGACAGTGAGGAAGTTTGCAGTGCATCATGGGACCACACCATCCGCGTGTGGGACATCGAGACGGGAGGAACGAAGACTACGCTGGTGAGAAAACACTCTGACAAGCAGAAATTGTAGTGGCTCAAAAACGGAACTGGCTGGACTTTCTTTGCTCTGGGTTTTGCCCCTTAGGCTACATATTGGTGGAATTTTTAACTGCAGGCAAAATGTCAAGTTTTACATATAAAAAGTTAAATTTGTATGTATTTACAGTTAATAGATGCTAAAAAGATACTAGAATTAAACATAATGAAATAAGGCAGTGAAGAACAGTGCTGTTAGTTGGAAAGCTGCAAATACAATATATATCCATTACAAACTATGAGCTGTCAGTGAAATCTAAATGTGTTTTTAATTTCCGTGTATAATAGTACCGCAATGTGCATGACATTTACATTTTTTGTTAGACTACCATTAACTATGTTAACTGATATTAGGGCTTTAGTTTCTTCAAAGTGAGGAAATAAGAACATGCAGAAATGGGAGGATGTATCTGGGTAAAAAGCTGTCTGAACAGTTGTATTTGTTTTAAAACACTGGGTGTTTTGTTTTTTTTTTGGGGGGGGGGAGGATTAGTATAAACCGTAAAAAAAAAAAAAAAAAATGAGACTTACCATCTCCTCCATATTTAATAGATGCTTCTTTTTGTCTGAGGTCACTTACTGAAAATTTTATACACTGTCAGTGAATGTCATGGCTATTTTAGGCAGCCACAATGCCTCCTTTAAATGTTGTTTTATTGTGTCACATTGTAGATTAGTAAAATTGTTAGAAATCTAGAAACGTTTTGACACTATTTGGCGTTTTGTTTTGGTCCTTTCCACAGACGGGCAGCAAAGTGTTTAACTGTATTTCCTACTCACCTCTGTGTCGACGGCTGGCCTCGGGCAGCACTGACAGACACATCAGACTGTGGGACCCTCGCACCAAAGGTACAGCTACTCTAAAATACCACAGATGTTTTCTTGTCAAAGATCATTTTGTCTGCGTCACAATCATAGCTGTGTAAGAGGCATTGTTGTGTTCGCACTCTCTGCAAGCGCTTTTCCTCTTGGCGGTTATAAACGCCTCCTCTTCTCTCCAGATGGGTCGCTGGTGCAGCTGTCTCTGACCTCCCACACCGGCTGGGTCACCGCTGTGAAATGGGCGCCATCACATGAGCACCAGTTGATCTCCGGTTCCCTTGACAACCTGGTCAAACTGTGGGACACCAGAAGGTCTGTGAATCTCATAGTTCAGTGTAAACTTATAGAGTGTATAAATCTGTGTTCCAATCAGAAGTCAGTAACATATTCCCATTTGGACTTCAAGGTTTGTTATTAATTAATATGTTCATTATCAACAAATCTCATAGAAAGACCCAAACTAACAAGGTTTGAGTCCATTAACTAATTTAAGTCATGAAGACATAAACAAAAAAAGCTCAGAAACATATAGTTTAATTTTGAGGAAGGCTCCCTAATTTCTAAAACAGCTGCTCACTGTAGTTTTTGTCAAATGCTACTCACTGGAGAAAATAGTGCGTTTGTTGGGGACTGTTTTCAGCCGACACAATTTGTGCTTTAATGAGTATTTGTGGCAGCAGGTGTATGTGGGATTGAGTCAAAATGAACTACAGTATGTGTGTGTGTGTGTGTGTTTATGGTAATGAAGGAACATGTCACTCAGTGCAACACTGAGGCGCATTGATGTGTTTTTAATAGCTTTTGGACAACAATGGAGCTCTGTGGCACAGAGGAATAAAATATGTTAGGCTTTGATACAAAAATGTAGGTCACCAGGTATGTTTTTTTTGTATCATTCTAAAAGATCACTTGCCACAGTTTTGTTTTTCAGAAATAGGGTTCACAAGTAATTGAATTAAATATGTGAGTATAGTTGTGATATGGCTTAAGTGCTGTAATGTTTCTGATTTCCAGTATTCACCTCTTTTTACACCAGTAAAATAAATGTCAGGGAGCAAATATGGCTGATAAATCAATAGTCTAATTGAATGGTATTAAATCAGTGCCATGACAGGGATGGTTACCATGGTTACCATGCTATTTGTTCATGCATTTCCTTCTGCACAGACCAGCCAGGCTTATTGCAGCAGGTCCTGCACAACAGACATCTGATGCAGTAGTCAAGTATTTTTGCTTCATCAAAACTATTGATACTTTAATTTCATTTTCAGAGAACATACGCTGGGTAATGATCCATGCATAAATGTATAAAATGTCTCTGGTGTAGACACGTAGAGCCGGACATCCAGTGCATTCCACACATCTGAGGGAAAACAGCTCTCTGCCAGTGACGCCTGTCTGGAACAAGCTTCCTGTCTTTGTCAGAATGAAATACTGTTTCAGTTTCTGAAATTTTGGAGGCGCTTCTACAGCCTACACCTACTGCATCTCAGCACTCCTGAAACTCAGTGTTAAAGACATTCAGTGCATAAAGTTAACTGTAAATGTTCCTTTCATGCCTCCCCAGTTGTAAGGCTCCTCTGTATGACCTGGCGGCCCACGAGGACAAAGTGTTTTGTGCGGACTGGACAGAAAGTGGGGTAAGACTTCCACAAATACAATCCCAGAGCAAAGACTGTTCAGTGTTTGATCCAGTGGGAAATTCAGGATTGAATGTAGATAAATAAATGAAAAAATGACTAAACTGAAGACAAAAAAATGCACCATCTTTAAATATTTCATATAAATAACTTGCTATTTCCTTTTGTCTGTTTCCATTTTCAGCTGATGTTGAGTGGAGGTGCAGATAACAAGCTGTACACATACAGATACTCAGCCTGTCAGACAGATGCGGGGGCGTAGGCTCCACAGCCAGCCTGGACTGCAGAGATCCACCACATCCATCACACCCCCGACAGAAATCCTCCCAATCTCAGTGTTGTGACATGCAGACAAAAGCAGTAATTTTGTACTGTACAAAACTTTGCTTGCTTGGTTTGTTGCTGTCCTGGTTATTTTTTTATCCCCCTCCATTTTTACACAAATTTTCTTATGGATTGTGTTTGTTTCCATGTAACCCAAGAAAACTATAAATTAATTTTGTCTCCCAAAACATCTCTACTGTTTAATCTTTCATTCAGTGGTGCTTTATAGTAAATCTGTGATATTTTGATGGTGGTTCTTATTTTTATAAGCAGGTGGGAGGCAATTTGAGGATGCTTAAAACACAGGATTGTGATACAATGAAAATGACACACAGTCATATTAAAGCATGGCATTAGATTTGTATTCCTTTTTCCTACCTCCAGATTGGCTACTTAGTACTAGTTGGTGGAAGAAAGAAATCTGTAATCATACCATGATATTGGGGAAACTTGCATGAAACACTGTCTGTTGAAGTCTGATATATTTCACATTTTGCAGCTGATGTACGTGATCAACTTCCTCGTGTTTTCGTCCTCCTGTCCCGTGGAGAACTTTTTCCTCCTCAGGCTGGTTTGTCCCGAGAGCAGGAAAAAACGAAGATGTGTCACTCTGCCTGTTTTTTGTACTACAAATAAGTACTCCTATGTGGAAGCGCACACACTGTGATGAAAAAAAATAACGTTATAATTCTGATTTACAGGACCGTTGTTTTTTCATCACAGTGGCGCAAATGGGCTTCCACACTAATATTACAATAAGTTATTGTAATAAAGATTTGAACTTTAAAAAAAGATGTAGTACTATGTGTGGCGGTGTTCAATGCAGAGTACGCTGATTATGGTTTTAAGTCACATCCAAAAATTGACATATTTCACACACATACAACACCTCACGGGCATCAGATGATCTAATCCAGACAACTGCAACACACTGAATTCAAGGTGATTTTGAGCAGGTTATTAGGCCGTGTTCAGGGCCATGTGAAGTCCGCGTCTGCAGCTAATCGTCAGCGGCGAGCGGCTCCTCTGTGCGACACACGATCTTCGGGCGTGTGCCGGGCAGCAGCGCCCCCGTGCGGCCGAGCGGCGGAGCGGCACATCCTGTTCCTGTGACTCAGGCTGTCGGGAGGCTAGCCGAGCTGCGCCGCATCGATGCTCGCACCGCTGGACAAAACTCACAGCAAGGTCAGGGGCACATTCTGCCTTTTATCAAGTATGTCCGTGTAACGTAAAAACAGAAAATAATGAAATGTTCAAATTGAATTTCTGCCGTGGCTCGACTGCTGCTACCGGCTAACTGCTGTTAGCACACGGGCTCCTGTCCTCGGAGGGTTTCTGGCAGGTTTTTTTTTTTTTTCTCGACTACCGCTGTGTGTGTTTATTTATTACTCTTTACACCTCGTCGTGGACGTATTCGCGGTATGGATAAATACCGGAATGACACCTTTTCTTTGCTCTCCCCGTCCGCGTCATCCCGGCGGCGTCGGCTGTAACCGAACACCTGCTCGGCAGCCAGCTGGACGCGCAGGTGTCTCCGCTCCGGCAGCAGCGTTAGAGGAGCTGCCGTAGCCCTCAGCACCGCTGGGTTTTTGTTCCAGCCACAGATAACCCTCCGTGATCACCGCTTATAACTCGATTATAACCCGGGGTGGGAGGGGGTGGGGGAACATCTGTCCGCTCAGTGTTCACGCTTGCCTGTTTGCCTGCCGTGTTTTTGCCTCGGATGTAATCCGGCGAAAGTCAACGGGAGAGCCAGCGGCGGCTCATTATTCTGTTATCTGATTCCTTGTTGGACGCAGGACGGTGTGACTGTCACTCCCTCCTGCGTTAGACGGTCGTTCAGTCACACAGAAACCCTTATCTGGCTAACAAAGTCTGCAGGCTGGTCATTTCTTTCTGTGTGAGGACCCTGAGCAAGGACATGTATGAAACCAGATGAACAATCAACTGACAGTTACTGTTTTACTTACTACTTTTGTGCCAGCCAGTTTTATATCCTTATTCTATCTCTGTCTAATCATCATCTCTCTATTTGTTTTCTTATCAGAACAGAAAAAGGCTGATATTCAGTGATGGACGGGTACGTGTACATTTTATATTCACCAAAGTGTAGCCAGTACCATTATCATCAGGATGTAAAACGCTGCACAGTCAGTCTAGTGTCGCTGACTGAGCCGTTGCCCTTGGCCGCAGGTTCGCAGGGGACATGCTGAGCGGCGGCCGGGCTCTGCTCGGTGAGGACAGCTCGGTGATGGCTCGCATGCAGAAGAAGTTCTGGAAGACCAAGCAGGTCCTCATCAAGGCCACGGGCAAGAAGGAGGACGAGTACGTGGTGGCCTCAGACGCCGACCTGGATGCCAAGCTCGAGGTACGAGAGGAGGGATTAACAGGAGCTTTAAGGCCTCTTTTTAAGTTTTGGCAATCGGCAGCGGTTGCAACAGTATAAGCACAAGTGTTTCCAAGTTAGACTCACCACTCTGCAATAGTCTCATCATTTCCCAGTGCTTTCTACCACTAGTGGCCACTTCCTAAGCATTATGTGTTTCCTGGGGGAACCATGTGTGGTTTCTCCTTTCCCATTCAATAACTGCAGGGTATTACATTCTGCCAAAGCCATTGCTTCAGTTGAAAGCACACCAGTAAACCAAGAACGGTGCCAAATCCTTCGCTCAGATACATTTCATGGGACTTAGCACTTGTGGGAGATTGTCAGTCAGACTTCCGACAGAAAGAAACAAATTGTAGGTTGCACTGTCCCTCACCTTTCCAATGCCCTCAAGTAATGTTGGCCAGTCGATAATGCAATTGGTTAGGTAGTAGTGGTGGTGTGGTGTGTGTATGTGGACATTTCGATCCATTACTTAAGTAAAAGTCCTGCCTTCAAAATCCTTTTTTAAGTGAAAGTACAGAAGTATTCTCATCAAAATTTACTTAAAGTTTTATAAAGACAAATGTCCACTGTGACCGATATCTGATTCTGTGTGTTATTAGATTGTTAATACTGATGCATCAAAGTTAAAGCAGCTCTTCATTGTTGTAGCTGCTCTAAAGGTGATGTCATAGGTATTAACCCTTTCAACCTCCGCTGACCCATTGGTGGTTCAGTCAGTACAAACTCATGCTCTACAGCCAAACTTTGTATACATCCACAGAACTTTATTTAAAGTAGTAATTCTAGTGATGATCCCAAAGTTTCCAAAGATGCTAAATGTGTCTAAATTTTGTTAAAAAGTGTCTAAAATAATGCAAAAGATATGTAAAATATTTCTGTTTGACAAAATGTTCTCTTGTTTTGATAATCTCACTCAGTGTAAACATTGTATACCTTTAAAGAAGAGCAGGAACATGCTGATAGATAGAATGTATGATACTTATGAAAAACATACTTAATGCACATTTTGTTGATCTATAATGGAATTTACCATGTTGTGAACACAGTCCTGGAGTTATACACACACTGTCATCCATTTCTGCAGCACATGCTTCTAAAATCAAAATTTTGCCTGTGAGATATTTTGGAACACATTCATTCCTGTAGAGCCTTGCAACAGTGGTTTTGTTCACTGTTGTAAACTATAACAAATGTCATTGTGAGGGATTATTTAGCTCTAAAAGGAACACAAAGAAGGTTTTTTGTAGAACATCAGCAGTGTGTTGGCACAAGGTGTCCATTGTTTGCAGAGATCTTTTTCTGCTGTCTATCTCTAACAGCTCCAAGTGTACTTGAGATGTCTCACAACACATCGCAGCTGTGAAAATTATGTCAACAGTGTTCAGTTTGGTCATCTGCCTCTTAGTCGTTTCTCACCGGTGCTAGAAATGAGAGTGGACAGCATGGACTGGCTGAAACTTGGCTGGCATTAAGTCGTGACAGGCTGCCTGACTGTCCGGCCCTGTGAGACGAGGACGTGATAGAGTTTCACTGGGCTGCTAGAGACGCACTGAGAGGCTTTTGTTTGCCCTGGAACCAGATCAGGCTAGCCTTCCAGCTCTCAGTGTCCCTCCATTTATCCCCGGTGAGACACCGTCAGGAGAGAAGGGGAAAGTGTTGACGGAGAAGTGAGAGTGAATCCAGAAACCATCTGTCTCGTTGCCTTTTTGCTGTCCTCTTTCTCCTTCACAAATTCCATCTTGATTGGAGCCCTCTGTGGAGCAGCAGAGCACTAAAGCCACCCGGGCAGATTAGATTTGGAGCCGCTGCTGGACGGCAGCCTTGCAGCTAACCTGATTGTATCGGGTTTTTATCACAGCAGTGCATGTTCACATTTCATCTCAGCTGCTTTTGCTTTGTGCTACATGAATAGAACATCAGATTTTGTAGATGTTTGATATAAATTTTTGAATAATTTATCAAGCATCAGAATAATTGGAAATTTCTGTGTGTGTATGCGTGTGTATGCATGTGGATGTGTGCGTGTGTGTGTGTGTGCGCGCTGCACTAACGCAGGCATGGATGTTTATCCCCTTCTGCTTCTGTTTCTTCCCCCGCCATATTGCTGTGACTCAGACAGAGCAGTTGCCATTCGGTTAACATGATCTTGACGAACGGATCTGTATTGCTCATCTCACTAATAAACATTAGAGGAGGAGCGGTGACCTGTACATGGCCGAAGATCTGACACTGACAGGTGTTTGGCCACTGCTGAGGCAGGCAGACTGAAGGTAGCGACTGTTTATTCTACAGTTAATCAGTAACTTCACATGTTCAGGTCACCTCCTCCCTCCGCTCTTACAGTCTTAAGAAGAAGCAGGCGGCACTCTACTCTTCCTTATACGCTTCCACAGAAAAATAGGTCCTTGTCTAATACAAGATGCTGCTGTCCCTGAGTCAGAGGACTATGGCGGCCCATCATTATTGTTATTAGTACCACCTGTGCTTTTCGTGCTATGACGAGTCAAAATGTCAGGCTTTAAAAGTCGAGGTGACCCCTTCTTCCCTCAACCTTCCCTCTCGATCACACAGCAGTACTGGCGTGGTCTCGAAATCTCTGTTGCTATGACACACTAATCATTTAGTCATTGTTGTTGTCTACTAGATGTGAGGAGAGGCGGCTGACAGCCAGACAAATCAAGAGAGAAAAATATGCTGTGTTTACTGCCTGAAAAGGTTGCTGCCTCACTGAAGCAGAATGACACCACACTGTAGAACAGAGTCTGAAAGTGTCATAGAAACCTATTTCGTGTGCCGAGTATTCTAAATGGCCTATTTGTCTCCGCAGTTTTTCCGCTCGGTTCAGTCCACGTGCACAGAGCTGCTGAAGGTGATCGAGAAGTACCAGCAGAGGATCACACGTGAGTGACAGTCAAAACTACACCTATTACATGATATCTCAACGCTGACTCAAAACAGGAACTGTTTGTTTCAGACGTTATGCTGTCCGATTAGTCAAGAGACGTACAACTAACCCTCTTTTATCAAATAAAACAAGAAATTCTGTCTGGTTTTTGTGTTCATGATCATGTTCCTGTTTGTTCAGCAGATGCTTGGTCCCAGATTCATAAGAAATTCCTGATAAGAATATATTTACATATTATAGATGCAATTAAATGAACAAAAACAATAAAACTATGAAATTATATCATTCACTCACTATTCTGAAAAATGTCTTACTGTGATTGAGGTAATCTTTGCTATTTTCTTGTATGATGTAAACAGTCTATATTACTCATTTTGTGTTGTTCTTTAAGCCATTTTGTCCTTTGCGTGAATGCAGGACGTAAACCTTAAGCTCTTTCTGCAGGCTTGTCTCAGGAGGAGAACGAGCTCGGGCTGTTCCTGCGCTTCCAGGCTGAACACGACCGCACAAAGGCCGGCAACATGATGGACGCCACCAGCAAGGCCCTGTGCACCTCCGCCAAGCAGAGGTCAGGAGCAGAAAATGATGCAGCCGATGATTTTAAGTGATGAACACTCAATGCATTTTTAGGCAGTCCTCTCCAATTCTCCAACACCCTCTTACTGTATCTTCCTCCACAGGATGGCACTTTGCCAGCCACTGCACCGTTTGCACCAGGAAGTGGAGACGTTCCGGCGGCGCGCCATCGCCGACACGCTGCTGACAGTTACTCGTATGGAGAAGGCCCGCACCGAGTACAGAGGAGCTCTGCTCTGGATGAAAGACGTCTCCCAAGAACTGGACCCAGACACCTACAAACAGCTGGAAAAGTTCCGCAAGGTAGGAGGACGCTTGTTTGGGTGAGTCAGGGTGAGGGTTGATCCTAAGAGTGTATGTGTGTTTTTCATTATCTTGTTTTTTGTGTTTTCTGTCTGTCGTCAGGTCCAAGCCCAGGTCAGAGGGACGAAGGGCCAGTTTGAGAAGCTGAAGAATGATGTGTGTCAGAAGGTCGACATGCTGGGAGCAAGCCGCTGCAACATGCTTTCCCACTCCCTGTGTACCTACCAGGTGTGTGTCTGTCAAAAGTGTATTGTGTGTCAATACAATTTGTAATATGCTTTAGTAATACTAGAATTTGTCTGCAGTGCTTTCTAAATCTTGTCTGTCATTTATTCAATATTTCTTTCTTTCCTGTCATGGCAGACCACTCTGCTGCAGTTCTGGGAGAAGACGGCCCACGCCATGTCAGGAATCCAGGAGGCCTTCCGAGGACATGTACCATACCAGTTCACCACACTCAAGGTAGTTCCGACTGAAGAGACACTAGTGTACAATCCCAGGCGGACAGCAACAACACAGCATGAATACCTAACTTGTCTCAGCTCAAGTTATCTGTTAATCTGGTCTCTGTTCCCCCAGGACCTGCGAGACCCACTGGAGGAAATAACAGACTTACAGGAACAACAGGAGAAGAAGCAGAAGGCTCTACAGAGCAACACAGACAGGTGAGAGAACACACTAAACACACACAGGAAGTAAAAGAAAGTGAAAAGAAAATCTTCTATAATTTTAAGTCCGATGTAGTCTGAAGTGTGTTCTTGAACCCAGTCCTACCACACCATCTGTCTGTTTTCATGCCACGACTCTCTTCACTCTTCCCTGTCACCATTAACACACACACACACACACACACTTCTGTTGTCAGCCATTTTCCATCTCTATAGTTTCACCTCATGTCTGCTCTGTCCTTTTGTCTGTTATTCACACAATCACCTCAGCTATGTCTTCATCAAACACGAGGCCAATGTCATGCCCATGTTTACTCACAATTAAGTGTGTGTGTGTGTGTGTGTGGCAGGTTTTACATATGATGACCAGTCGTGACTCGTGGTAGTTTTGGACTTTAGAATAGTGAACCAGAGGCAGCGCTTCTTAACAGCAGCTCCAAATCAAATAAAGGCTACTGCATCGCTAAAAATAGCAAAACCGTGTCTCGTCAGCTAGATAAGGCACTTTCTCATTTTTTCCCTTCCTCCCTCCCTCCCTCCGTCCTTCCTTCGTTCCTTCTTCCTCAGTCTGGTGTCCTTGGATGACGGCAAGCCATCAGGAAGTGCCTCTGACGCAAGTATGTACTGCCCCCTGCAGGCTGAAACACAGTTAAAGTGTCAGACAAACATCAGAGAGGGACTCATACTGCAGGAAAATGTAAAAATAAACTGTATAGTGTTGGTTTGGACAGAAAGACATAAATATCAGACATGATACAGATCAGATCATGTGGCCAGAAGAAATTCTGCAAGAGACGAGCACAGCTTGTGAAAGTCATCGAGCTCCCAGTTAGATACAGAGCAGGACGGTAGTGCTGCGTTGGGTCAGAGACCAAACGATCAATCGATGATTCGAGAAAATAAACGACAGATGTCATGAAAATAATGGTTAGTTGTAGTCCTACTGGAATCAATACATTTATTTACTTTTGACTCGAGTTAAATGTTCTAAGTGAGTGATAAATATGCAACAGTGTTTCAGAAAATGAGCTTAGGCTATGTAGAAAATATGTAATGTGTTTGATGTGTCTTTCCAGACCCTGAGGACAGTACTGGACAGAGCCAAACCAGTGACAGTGGTAAGTTTTTCTGTTTGTGTTGAGGTCCTCCCCAGAGACTGTATTGTGTTGCATTTTGCAACACAATACAGTATAGCCTGTTTTAGTGTAAATAGTGCAGATGTGTACATTGGGATTGCTGTTGCTGACTGTGGACCGGATGCCTGTTGCCCTTATGATCCTTTGATCTCAGTGCACCAAAACACTCCCACGCCCACTCCCGCCCTGCACGAGCTCAGAGGACTGTCAGTGGGCTCGGATGACGACCTGATGCTCATGGCCTGTGATCCGCCACAGCCGCAGCTCCCAGCCACAGCAAGCGTCCCTCTCCAGCCCCAGCTCCTGCCTCCCCCTCAGGGTGGAGACCCAGATGAACCCTGGGACTTTGGAAGCCTCCGGTCCAGCCTCTCACAGCTGCCCGCCACCGGTAAAACTGGCTGGGTGTCTCCTTTTTCTTCTGCCTGTGAATTCTCACTTCAAGCTGCCTCGCTGGTTCTCAGCTTTCCCGTCTGATTTTGCTTGGTCGTGGCACAAATTCACCTCTGCTTCCATTTGCACTTTGGATCAGGATTCAGTCTGCCTGGCTGGTGCTGGGGCCTTTTTGTTTCCTTCGCTTCACCTTCACAAGTCAAGCATTTACTTCACTTCTGAGTCTCACCTGCTTAATATTCTGGGCTACATTACTGACCTTTTGCAGTAAAGTTAGGCAGCTGTATCTGTTGAAATCTGATCTGCTTAAAGAAATTGTTCGACATTTTGGGAAATATGCCAGTTTGCTTTTTTGCTGAGAGTTATGAAATGACTGATAACATTATCATGTCTGTGCGTTAAATATTTAGCTGCTAGCAGCCTGTTAGCATATAGACTATAAAAAGACATTTTTACATTTCAGCTCTAGTACGTATTGCTAATGTTGGAGCATTACTATAAACATCCAGGAAGTAATGGATGGCCTGGTTATGAATAACTTCACTCCCATGACCCCAAACCCAACCTGCATAATGAAGAAGTGGACAAACCAGGCCTGAAAGAGTTTGATGTTTGTAAGGAAGGTTGAATGATAACTGTGTTGTGAGAAATTCACCACACTCCTACTGAGAAAAGAAAGCTCCGCAAACAGGGCAAATGTTTGACAAAGGGCAATTATAGAGCTTGTAATGACATCTAATAGAGCACACCTGTGCTTTCTCATGCAAGTTTACTTGGGAAAGGAAGTTCCTGCAGTGTCCAAATACACGGTGCCCTCTACAAATACAACATATCACAAAAAACAAACAAATATAAATATGTTTCACATGTATTTGGACCTTGCAGTTGTGAGCTACATTTCCCTCATGTACCTGCATTAGTAAGCACAGGTGCGTCCTATATGATGTCATTATAAGCCGGGATGAAGGCCTAGAGCAGTGTTTCTGCATGTTTTAGATGGGATAAATGGGTTGCTATCAGGTTTCTGCAGAGCTTGATGACAAGGACCAGGATCTAGAAACACTGCTCTAGAGTTTGGAGGCCAAAAATATTCAATGAATACCTCTCATCAGCTTCATTTATGCAAAAAAAAAAAAGAAATTTTGACTCCCAGAAGACACAAGGCTCTCTAACTCTCCATTTCTGTGATTACTGCAGCGCTTTGTAGCCATTAATGTCATTAGTTGCACCTGTGTCTCACGAGCCTGCTGTAAAAAGATTGATTCAACTTTAATTTCACTTTCCTCCGGTCTGGAACTACTCAGAGGTATTCTAAAGTGCCAAGTCATGTGGATGTGTGTTCAAATGAAAAGGTAATTAGGATGTCAGGACCAATTAGAGTCATGCGTTACTTGTGCTGACAAAACAGCTCATCATCTCCTGGTCTCTGGAACATTTCTACTGATGCTGATTGCATCACTCTTTCCTGTATTTTGAACTTCAGATTTTCCAAATTGAAAATACAGGATGTTCTTTATAGATAAGCCTGAACTAAAGAAAGTTTTAACCCTCAATGGTAAGTTTGGTCCTTTTTTAGTAATTTAGACCCTCTTTGCTCCTTTTTCTTTTTCAAGGTCTGACTTCTTCCCCTTTGTTACTTGTCTGTAACTCTGCTGTAACAGCTGCTCAGACACATCTGGTCTGTTCACATCAACTGCCATCTATTTGCCTCTGCTAATACAGCCCCCCCCTCCTGTCTTTCTCTGCTCTCAGGTGGTCTGCCCCACCCCGCTGGGACAGGGCTGAGACCGGAGGAGGAAGATGGCGAACGGGGCGACATGGCTTTCCTCAAAGACCTCCTGAGCCCCGGCCCGGGGGCCAGCGACGAGTTCAGCAAAGAGTGGCAGGACGCTTTCGGGCTATTCGACCCCCCCAGCGCCCCACCGTCGAGCACGGGAGCAGCAAGTAGTGGGCCAGCGACGCGTCCGCCCTCCAACCCCCCCAGCCCCACAGGCTTCCTGCCCTCCCAGCTGCTGGATCACAGCCTGAGCTCCACAGGTCAGCCACACCGCACCCTGCTGGAGGGATGAGCTCGCTGCAGCATGCTGACCGATCTCTCTCTCTGTGGGGCAGAAACATCAGAGTGAAGAATAAGAGGGTCTCTGATAATGCTTCTTTACCCTGCTTTGTCTTTTAGGCTGGTCAACCCCACCTATGTTCCAGGCTCCGCCCCTGCAGCCTCCTCCTGGTCAGAACCAATCAGCTCAGCCGGCTCCAAGTTCAGCAGCTAGTAGTAAGCTCTTTCTCAATCTGCCAGCCTTTCTGTACTTGTGTTTTTCTAGAAACAGAACATCATCAGTCATGACTAGGGTTGCAACAGTGTGAGATTTCACGGTAAGATAAGCATCCAGAAAATATTATTATTATTATTATTATTATTATTATTATTATTATTATCATTTACAATGACCCTTTAAGGAATGAAAACCGAAGTTTTCTTTTTTGGTTGAACAAACGCTTTACTATAGTTTCACAAAATGTCCTGACAGACATGAAACTTGAAACAGTGCATAACACTAATACAGTAGAATTTAATAGCATATAAAAGCAGCTGAACATGGTATGATAACTGTGAAACTGGTGCCGCTGCAACCATAGCCATGACCCATGTACTGTCCCCATGGCCGGATTAACCTGCTCTGGGGCCACAGGGCAAAAGTGAGCTGTTGGGCCCCAGTTCACCCACTTGTTGTTCAATGTGAAGTGTTTATCCCGGGAAATCTCAGTTCATAAATGATGTTAGTGGAGGTGGTCTTTGTTTCAGGCTATGAAACACTGTGGTAACCCTGTAGTGATTTGATTAACTTTGTCTGGTAATATGTCCAACTCAAGCAAAGTTGCAACTAGTTTTAATTACCACAAACCAGTAAGAAACTGTGGGTTTTTAAGGGCACCTGTAGCCTTTGCCTAGTTGGTAACTGGCTGTCCCAGTTCAGTGACAGATGATATGAGCCAGAGTCACAACTGTGAGCATATTTACAAACCTAAATTGAAACTTTCTTCTTACTGTGTGTGTGTGTGTTTAGCTGCTCCCGGTGGATCCAAAGACATGTCTGCCTGGTTCAACCTGTTTGCAGACCTGGACCCCCTCTCCAACCCCGACGCCATTGGACGCTCCGCGGATGAGCTGCTCAACGCCTAAAGCTCTGTGTCTGTGTCTGTGTGTGTGTGTGTGTGTGTGTGTGTGTGTGTGTGTGTCTGTGTGTGTGTGTGTGTGTCTGTGTGTGTGCGTGTGTGTGTGTGTGTTTGTGTGTGATCTCTCTCAAAGGATCTGGATGTCAGCAAGTCATGTCAACAACCAAGTCGCACATTAGCCCACACATGCAGACATTAACGCTCGCACACACTGCATTTCTTTTAGCAGGAGAGATGTGTACATATCCACACCGACAAACACACACTCTCTGTGTGTTCCACTGGAAGATGTTATTTTACACTGCAAAGGGAAAGCGCCGTCAGATGGTTAGACGCTCTCCTCGGAGGCTCCAGCTGCTCTCTGCAGCTTTGTAAAGACTGTTAACGCTACACGTGAAGCCACTGACTCATATGCACACAGCAAACCTCACGTGGTTTGTTACCTTTCGCTGTCAGCTGCTGCAGCTTCTGTCTAAGCAGAGAGAGCGTTTGAGTTACAGGTGTGTCTTGATCGGCGCCGCGTGTGATCCTGTGTTTTATTCATGTTTGGGTGTGTCTGTGTATCTCTATTAACGGCTTAGTGTTTTATACATGGTAGCACATGATTGTCACATGAATGAAGGACGTACGGCGTGTGTACATATATTAGACATAGTGTATGTCTGAGATAAGATGGGACCTGTCACTGAGCCTGTACTTGCACACAAAAACAACAGCGGCAGTTGAAGCTCAAGCTGCACCAGGGGCCTGTATCACAAAGCAAGATTAGTGTGTTACCCAGCTATCCTTGGACTTAACCTGTGGCTGGACAACTAGACGGGGATCACAACAAGTCATTACAGTTCATCCTGAGGGGGAGCATGAACGTCTGTACACAACGTCACGGCATTCCATCAAACAGTCGCTGAGATATTTCAGTCTGGACCGGAGAAACCTGCGTTGCCATCCCTGCAGCCCTGGCGTGGCTCAAAATCCACACACTGTTAATTAGCAGAGTAAACACGTAAATGCAACACTTCAGTCAGCAGGACACATCAGACGTTTCTTTTCTTCAGACCGTAATGCTCAGACTCTCTGTACTTGTCCTCTCTGCTGTGGCAGCAGGAACAGCCTTAAACACCAAAACGTCGCTATGCAAAGTATCTTCCAAACTCAAGTAAACTACTGAAAACGTTGCAAATGCCAGCTCTGTTTAAGAAGGCCTAATCACCCCCGCACTTATTTATAGACTTTCATGTTATATTACTCCTACAACTTCTTATTAATTTCTAGTTGTGTGATTTTCTTCCCCTTAATCTCGTGTCATATAAAGTACCCACTCACTGTTCTGACGCTGTTTCTTGTAATTAGGGACTTCACCTCTTTCACATGAAGGCTCAGTGAAGCAGGCGCCCAGAGCTGGACTTGCTTTGTGAAACAGGCCCCTGCACAAACTCTGGATCTTGAAGACCAGTTTGATAAATAATGTGACGCTTTCGTTGACCTCTTTAAGGACGCGGTGTTTTCCATTGGGGATTGAGTCTAATGGTCTGCTGCTCGACACTGAACTGCGAGCCGTGGTCCGGTCTCTGGAGGGGGCTGACGGTGGCGTTAGAAACTGGAGTCAGATTACAGGCACAGTGGAAATTCACACAGTCCAAACTCTTTGTGGCTTTTGTGACACCAGCAGCCTCTTCATGTTAATCCTCTCACCTACTTGCCGAATGTAGCGTGGGTAAAAATAGGATGCGTTCGAAATCATCTCCAGTCCCATCTGTCGTTTAAATGTCACAATCACAAGTCCAAGGCCAAGAAAAATGTGTGAAGGATGAAACGTATTTTGTAGTCTACTCTTGCAGGAAGTTGCAAAGTAGGACAGGAATTAGATTATTTTTGGGGTGGGTGGGTTGTGTAAGACCTATAAATCAAACAAATAACAGCACCTAAGGTGCATCGAAATGTATTTATTTTCAGATTATATCAGTTTGCAAAATCAGATGTTTTTGTTGTGCAGTACACTGAAAAACTAAAGTAACACTATAAAATAACACTGTAAAAAACTGTATTTTTTGCTGTCTGTGTTGTGTGTTTTGGGAATTCAGATGGAAATATATATTATTGTTTTATGGGAAGAGAATCAACATTGGAGAACTGTTACCATGACATAAAATGGATTTAATTCCAACTGACTATATTTGTTTTTGAGGGAGAAGACCAAGACTGACATTTCTGAATGTTTATGAATTGGTTGAGTGAACTCTTGCAAAATGAAGATGTAGAGTTGTTATGATAATATACCCGAGATGTTGAGATGTGAATACGACTTCAACATGCACCAACTGAAGCCAAATCCTCAGTTAGGACGTACGTGTGCCTGTGGAGCTACGGCAATCAGAGTGCATCATGGGAGAAATTCATCATGTTTTGTGAGACTCAGAAAAACTCTTTTTATACAAGCTGCACATTAGTATCATTGCTTTACTACACAGCAACTGTCATTGAATGGTTTTCTTTTCTTCTCGTTTTTAATGTGACACATGGACACGAGGAACTCTGCTGATGCTCCAATCCGAGTGTGGTCTGTCACAAGAGGAACTGCTGTATTCGTGTTTCTATCACATTGTGTATTGTACTGTTTACTCTTGATTTACACACTAAAAAAGAATGTATTTCTTAAGTCAACCACAAATGCTTTATTTAATTCAACTATGCCTTTTTATTTCACTCAAGGGGTTTAACAGATGAAAACTTGGCAGTTCTGTTTCCAATAAACTGGACAAGCAAACAAAGAATCATTGTGTTCAGTATTTCTTGTGTTGAGCCTCATTCCAAAATGCTGTTTATCCACTTTGAAAAAAAAAAAGTTTGTATCTGAAATAACTGTATTATCTCATGTATGAATCTGCTCTCTGAAGCTACTTTTTATATTTTTTGTAAACAGACTAAAAACGACAAAGTAGAACGTGTCGCTGTAGGTGTGATTGTTTTTCAGCAAGTGGATATCTCATTTTGGAACAGAACTCTTCGTTTCTTCACTAATCATTTGCTTCATCTTTTTCAGAAACTCATGCCAAATCAGGTCACTGGATAAACAACATCCGCACTTCTCTCTTCTTGTACTCTGCTACAGGTTTACATCATTCAGCATTTCCACGGCGTGAGGCTACATAGATAGCAGCTGTTGGTTTGCTCTCTTAATAGTAGTGTAGACTTGTTAGTGTGCGCTGAGAAGTTAGTATATCTTTTTTTTTTTTGTATCCTATTCACTACAACCTGAGATGGACGATGTAATCTATTCTTGGTTAAAATTCTCTGCAGACCCAATTACACTCCTGATAAATAAATACATTATTATTCACAATAATGAGACATGTAGTAATTCACAGTACTCAGCGGAGAAAAAGCAGGAGGGGGAGGGTCGGGGGGGTTATATGGTACAATTGTTGACTCATTCAGATACATATCTTTGTCAGCCGATAATACAAACACAGTGTGCCTCTATATTTACATATCCAGTACATTCCTATCCCACCGTAGCAGGCACAGTCAAGTAGTAATGACATATACAGGACGAAGGGCCGGGGCACGGAGAGGCCGCCGGCCGAACAAACAACACCGAGAGTAATCTGAGTACGGCTCGTCCTCAGACATCCCGGTGTGTCGTCAGTCTGGTCCGCAGCGCAGCGTTCGCCGACCTCTCCGTGCTCCGTGTGTCCCACCGGGACGAGGCCCCTCTGGACACATTTCACAACAACACTGAGCAAGACAGAAGGAAATCAGCATTACAGTGACAGTGAGGGAAAGAAAAGGAGAGAAAGAGCTGGAGAAAGGAGGAACAGAAAGGAGGGAGGGTGGGTGGGGAGGGGGGGGGTTGTGATGGAGGTGGAGTAAAAAGGGACATTTTGAGCAAAGGCTGGCGCTTGGGAAGGAGGGGCAAGCAGACACAGGTTGAACACGCTGCACACATCATAGCCCTGGCCTGTGTTTCCCATAGATACACACCGCCCGGCAGGGGAGCGGCTCGCTGCTACCAGCTGGTGGAACGAAGGCATCCGCGTGTACCGGTCTGCGCTCAGCTTCCACCGTGAGCGGCTGATCGAAGTGCCGAACAGACGCCTGGATCTAGTTCACAGGGGGTCTAAATGTATACTGCATCTGAGGGTGGGCTGTGTACCGCCTTGCTTGTGTACCTCCTGCTCGTCCCTGCCTTTCTGTATGTATCTATGGCCGTCGTAGTGCAAACATCATGTGCGTCGTGCTAAAGGAACAAACGTGATCAGAGCACTACGCCGGTTTAGCGAAACTGAGCGGTCTAAAATATCAGGCACATTTTTAACTTCTCCTTGTCACGACCGTTCAAGTTTTGCTACGATATATCTGGCAGCACCAAAATTAGCCTCCATGGTCAAACTCTTGGTCGCCAAGGAAACCAGCGGCCTTTTTTTTTTTTGTTTTTTTTTTGTAATGGAAGGCATATTTCATATCAAGAGAAATAACTACAGATAGAAAAAGAGATATGTCCGTGGAAAGGCGCCATGGTATAATACGATGAAATTAAAGAGTCTGTCCTTTCGCCCTTTTCCTCCCAAAAAACAGGAACATAACCAGCACTAAAGGTAGAAGAAAGCGATGAAATGTTAGCTGCAGACGCCCGCAGGCTGCAGGACTCTCACGTCGTGGTCGTCTGAGGAGGAGAGGCAGTGGGAAGCGCTTTTTCAACAAGATAAGGACATCAGAGAGAGCTTAGCTGGCATGCTGAAGGCATTTTTTTGGAGCAGAAGGGTCGTTTCCTAGTTTCAAATGTTTTCTGATATCGCTGGGGGGGGCTGGGCGTTGGGGTGGGGAGGGGGTGGCGGGGGGGGGTTCTTTTAGGGCCCTCGTGGGGCCGTCAGAAGCTCTCGGGCTCCTCCAGGAGGCAGGGCTGGGTGGACAGAGGCACGAGGGACGGGGACAGGCTGCGGAGGCCCACCCCGGAGCGGAAGCCGAGGTCCGGGGCGGGGAGCAAGGGCTTGAGGATGCTGACGAGGCAGAAGGCGGAGCCGCTGTTGGGGATGAAGTTGACCTTGTTGCGGTCGGGACACAGGAACGGGGGGATCTCCTGCAGAGGTTTGGGCCTGGAAGCACACGCGCAGCGACACAGTTAGCCGTCATCACACGTGCACTCATACTAACACATCGTGAACGGAGGAAATTAAACATATTAACACCTTTATTTTATTCTTTATTATTCTACTCACATGGACTCCTCGAACACTTTGACCTTCTCGCAGCCCTCCGGAGGTTCTCTCTTGAACATGTAGCTGTTGTTGGGTCTGGGAGAGGCGGCGTATTTAGGCAGCGGGGAGTAGGGGCCCAGCTCTGAGGACAGGCAGAGGGGGGAGACTGGAGGTCAGAGGTCAGGGTCAGCAACCGATCACGCTCAATGAGACTTTGGCAGGGCGCGTGTTCAATGTTCAGTGTGTGCGTGTATGTGTGTGTGTGTGTGTGTGGGGGGGTCACCTTTGTCCTCGTAGGGGCTGCCTCCACCCGTGTCGTTGAGGACGGTGAGGTAGGAGGGCGAGATGGAGTCGGGGCGGCTGCTGCTGTTGCTATGGTTCCCGCTCAGGCCGCCCCCCGAGGGAGTCTGTGTGTCGATGCTGCGGGTGCTGCTGCTGCGCTGCGGGGGGACGGGAGGGGGTGCGCGGTGCCCATCTGGGACATCCTGTGGCTGAGGTACAAACGCACACACACACACACACACACACACAGACACAGACATAAATGAGGTCACAATAACAACGGTGCAGTGGGGGCTTAATCCCCGGCCAGTGGTGGTGTGTGAATCCTCAAAAACCCCTGAATGTTAATTACTTCAGTGAAGAACAAAACGTTTTCAGGAAGGACGAAACATTTATCGCTGCATTTTCACACAGCCTAACCCTAATCTGTCAGTCGGCGCAGCTCACCACGATGGTCTCGTCCTTTTCGGGGGTGTCTTGGATGGTGATGCGTTCGATCTCCTGGTTGAGACCCTCCACGCTGTTGCGGAAACGAGGGGCCGACGACTTGGATATAGGGATGGGTATCAGGATGGTCTTGGGCATCGGCGACTGCGGGACACAAACACACACACACACACACACGCACACGGCTGCAGTTAATATGGAGTCGATGTTGGCAGATGTTGCAGCGAGCAAGAAAACTGCTGCCACGGATACAACAAACACAAATATATTCTGTATATTTCTGGGTTTATTGCTACAGCCCACACAAGAAATTACAGCTGCACTGTGCTGCACTCCAAAGTATCCATAAATCCTCAATATTGAAACAAATCTAAGAAACCAGAGACTTGGAAGCATTAACTCAATAGTGTGCTCATTAGTACAACGCACTCTGACAAATTACAGCTCCATTACTTGATTTTCTTCCTCCCACACGACGACAAAAACCTTGTTTCTATGGAAGGACGGGCATCTGCCAGCACATTTAATAAGGAAGATCTACGATCTCAGAGTTCCTTAGTTATCAACTTCTAATTTGTATAACCACCAAGTCTAAATGAGGCTTTGTGTTGAAGTTTATATTAGTTTGACTTGCGACAAGCTACTGAATGATCCACTGCGAATTCTAAGTGGATTTCTGGACGTTTATTCTCAATGGACATCAGAGGTAACGACATCCTCGGGATGGGTATCGTGTTTGTGTGTTCAGGCAGGACTGAGCTCTGACTCCCAGAAAGACTTTTGACTCAAATGGCGCAATTGACCTCGCGCAGTATCTTTGCCTCACGTCTCTCCCTCTGTGCTTCAGCTCTCCCTCACAGGGAGAAAAACTGTTTGAAAACCTTCAGTTCATCAAAGGACTGAAGGGAGTGAGGAAGAGCTCCTACTCTTCTGCTTTATGTTCACTAACATGTATTTACACATGGACTGATGATGTCTCAGAATCTCTGGCTACTTTTGTTTTTCCCTCTTGTAATGAGCTTTAATCAACAGACAGGTTTTGGAAATTGGGAAATCTTCATCTTTATATTCCTTCGGGAACGTACAGTAAGTGAGCTCCGTGAGCCGGTGGCTCTTTGTGTCAGTGAATGAGCTTGTCAAAGCTAAAAGTCGCACGATAACTCGGCCAGACCCCCTTTCTCTTTGTCTCGCGGGGAGGCCCAGAAAGCAGGACAGCTGCACTCCAGCAGGCTCCACGGGGAGCGTATGACTGGCTCTGCCGCTGTCAGCCACACAGAGCAACATGACGGGAGTGGGCGTTACGAGTGTGTGTGTGTGTGTGTGTCTTAAACCCAATTTAACTGACTTTTCGTAGACCAGAGGCCGTTAAAAAACCCCACGTCACATTTCAAATTAACAGGAGACACACACACACACGCCAGAGCCAAACAGGGACGTGAGGAAAAAGTGGGGCGCCCTCAAACCTCCCCAGATCAGGGAGCCAACCTAGTTCCTCTCAGGGACGGAGCCGCTCGGCCGACACTAACACACTCGCCCAAGAGCACTGACTCTATCGATCACCTGCGACTGGATGATGGTATGGCTGCCATTGAAAGGGGACTTGCGGTCTTTATCCCTCCGATGGCGGCTGCTGCGTTTGCTGCGTTGAAGCTGCTGGCGCAATTTGGCAATCTGAAGAGTTTCACAGACAGACAGACACTGTAATATAGATGTATACAGACACACGTTGTTAATGGTGGTGCGATGATTGAAAGCTGCTGAGCAATTTACAACACAAAAGAGCATTTTTTTCTGTCCAACTGGTTGTAGCAAAGGCTGAAACTGACCTCCTTGAGCTGGTCGGTGCTCCCACAGGAGGCCGAGCGTTTGTGAGAGCCCCTCCTCCTCTCATCTGCCCAGGCCCTGGGGGTCTGACACACACACACACACACACACACACACACACACACACACAGAGGTTAGAGCTAAATAACAAACAAACATAGCACAAAACAGCCAAATCAGGAGACAAATCTGTTTTGTTTCTGTGAGTAGAGACTTAGCTGATGCTGCTTGTGATGTCTAACATCTAACATCTGCATATCTGACACCTGAAAGTAGTCCCAAACTGGGTATCAGGGACCCTCAAGATAAAATAAATACAAGGGGTCACAAGATTACGGCAAAAATATCCTCCTTACTTCCTTCTTCCTTCATTGTTGCTTGTTACTGGGGTCCTTTAAGTCCTACGTTCTTAAAATAAGTCAAAAAATCTGCCTGTGCACAAATTTATAAACTTAATTTAAAAAAAAGGCTAGTGTGCAATAAAAAAATAAGAATAAGAACTATAAATATACAGTATATTATATAATGTATGTATTAAAATAATAAACTATTTGTGGCCCAGTGTGTTACTGAACAAACACATTTTCCGATGCAAAATGTGTCAAAGCTGTTAGACAAACTATACACTAAAATTTGTACACACTCAAGTGCAAATATACAATAAAAAAAATATTTACTAGTAGTACTTGCAGAAAGAATTTGGTTTTTAACATTTAATTATAGACAAATATAATTGACAAAGATGGACTTTTTTGTGGTGATCACATGGATATGAAAGACATTAAGTTTTGACAAAACGAGCAGTAGAATTGCAATAATAATCAAGATGGTGCTGTTTACTCTGATTATGTCTCCAAACGAGTACTGTCAGCAGCGCCAAAGTACCCTTAACACAGTTAAGAATGTTGTAGAGTTTGTGGGTTTTATACGACAGCAATGATGTGTCTGTGCTGAGAAATGTTCTCTTTAGTGATGTAAAAACAGACCAGAAACAGGACCTGAGGCGGCTTTGAAACGTCTGCTGGACCACTCCGGTCGCTTGACTGAGCTGACCTGCTGTTAAAGACATATCTTGCGGCTACTGTTTGACCTGAGATCTGGTTCAAAGTCAGTCTGTGAGTGATAGTCAGAGGCAACACAGCGCGATGATGCAACCGTCTGCAATCTCTCTTCGCCTCTTTGCATTGATTGCCTGTTTTCTAAACACATACACGTCTCGCAGGCTTTCAGTTAGGCTTGTCTGACGCAAGAACATGCACGTGAGAGCGCTCTAACCTGCACGGCTTCACTTCTCCTGACGGACAAAACCTCAGCAGTGATTCATTCATTTGTACCATATTTCTAGATATTTAAAAGGCATCTGATATAGAGAATGATAAGATTTTGGTATCTAAATTGCAGAAATATGAGCGACACCGCATTTGTATTTCAGCATAAAACTATTTGTTAGGATGCTGCGTTGCCACTCTCACAATGCACTTCTACAATGTGGTGTGCCCCAGGAAATCATTCTTGGGCCACTATTATTCCTGATTTAATTTACCAAATGTGTCCAACATAGTTTCTCTCATAATGTTTGCAGATGACACAACACTGTTTTTTTCGACTATCGAAGCTAACTCTGGTTTGTATGTCATTTGTTTGATTTTAACCCGTGCACCTGTGCATACTAACAGAACTCAAGCACCGCCTACCAAAACATCACCACCCAACCCCCCTCGTCGCACTCACCTGCGTCGCTTTGTCCCTCATGTAGGGAACGTGTTGGTGCTGGCTGTCGTCCTGAGGCCAGGGACCTGTCAGGTGAGAGCCAGCGAGCGCGCCCTGCGAGGGCCACAGCTGGACGCGACGGCGGGAGACCGAGAGGAGAATGAGGAGCGGAGGGCGCTCAGAGGGAGAGGAGGGGGACGCCGGAGGACGCGGAGGTGAACCACAGAGAGATGCGGGAGGTTAAGGCCACTGATGCAGTCTGAGGAGGAGGAGGAGGAGAGAGAGAGAGGAGTCTAGATGAGTTGGGTCTGCCTGGAGATGTAAACAAGTTATTTGTCAACACATGGTCAACACATCAACAAATCAACAGACACACAGCTGGCCTGCAGGATAAGCTCACGGCTGTCTTGCTCTGTCTGTCTAGGTTTGTGTGTATGTGTGTGTGTGTGAGTGTGTGTGTGCATTTGTGTCTATGAGTGTGCGTGTGTTGCGAGATTGATGTTAATCCGTCCCGTGCTGGGCAGAGCGGATACGCCCCCCTCTAAGTCCCACACAGCCCCCTGGTTAATGGCATTAAAACAGCTTAAAGCGAGGGGGGGGGGGGGGGGGGGGGGAGAGGTGGGGGCAGGTGCCGGCTTTTGCCCGAGTGACCCTGATTCAGCGTGTTTTGCATGGGTGCACGGGTCCACAGACAGCCCTGCGTCAGCACATTTCAGATTCCAGTTTTTCATTAGAAAACAAACACAACAAAACTTAAACTCATGGTAAATGTTCACTGCAGTGCTGGAATGCCAACAATTCCCTACTTCAAGCTTTGTGAGGATTTGTGATAGTAAACTGAATATAGAATACATTTTCACTGTTTTCTGACATTTTATAAACCTCACAATTAAATGATTCATCTTGAAAACAATCACTGGTTAGTTTTAAGCCTGAGTTAGAGAGCAGACAGTGAAAATACTCTGATCATAGGTTCCCATAATTATCCATTTTATATCTACACGTACAATTTCATTCAAAATAAGCATAGGATATTATGCAAAACTATTTTAAATAATCAACCTGATGCGATCGCATTCAACTGCACTGACAACTGAAACTGAACCCAAAAAACATCAATTTTAATATTAATACTCATACACAATGTACGAACACACAGCATTGACAGGCACTGCTGGTCCTGGAGCTAAATTTGGCTGGGGCCTTGACCAGCGCACATCGCTGTTGCTAGGGAACGGGGTGCCGACTGATCTTCACACAGCTGCGCTTGTGTGTGTGTGTGTGTGTGTGTGTGTGTAAGTAAACAGGGGTTTGGGCATCAGCAGTCTACTAGCAAAATGCTCTGCCTTCTATATTTTGACTGCCGCTCTTCCTGTCTCAGTCTGTGCACACAGATCAGCGGCCCACCACGATGTGCTGCAGGCTGACAGCAGTAGTAGAGCGAGTCCAGGCCGATGACCACCCGAGGTCACTTTAAACCAGATAAGCTGACACAAGACAGACTTTATTGATCAGCAACAGCAAAAGTGGGACAGCCAGCTTGCACAGAAAGACACAAACACAAGATGTGAATATGCTATTTTCTCCATTAATCCATTGCTGTATAAAAATATCAGAAATTAATGAAAAATGCCACAATCAGAGCCTTCAACGATGCCTTGAGAAAGATTATTTTAGCCAAAAAAAAAAAAACAATCCGATCAACTGACTACTATACTACTTACAATATATCACAAGGGACTGAGAAAATTAGGAAATATTCACACTTGAGAAGGTCGAGCCAATGATTTTCTGTCACTTTTGCTTTAAAAAAAAATGACTTAAACGCTCATGGAAACAGTTGTAATCTAATTTTCTGTTGATTGACCGATCAATTAATCCTTTCGGGTTTTCTAGTTTAGCAACTGCCTTTGCACACCGTCTGCGTTGGCATCTGTGCATTTTGAACGCAATGGAATAAAAACGACTGGGACTTTGCAACCACACAAAAATAAAATGCCTACATTTATCTTGCAAATCGCTGGGTTTTGTATTTAAATAAACTCGGGGCTAAAGCAGAGATCATGCTTCAAATGCACAATTTCGGGCCTTGACTACACAGATTGAATCTCGCGCACCGTGGGCCCATTTTGTTTACTGGGAGACGACCATGCACCACCCCCCCACCCACACACACACACACACACACACACACACAGACACACACACCATCAAAACACGGCCCTCGCTCCATGCTCCTTCACACAGAGGAGCATCACCCGGGCTGGTGAGGATGAGGATGAGGAGAAGCGTGTGTGTGTGTGTGTGTGTGTGTGTGTGTGTGCGCGCTCACCTGCACGGGTGCGATGTGGGCGCGCTGCGGGCGGAGGGGCATGGAGCTGCTCGGGCCCCCGGGGCCCCCCTGCTGACAACCCTGCCGCCGCGCGGAGATGCTACAGAGACGGCGGGGACAGGCGGGGCGGGAGGACCGGAGGAGGGCAGGCTGCAGGCGAGGAGAGCCCTCTGAGGCGCAGACGGGCAGACATGGAAGAGATACCAGAAGGTCTTGGCTGAGGGGGCAGCCGGAGCGGGACAGGAGGGGTCGAAATGGGCGTCGCTGTGTTCGCACCCTGCCTCCTCCTCGTCGTCGTCGTGGATGGATGTTTTTCTCTCTCTCTCTCTCTCCCGGCTGATGCGGCACGACGGCTGTAAAAAAAAAAATAAATAAATAAAAAGCGGCGACCCGAAGCGCCCTCCCGCTCGAAGGGGAAAAAAGAGGGGTGTGAGAGGAGGAAGGTGCGTCGCGCACCCGGCGGAGGAAACGACGGGAGAAAAATAAGAGAAGGGGCAGAAGAACACAGAAGGGACGGAGAGAAGGAGGCGGTGATGCTGGGCTAGCCTCGGCCGACACGACGGGAGAGGGACCAGAGTGAAGCGCGCCGGGGTTCGCGCAGGCACTTCCGCTTCACGTTTTCAAAGTAAAACGTCGACCCCGTCGCGTCCTACTGTGGAAGCTGACCCAGCAGGCTACTGCCCAGAGGCCCCAGACCTCCAAGGGCCCCAAAAGCTCCTGTTTACCTTTTACTGAAATTACAGCACAATACCAGAGGATACCCTGGTGGGCTTTGCTGTATTGTTGGATCTTAAAGTCCCGTCTTGTGTTAAAATGTAGGTGTAAGACCTTCAGTGTTTGATTTTTGGGCGTATGTGTTGCACATTCTTAATTTTAAGTGTTAAATCAAATCACCGCACAACAAATATGGGGCGAGGTAGTACTCCTGCACAAACAAAGCTGCACACATTGCGGGAGGAAAAGCGAGTCTGGGGGTAGTGGGTTCAGCAGAAGCCTCATCAAAGATTGATCCAGCAAAGTCAGGTAATACAAAACACCTATAAAAAAAATCATGTTAAAGGTGTTCATAGTCAATATAAACTGCATTATTTTTTCCATAGCATACATTCGTTGCCACATTAACCCACGCTCCCTAAACTGCTAAAGAAATATTGCATAAGTATCACAATAATAAAAAAAAAATCAAAAAAAAATCACCCTAGGTCACACTAATTGCGACGTGCTGTGTTTTATTTTGAAAGGCCGCGGGCCGGTTTCCGGCGCTGCCGCCGGTTGCCTTGACGCCGCCGGTGGAAGCGCTGTGACGTAGCGCGCCGTCGCTGCGCTGCTCGCGCTGATGCTGCAGTTGCTAGGGCGCGCGGAGCAGACGGCGGGGAGGAGAGGCGAGGTAAACAAGCGCGCGAGAGGAAATGTCTCCCCCGTGTGTCCGACACGGGACAGCGTGGCACGGATACACGTCCCCTGCGGCTGGGACGCGTCTGAAGTCCATTTAGACTCGAGGAACAGAAGCGTTTCGTCAAGCAGCCGGGGTCCTCTGCTCGTCTGATGAATGCAACAAATAACATGGCTCCCAAAATGGTTCCCAAAGAAGGGTTAGTCTGTGGTAATACTCACGTTTAAGCTCCTACTTTAAGTAGACTACCTACTTTCAATGGCCTGCAAAGTATGAAAACATGTTTTATTAGAATGCACACCTGAGAAATAGAAATAGGCAAAACACAAGCTATTAGTGAGTTTTTAAAGGAATAGTTCAACGCCATTTGTCAGATATGAAAAGTCCAACTGTTCCTTTAAAGCATACAACACTTTAACTCCATTTAAACTCTATACTTTCAGGTTAAAAGGCCTACACGAGGCATGTCCTGAACAGATATAGCCAACAATTATTTCATACATTTATTGAGAATATTTTCTTTCATATTGACTTGAAAATGTTTACAGAAACTGTACCGAGCAGACGCATAGCAATGGAATCAAAGGCCATGTCCATTGAATGCAAAACAGAATTCCATAAAAATGATGCAAATATCAATGCAATACACATACATATGTTTTTTTTTCATACAAATTACAGATTACAAAAACATAAATGAGATCTTGTCGTATGCCCTGAAGCAGCGCTGAAAATACAGAATGAGTACAATGACATTTCAGCACGCCTGTACAGCGCTAGGCCCCAACAATTCTAATGATTGCTGACGGAAAGAAACACAACACGTGCACACTCACGCACACACACACTGAATCAGTCATTTGAACATCAAGTGATGAGACAACAAGAAGCAGAAATAATATCCAGCGTGCTTCAGAGGGGTTTGGTTTTTTTTTTTTTTTAGACTAGTTTCTGATTTCCAGCGGAGTTCAAAGAGCAGAATCTGGGCTTTTTTTTTTTAGTGTCTTCTAGTCTTTTAGTCACATACAGACAGCTTAACACACAGTCAGTCCACAGTGAGGTCAGGTGATAGTGGTACAGTGATTGCGTCGGGCCACTGTAACAGATCCCTCCGTAGATTTGATTCTGGTGATTGTAGTGTTAAAAGACCCCAGAGTCTGAGCCATTCCTGGTGTAACTGTGCAAGCAGAGGAGTTCCACGAAAACCCATTTTTCCAGTCAGCTGATTGATTGTTAGTGTTTGTGCCCCCCTAAAAATAGTCCAGAGAAGAAGGAAAGAGAGGAGGATTGTCATCCATTTTCTCCTCTTGAGTCGGGGGGGTGATCGTTTATGGTGGATTGTTTACAAAACGATTGTGACTATTCATAAGTGCAACAGAGATTAACATATCAAAATAATGACGGGATAAAACAAAATAATGAAAGCGATAAAAACATCGAAAGCATCTAAAAGCTACATCCTATTGCACAATTAAAAATTATGATACAAAAAATGGATACATAGTCAAAAAAGACAAAAATTGGTATTGCATACAAATCAAGGAAATTAAAAAAGTTAAAGTAGTTTGTTCTGTCTTTTAAGACCATCAATTCTTTTACAGAGCCTACTCTCGAACATTGCTTGATGCAGCAAAGTACGAGAAAGAGAACGCTCAAAGTGTTGATTGTTTTTCATCGCCGTTTGAAGTTTAGAGACCACTTCTCGTCGTGGTCGCACAGACAGGACTTCTAAACACTGATCTGAATCGGTTCAAAGTGCACATAGAGAAAAAAGAAAACCATTCAAAACATTGCTATGCTCATGAGGATGAAACATGAAACAAACTGACAAAGGGAGATTAATAAAACGCGGGAACAGAAGCGGGTGAGAATGCTGCATAGCTGGATTCCATTTAAAGCAATGCCATCATCAGAAAGACACACAGGAGCGAGACAGACCTAATTACTGTACATGATCAGACTCGACTGTTTGTTCACAAGACACTCCATAGCTTCCTCTTGCTGATTCAGAGCAGAGAGCTCAACAGACTAAAACCAAACGCTCTCTGGTTATCTTTTTTCTAGTCTTGTCAGAGGGTCCGAGTTCACACGTGCGTGTCGCTGGGCTCGCTGGCCAAACTCCCCCCCCGCAGGTAGATAGCTGAACTGGACTTGGGCCGGTTCTGACTGTGACCTTGGCCGCGGGTGGAACCGTTGTTGTTAACCTCCGGCCCCCTGGTGTCTGTGGAGATGACCCACGTGGTGGGTCGCCACTTCTTCAGGGAATAAGGTGTTTTGACGCGCTTTTTGATCTTCTCTCCTGTCCCCGCGGCTCCGTCCGGCTGTACCAAGCTCCCCCCTGGAAAACACAAAGGAACACTCATCAGCATCATGTGTGTCCAAGTTTTTACACCAGAGTACATGAAACATATCCAGAACCAGTCTTACGTGAAAGGGAACTTCAGCAACTTCCAGACAGTTGGGGGACTCACAAGACACATAATAAATAAACGAAGCAACAGAGGATGAGATAACCCTAGTCCCTCGTCAAGCTCCCAAAACACTGGATACTACAGTTCCCATAATGCAACCAATATAATTACATTACACCCTTTCTTTCCAACTTCAGTTCCCCAGTTTATAACTTTCTGTTACAATTAACCCTGATGACGTCACAGTGACATCAGGGTTATTTTCACAGGCTGAGGTTACATATTTCATGATATTTGATCTGTTCAACAATTAATAATAATGCAGTTCAGCAATAGAGCGCTTAAATGACTAGTCAGTCAAAAAATATATTTTAAAAGTTGACCAAATTGTTTAAAATAATTTATAAAATAAAAATACTACTACTAATAATAATAATAATGTGAGGATTTGTGTTTTCTATCATTTTAAACTGAAACACCTTAAAATCAAGTCTGGTGAGATTCTACATTTTCTGTTATCGACAAATCCCATGTGCAGACCTAAACCAACACTGAGTGTATTGACTAACAGTGTTGTGTGTGTTTCACAGCCTGATGTATCTTCTTCCTCTGTGCCACAGAGCACCATTGTTGTCCAACAACTATTAAAATGTTGCCTCACCATGAATACACACACAATATAGTATATTTTGACTCAGTCCCACATACACCGTCCTGCTGCCACAAATACTCACTACAGCACCAAATGTGGATTAATCCGCGACTGAAAGTAGTCCAGCCTGCATGTCTCAATACTTTGACCTTTCCCAAGCCCATTGTTTCTTGCTGAAGACATTAGTCTTAGAAAAAAACAGCTCACAAAAAAAATTAAAATACTAATGTCTTCAGCAAGGAACAATGGGCTTGGGGAAGGTCAGAAAGTACTACGAGTAACTAAAAACAATGTTTGTCTTTTCATTGGATTTGTTAACAGTAACAAAAACAGAGAAGGTTTCCCAGACAAATAAAATTACCAAATGGCCGGATTAATTACCAGATTAATAGATGCCTGATGTGGAGTTCTGGATATGACAACTACTGTTGTGTGAGGTGTTGGTGTATGAAATCACCTAGGGAGGCCAGGTCCTGTGTAGTGAAGGACAGGTCCAGGGAGTTGGGTCTCTCAGGCCTGCGGGCTCTTGGCTGCCTGAGCAGGGCCTCCCCTCTCATGGTGACTGCAGCTTCCCTCTGGGGGTCAGCGGTGCCAGATCCCGACCCCGAGCTTTCTCCCGGGGGCCCTGTGGTTTCCCTGCTTCCTCCTTCCCCGCCCCCCTCCTCCTCTCCTCCATCACTCTCTCCCCCGCTCTCCCCTTCCCCCCGGCCGTGGCCCGTGTTGCTGTTGTTGTTGTTGGTGTTGGGCCGGGCCGAGCGGAGGGCGGCGGCGGCGGCGCTCGACGACGTGTCTCTCGGATCGAGTTGCTCTCGCTCGCGGCTCAGAAGTGGCTCGTGTTCGTCTGGGCTTGCCGTGATGACCCCGAGGCTCAGCCGGCTGTCGTCTGACCTCAGGGCTCCGGACCCGTTCTGAGTTATGCCAGATCCTCCAAAACCAGTCGCTCCACCTGTAGCCATGGATGAGATCCCGGTGCTGGCGTGGCCGTTAACAGTGCCGTTGACGCTACCGTTGACATGCGTGTCTCGTAGAACGGGCGTGTTGTTTGTGCCTGTGCCCCGATGAGCCTCTCCAGCTGTGTTTGGGCCTGTTACTGGGCCAATGTTCATCTTTGTTCCCTCCACCTGCCGCAGGTTGGACTTCCCCGAGCGTCCAAATTTGAACCTGAGCGAAGACGACGACGACTCCTTCTTGGTGGGCTTGGTGCGCAGGGGCAGACTGGACGGCCTCTTAGGCAGGTTCTGCTGCTTGGGAAGGGGGAAGATGGCGGTGGGCATTGGGGCAGCGGGGTCTGACGTCCCTGTGGCCTCGCTGGCCATCTTGATGAGGGGGTAAAGGAGGCTGGAGCTGCCGGGGCTCAGTGGATCTGGAGAGCAGAACTGCTTCTGTGAGTGCTCCATCAGATTCTCGTCCGAGCTCTCCTTCAGGTTCTTGTCCACCTCTTTCGGGTCAAGCTTGGTGGTTTCCAGGTCTTCCTGGGTCAGGTGGAGGCAGACGGGGACTGTGGCGACCCCTACAGACCCCTCAGACTCCGAGATAATAGTGGTGGTTGTAGTGGAGGCTGAGGGGCTTCCTCTCAGGCCCATGCTGGTGCTGCTGCCCTCCGGGCTGGGCAGGCGGGCGTTGGCTTGCTGCTGGCGCTCCTGGTTGATGGAATTCCTGTTTCTCTCTCCGGTCCCAGCCCCAGCTCGACCGCTCACAGAGCTGCTGGTGTCAGCCTGCGTGTTTTTGGCCACACCCTCATGCTCCTCAATGTAGGTGGAGGGATGGTCTGTGTACGGGCCAGACTTCGGCGTCATACGATTTCTGGCAGAAAATATTGAACAGTGTTAAAACGAACATTTGAAACAAGTACCACAGTGATAGAAGTATTCCTGAGTTAACGCCTACCTCTCATTGTGCAGGGTGGTGGACATGGGGTTGAGTGTAGGGCTGACGGACTTGGAGCGGTCCCATATGAGGAGCAGTTCTGCCAGTCGTTCCTCGGCACACTGCGCTGTGAGACGGGCCTCTGCATCCTGGTCCCAGCAGTCCTCCATCGTCTCTTTCAAAGAGCGAACCGCCTGCAGGAGAGAGTTTTAATATTTAACGTAATGGGCGAGATGAACACTGGCCACAATAGAAACATTTTCTGGATTTGGTCCCCCATCTCATACACTGAAATCATTTTAGAAGGGATCTCTCCACAGCCAGTATGAGCAGGAGGAACAACTTCAGCAACTGATATCTGTTTTAATGTACATATCGGTGTGTCAGTATTGTTGATTATTTGTAAGACTTGACAAAATGCAAACTTATCCTACGAACATAAGGAGCTGTTGTGTATCAATGATGTAACAAGATGTTGTGGTGTGGTCATACTGGTGCAGCCACATTTGAACACACATTGGATGAAACAGTCCCAAATGGAGATGGGCTAATTCGAGTCTGGCATGAAACAGATTCTGGCCAGTGACCTTGATTGCACATTGTCCCCCTTCTGCTCCCGATGTTTCCTGTCTGTACTGTCATTTTGCCAAAAAACTGATCTATGAAAAAGAAAAAAAGACTCCCAAGGTGTTTCTCAGATAACTAAAAAATAACTAAAGCTGTAACAGCGTGTTTCACAATCTGCTCACGGCCTCTATCTCTGGTTATTGCAGTATTAGAATTTGAATTCTGGCTCTGCTCTCTCACACACACAAACGTACCAAACTGTTCTCTTTCCAGGCCTCGGGGAATTTGGGCCGTTGCTTCTCCCTGGATACCAGGACCTGCATGTCCTCAAACGTCGGGTGGTTCCCTGCCTCCGCCTGAAAGGCCATCTGGTACTCTGGCACAGACTCTCCTAGGGGTAGGACAGGAAGAGGAAGGATGTGTCTGAGATATCTTTCATGAGGCAGAAATATTCATTAAACTTGTGCTTTCTTCACAATAAATGCCAACATTTCTGTCTAATGATAAATGATAAATGTGTATTTAATGGCTTTCTGCTGTATGCAGTGTAGGAAGGGCTCCTCCTTGTGTTGTTTGTGATAATGATGGCAGTACAAATTAAAACAATACTACAAGCATTTGTGTATTTGAAAAGATGCAGCTCAGCTGATCCATACAACTCAAAACAGTCGTTCTGTCTGCCTGTCTGTCTCACCAGGGAAAAGGTCGGTGCATCTCATGAAGGTCTCCCAGTAGATCAGGCCCAGGGCGTACATATCCACCTGCTTCAGCGCCGACTCACAGTCCCTCAGGTTTACCGCCCCCTCCAGCACTTCTGGAGCCATGTAGCGGATAGTCCCCACCTGGTAGACGGAGCAGGAATAAAAGGAGGTGTGAGGGATTAAGGAGGGAAGGGTGTTGCAAAATGGTATGTGATGAAAAATGAAAGAAGAAAGCAAAGGAGAAAAAACAAGATAAGGTGAGGAATGATGTGATAATGCAGTATGTTCCAGCAAGTTACTCTTTATCTTTTTCCACATTTTGAGGACATCAGATAAGAGCTTTCCATGGGTTATTTGAAATAACTACCCAACAATGTTCACACCATGGATTGTTTTTGTGCCCTAAAATCTATTACTGTATCTATTGTACAACAGCAAATGTAGAGGGATATATAATAAATAAAATTTAAATGATATAGGAATCCTGTAAGATTTATTGAAAACTTACAGAAGCCGACAGTAGGATTCCCTGACCTTTTTTTTATCCATAATCAAACCAATTTTTGCACTAGTTTCAATACCTGAAACTTCTTTGAGATGATATACTGTATTCTTCTGATTGTCTTATATTTTGTACTGAACTCGTCACTCTATCACTTCTGCTTCCTCCCAAACACTCACCTCACTTATAGCAGCGTTTTCCTCCTCGCCGTGACGGGCCGGCCTGTTTCCGGTCAGCTTCATGGACAGGCCGAAATCGATGATGACACACGTGCCGTCAGCCTTGACGAGGACATTGCGGCTGTTCAGGTCCCTGTGGGACACCGCGGGCTTGTACAAGTCTGGATGGAGGAAGGAGGAGAAGGGGAAAAAAGAATGACAAACAGAGGATCAGGATGAAACACAGGACAAAACCATGCTAATTAAAAATGTAAGACTGTACAGAAATCCTAAAATTCTCTGCTTCCCAGATACACTGTGCTCAGGCAGTTTTTGTGGTATTTGCTAATGAATGATAACATCCAGGAAATCCTTTTACACAGCTTTCTATTCCCCTTATTACTCATTGTTCACCAAAGCAAGCTGCACTGTCAACAGACAGCTAAACCCTCTAATCTAATCTACAACAATGGGATTAAGACCATATCAGAGTAGCCTCTGCCTGCAGTATTTTACTGTCCAGCAGAGGGTGCAGTGAGGCAGAGGGCTGCTGGAAGTTGTGGCAGTCACCACAGTTATCTGCCTGCTATTGATGTGCAGGAGGAGTGGGGGAGGATGATGACTGTATCAAAGCCCGAGAGATTCTGCTGTTAGCGGCTACACACACAGCTGACAAACACCAGCCCCCTCTTTCTCTTCTGTCACTTCTCCACTCTGACAATCACTTTACATTTCCAGAAGGAAGGAACAAGGGGAGACACCCCCGCTTTTCCTTCAGTCTTTAGTTTACACACTAACTACTGCAAGTGCACTTTCTTCCCTCCCCACTTCTAAGACTGTTTGATGTGTATCAGCGCTGATGAAGAGAAAAGTTCAACTGCTGAGGCTGAGGTTTGCTGACGTGAGAAAAAAAAAGGGGGGAAAAAAAGTCCAGGCTTGGTTCAGTTGTCACTCCTGCTTCCTAAGACTGATTTCATTGAGCCACAGGGATAGTCACATGTCATCTGAATCCCTATCTTGCCCCCGCCTTCCTTCCCCATACTTTGTCCCTCTCGCCATTTTTCTCTCTCCCTGAGGCCAGCTTCAGGCTGGTCTATAAATACCCTTGGCTGGGCGTGCACGCAGTGTGTACGTGTGTGTTTGTCAAAATGCAGGGATGCAAAGTGCTCCAAGCCAAACAGACCCACGTGGATCTGCAGTGTGCAGGTCGTAAGACGGCTCAAGAGCTAGGCAGTGAGAAAGGATAGAGAGAGAGAACCACACACACACACAAACAAACACACTGTGAGTAGTTATGTAATTAACTCTGTGTGTGTGTGTGTGTGTGTGTGTGTTTGTGCGCCCTCCAGCTCACCTCCTTTGAAAAGCTCTGTGTGCAGGTATGCCAGGCCACGGGTGACGGAGTGAGCGAGCCGGCAGCTGCTGACCCAATCATTGGTCTGGACGCTCAGGTAGCGACTCAGAGAGCCCTGAGGAGGACATGAGGGAAAACAGATGGAGGGGAAAGGTAAAAAGGAAGAGGTGGAGAAAGAATATAAACAAAGTCAATCACCAGTATAAATAAATAAATAAAAACAGGTCTTATTAAGTCAAACTTCTAGAAGAAAACGTTAATGTAACTGCTAAAGGCTAGGCATGTTCAGCCCTGGTCAGTGTTTCTGTTGATGAAACATTTTGTTTATAACTAATGTCGCCTGCAAATAGTGTGTTGTATTTTGCACAAATGTCGGTTTTCTGACTTGTTACAACATATAAAGTATAAATTATACAAAAATTTTGTGAGAATTTCACAGTCCATGTGTGTGCGCGTGCTCAAATCAGGCTCGGTGTAATGGGAATAAATCATGTGCATACAATAAAACCTATTGGGTTAGTTTATATGTGATTTAATAGCACAGAACTGAGGGCATGCTACTTCCAAGATTATGTCAGACTTTTATAGATTTACAGGAGTACTCCGACTATTTAGCATTTCACTTCTATAACATTGTTCAGACTTCACACAGCTCAACCCCATCTCACACACATTCACTTGCACTAGAACCAAATCAATACTTACTTTAAAAGTTCAAATTCAATAAAATCCTAAAAAGGCAAACACTGAAGATTTGAAAAATAAGGATCTTCACAATCCTAACTTAGAGTTTTTTTAAAAAAAAGGGTTGACCTTGTGATTTGAGCCCCCAGTGGAGGGGGCCATCCAATAAATAATAATAAAACTTTATTTATATAGCACCTTTCATACAGGCATGTAACTCAAAGTGCTTTACAATAAAGTGAAGAAACAAGAGAATATATAAATATGGGCAAAATAAAAAATGGAAATACTGCACGACAAAAAACAAGCACTCAAATAAGTAACAAACAGAGTGTTCACAGAGCTTGCATCTCCTGTAGCCTTGGGTGGGCTATTCCAAAGTTTTAGTGAATTGGTAAAAAAAGACTGATCTGCCAATTTTATGATTTGTGTTTGTATTTAAAAAAAAAACAGGAAGTAAGGATTTGAAAAGCCCTGAAGGATTATAAAACGACAAAGAATTAGGAATATAGGCCGGTCCCACACCATTAAGAGCCTTGTAAACAAGTAAATAACTTTAAAACAATCCTAAAAGACAATGGAAGCCAGTGCAGGTAAGGTAAAACTGGGGTGATATATGCTCTCTTTCTTGTTCCAATTAAAGCAGAGTTCGGAATTAATTGTAGTTTATCAATGCAATGGAAAGATCATTAGTATAATCTAATTGAAATTAACGCATGAACAAGTTTTTCTGCATTTTATTGGAATAAAAACGACCACACATTTGCTCTGGTCACCTTTATGTGGAATTTAAAGTTTAAGGCTAGTGACTTTTGACTTAACCTGTCAGGCTAAACTACCAAATTTGGCGAGAACTAGCACTCTTTTTGTTTGTGGACCAACTAATAACATTTCTGTTTTCTTACCATTTAATTTAAGAAAGCTGGTCTGCATTCACTTGTTAAGTGCAGCCAAACCAGTTAATAAATGACAAAAAGTTTGGTTATCATTTGGTTCCAACAAAATATTCAGCTGTGTCATCAGCTTTGCTGTGGAAATCAAGCATTTGTTCTCTGATAATATCACCTAAAGGAAGCATGTACCACGAAAAAAACAAGGCAACTTCCCTGAGCAACACCAAAAGGTAACTCAAATTTCTTTGATACATTATCTCCCATAGTGGGTGCCGGTAAAGGACATCGAAAAACACACAAGTGATCAGAGAACGTGATGTTGATCATAGAAACATCAGTAATGCATTATCCTAAAATCAAGTGTCAGGATCAATTGTAATCAAGACCTTGCAGTTTCCTTGAGTTATGAGGTTTTTGTATGAGGAAAGCAACGTGCAATTCTGGTTTATGAATTTTGTGAAAAGAGCATGCTGTCTTAGGATGAGTAACAACACCACATAAATGTTTACCAGAAATTATATTGGATATTATTTATTTCCTCCCTCAATTATCTCCATCAACCTTGATAATCCATTAAAGGCCTGGCCCTGATGAACAAACACACACAAAACCCAACACACACACACATACACAGATACACATACACTTATTCTTTTCTCTCAAAATCAATCACAAGGCAATTCGCGCATCCGCTACTAAAGAAAATTACATTAGATATCTTCGTTTTAAATTAATTATATTATAATTTACTTGAATGCATTATGTGTCCCAGTCTCCTGTCCTGGCTTGCACCGCGTTTCCATGACAACATGTATTAGTGTAATGGTTGCCATGCACAAAAGGCTCCTTTCATAGGCTGGCTGGGAGTCAGCTGACTTGTAATTATGAGGCTGAAGGTTTGGACAGCAAACATATTCAGGTTTAAGGTACATCCACTTTAATATTTTAGAGTTCCTCGAGGCAGCCTTCAGCAGTTTTGTTTTGCTTGCACCCCTGCATTTTCTTTTGTCTGCGGGAAGAGCTGACATGGGTGAAATGATTATACCTTTATTTAACTCCCAGGTCGGATAAATAAGCCAACTAACCCACCCTGTTAAGCAGACTTAGACTAATGATTCACAATAAAGTTTAAATGCATAATTTTTTGTGGTAAAAAGTTTAGACAATTTCTATATTAGTCTAGAAAAACTGAACATCAATTTCAATAATTAATTAATATATTTTCAAATGTGAGGATGTGCTGCTTCTTTCTGTTTTTTTCCATGTAAATTAGGTATTTTTGGGTTGTTGCCCGTTGGTCAAACTAAACAAATGGACAGATTAACCAACAGTTAATCAAAAAGTTAGATGGTAGTTGCACCCCTAATTAATTTTTTTTTGTCTGTTGGCCTGTACCAAAATGCCAAGTGCTTGTTATCATTGCTTTTCCATGTCCCCCTTTTCTTCTTTCACCACTTCTCTGATTCAACCTGCAGCACTTGGGAATGACGGGCAGAGAAACTCCAGGCATGTAACGGTGCCTGTAACACGGCCGCATCCTACGAACAGAAGCTGAGATGGGGCTACCCACGGAGCAAATGTGATAAAATTGCTAAAGAATGTCAAGATGAAGCCGAGGTGTAGAAATGTACAAAGAAATCACTAGACGTGGCTATTTTGATGCACATCATACACTGATGGCTACGATGCTTGGAGAAGCGAATTGCTCATATTCTAAGAGGATGAATAGGTTTGGACTTCACTTTGCGATGCACCAGTTTAGTTTGTTTGGCTGCACTGTAAACAGATACACCAGATGCTTATCTGTTGTATTTCTGACATAGTAGCTTCTCAAGTGTTTGCTGCCCCTAAAATTCTGGGACCCCTAGTATTAAATGCACTTGTTATTACCACAGTAAACATGGGAGTTCCCCAATCAATCAGGTTTTTAAACAGTAGTATTTCAAAAACCAAAGGGCTGATTTGCCAGGCGCGGGGCAGATCTTTCCTCCTACCCCTCAACAAACAACCCCTTATCCAACTTCAGAACTACACAAATCACATGGGTGTCATGTTGATCACACACACACACACACACACACACACACACACACACACTCTACATACAACATCTCCCCCCACCACTTACATGTGGGTAGTAGTCCATGACCAGCAGGTACTCTGTGCGTCCCTCTGGGCCTGTCCGCTCGTCGGCAGCCACAAACCGTGCGATGTTGTCATGCTCGAGAAGCGGTAGCCGGTAGATGGAGCATTCATTGAGGAAGTTCTGGCGGTTGGCTGCAGTGAACACCTTTACAGCCACTGGCCGCTCATCCAGAGAGCCACAGTAGACTGCACCGTATCTGCCACGCCCAATCAGCTGAAAGAGGTAATGGTGGTGGGACAGGAAAAAACTATTTATAGACAGCTCTAACTAACTCTAGACCTTTAGCTCTCGCTGTTTTAATAAGAAACATGAAAACAGTGTGAAAAAAATGATAATTGTGTTTGTGCTGCTTTGAAAAGTTCACGGAAAATATGGAAAGATTCTTTGACAAATACAACAACAAGAGGCAAAAAAACAAGACACAGGAAGAGAGGTACAAACACAAATAAAGACAGGGCAGGCAGAAGGGAGATAGGAAATAAACTAAATTACAGGCGAACAGCAAGGTTAACAGTTAAAATCATTCAATTAGTTTTCTGAATTAGCCAGAGCACAGCATGCCATTATGGTCCAAACAGTCTGCTTTAAAAGTCAGCTAAATGGGTAAGAAATTAATTGAGGAGTGCATTTGTTTCTGTGTGATTTCTACTTACATGTCTGGTCAAAACATTTATATCTGGCTATAAAATATACTGTGAAAGCACTGTAGGGATGGGCAGAGAGCCCAGTATTTTTATCTTTATTTGTTGACGCAGAAAATAATTTCATATGAAATCGCAAGTAGGCGTAACAATTCAGTTTGTTTTTATTAGACTTCTAAATTAAAGATATTAAAGTGTTAATATAAGTGTTCTTCAATAAACTATTTTAACATTTATGAACACTTAAATGTAATATTGGTTCAGAAACCCAGCAATAAAAAGAAAAAGAACATTCACGTTCCTAATCCACACTCAAACCAATAAACTAAACTTTAAACTAATAGATGCCTATGTGAACATTGTGAAACCAGCCGCCACCTGCCCTAATTTGAGGATGTTGAATAGACAGCATATAGACAACAAAACAAAAAAAATCATTACATATAAAAACTGCTCCCTTCGAAATACTGCCAGGAACTAAACGTTAATTAACCCCTGGCTAAGAGATCTGGCAGAAGACGAGTTTAATTCTATGTACTACATTTTGCCTATCTGATAAATAAACAACTCTGTTAAATGGCATCCGACTCAGCAAAAGTTCCAACAACTCAACTGTACCGTTATTTGTTATGTAATATTTCTGTGTTGTTTATAAAGTGCTGAAGTCTGGCTCACTGGGTTAGTTCTCCCTTCCACTCTACTATTGTCTTCCTGTCACGTCAGCACAAGCAGGCGGAACACAAATACCCACCGCGCTCACAGCTATTTCACGTTTTATTTTTTCCCCCCAAAACTAATCATTTCTTAAATATTTGTACGAAATAAATATTCATTAAACTTAGTATTTGTGCTTTGTCAAATACTGGATTCGGATTCAGCCACACCCTGAAAAGGCAGTGGAGTCTGTTTTGTCTGTGAGTAAGGCTCCCTGCTCTCCCCCCACCTCTGCAATGAGTCTGATGTGAAAGAACGTGTGCCTGCATTTGATAAGGCACAAGGACAGTGTTCTGAATTCAACTCCTGCCTGAAAAGATATCACTCTCTCACTCTGGTTTGAAATGCAGTAAATCGTTTTCAAAAGAGGAGAAAAAAATATCCCTGCATCTCTGTAGTTGGATCATTACGTTCAGTACTGATTAGCTGGCTGTCGTTCTTTTTTTGTCAAGAAGCACAGCAGAAGCATCTTTTTCTGAGACAGCTAACATTTCACATAGAAGACATCATATCATTTGCTAAAAAATCATGTATAGTTAATATTACTGCAGGTCATTTTTAAAAGCATACCATACAGTTTTTCTCTCCCTCAGCAAGCCACTGACACTTTTCACGTTTCACATTTTTCAGTATGATAACCAACTTGCAGAGACCTGAACCTACTTATGACGGATATCTCAGTGTTTGATTCTGATTTTGTTAGTAATGTTATTGTGTGATAAAGAAGCTGAGAGCATGCATTTGATAAAACGGCTGGTCTGGTGCATTGTCGAAAATAAGATGCACCGTATATTCCTTAAAAAATAAGCTTGTAGAGCTTGGCTGTTTGTAAATATTTCACAGTTAAAAGGAAATTCAGTCTTGCTTAACCAGATACACACGGTTTTGCTGTTAAGACCCAGGTTGAAAAATCCAAGAATCCTTTCAGCAAAGATAGTCTGGTATTGCTTTGGAGATAAGTATTTTGATTGTAGAAATCATTATATTATAAGCCTGTACATGACAGACCAAAAAAAGGACATGGGAGATAACAATGTTTTTTAGAGAAGCTAAATTGTACTTTAAAAGTTACAGCTGCTATCATGCTGTCTCCTGTGGCTGGATGTATTTAAATCAGTAGGTGCATTCGTTTCTCCTGCCAGCCTTTTAATCCCTCCACCCTGCTTATATTGTCATTGTGGCTGAATATCATCCAGACTCCATTGACTTCCTATCACAATATGAGCTCTCCCCCTTCCATATCAGGTTTTCTGGATCCTGTGTCAGTGTAAGCAAAATCCTATTTTTGTGCGCCCTGACCTGTCACTTAATGCGCTCTGCCGTGATCGGATGATAAAGGTCACATTGAAATGACAAATGTAACCGTAAACCTCCATGTATTTTGGGTGTATTTTTGCCTCTATGCCTTTGGTTTCTCCTTTCTCTTTTTAACTTGTTTCCCGCCCTCCCTCACACACCCCCTGTGTGTAGAGATGCTGGAGCCAGTGAGAACATTGCATGTCTGCACCAATGATACAAGCTTTCATCTTCCATAAACATGAGAGTAGAAATCTGCGGGATTTGGGGTATCAAAGATGTAGTAAGCCATGCTGCTGAGGGGGGATTTACTTTTTTGACACGACCATTTATACATCACCACCACTATCATTAAGAACTAAACTATATGCCAGTGTGGAACTGTAGCAGTAATCCTACTAAATCTTTATTAGTCAAAATGCTGTAAAACAATTTACAATCACTGCTGCACTGGCCCCCTATTGGCTCATTTGGTTAGTGAGGGTAGTGTTACTTAGTGTTGTGCTGGCACTCAAACTATACTAAACACTGTCTCTTTCCTTGGCCAGAAAACAAATTGATTTAATTGATTAAAAGATGACTGTTTAGTACAAAAATTAAAAATATTACAAGTTGGAGACAGTCTACACTTAGAGACAGAGATGGACAAAGGGACCACTGTGGGCACTAACCTCCAGCAGTTTGAGATTGTCTAGGTCCAGAGAGCTCTCAGAACCAGCAGCCTCCATCATATTCAGATTGTGAAGGCCTTGCTTGCCATCTCCTATTGACATATAGAAACACACACAAACACAGAGCTCAGAACATTTTAAACCATGCAGATGCATTTACACAAAAGATCAGCTCTGATTCCAGTCATTAAATGAAATGTTCTCAGCTCTTCCTCAAAGTGTGGCGCCATGGTAACTCACCGTGCATCATGCGGTAACCAAAGAAGGCTGCTACAGCGAGCACGGCCAGCACGGAGACTGTTGCCAGGGTGATAATTACGGTCTCTTCGTAGCCCAGTGTGCGAGAGTCTATAAGGGAGGAACACATCAAAAACAAAAGTACAAATCAAACTGTGGCCTTTATGTGGGAAGAGCAAACGCCTGACACCATGCACTGGCCTTTGATCTGTGAGCTGGAAGGAAGGCCATGTACCACAGCTGATAGCCATACACCGAGCTACCAGTTATTAAGTACACCTGTACAATCTGATGCAATCCAGTACAATAGATCTGCAATACAGCCTCGTGCTGATTCAACTCGGCCTATAATTTTGGTATATTAATATAGATAATGCGCTTTTGGAGAGAAACACTAAAGGTTGATAACAAGATTAACTAAAAAACATATATTAATAAGATTTTCTGTGAAACAACAAAAAAAACAGTGATGCCTGGCAAATTAATATACATGCTGAAAATTCAGCAGCACATTATGTTTATATTACATGATTTACCCTTTCCTGCAATATAGCTTGAGCAAGTACACACCGTGGATAACTACTAAAGAGGTTTGTTAGGATTTTATTTTGTGTAAGTTACAGGGAACACACAGATCCCTATTTACAAGTTCTGCCATTCTTAGAATTTTCCAAATAAACAAAACAGCAGGCTGTTCAGTTTAAACATCATTAGATCAAAACACTCTGCCTTCCATCTGTGATAATTATTTTAGCATATTTAGCAAGTAGTTTGCTCCTGAAATGTGAAGTTTAAAGGCACCCTGTGGATGTTTTGACCACTTATAGTCCCCATTTTGTTTTCATCATACATGCATACAAGGACGCATATGTGGGCATGTGGATGTCGCGTTGCACACAGGGCTGTGAAATCTTATATCCCAATATAGGTAATTTCATATAATGATACATATCATGATATAGCATTAGGTTGCTGTAAATACAATTAATAAACAGATTATGTTAATTGACCAAATGGAAAGGACTGTTTCTTCTTAAAATTTTTTATTATATACACTTATATACTTACTTATTATACAATTAAAAGATACTTACTTATATTTGATTATTTTTCTTCTTTTATTCAGAACTTTTGTGCAGATTTGTAATGAAACATTTAACAAAATATAAATTATTAATGTATAAAATATAAAAAGGTAAATAGTAAAAGGCAGGGCTGCCAAATCTCACGCATTGACCGGGAGACTGACGGAACTAACACTTTTCACACGCTCTCACGCAGTGAAAAACTAATTTATAAGAACATGAAGTGTTCTTATAAATTAGAACGTAAGCACCACTGGTGTACTGGTCATCTGGCACACCACATTAGTGGGCAGGTGGACCGTCAAAAAATATTAAAGTTTTACCCTGTAGTCTATCTCTTTAGCAGCCCTCTCTGTGTTCCCCTTCATTCTGGACTGGGCTCACTGGCCAGTGGCTGGTCAGAGTCCTTCTCCTGTTCTATGTCATGTTCACTCTCCTCCATGTTTGTTTGTGTTTGCTGCATCCCTGCCGTGAGGGGGAATGCAAAGCGTCGTCCAAGTGGCGAAAAAATGTGTGATTTGCCCCACAACGAAATATATATATATATATATATATTTTTAAATTCTGCTTTGCAAGTGTTTTAGTAATAAAAAAATGCACTCACCACATTTGTTAGACTTCCATGATACAAACAGTGTGGTTGGGGGAGTAACACTGAATGTAAACAGAACTCCACAAAACACCTTTAATTCTCATGGTGAGCCACACGGCTCAGCAGCTAGAGGCACAAAAGCCTCTTGGCTTTTGGCTCTGGCTGCACATATGTTGTTACTATATGATTCTTTCCTTGTGTTTTGACCTGTTCATATTTTACTCTGACTTTTTAAATTGTCTTTTTACTTTATATTTAGCAAATTACAAAATTTTTGAGGTCAGTGTCAGTGTTGGATAATACTTCAAGGTGTTTTTAACATCAAATTACTGCTACGGGTCAGGTAAAAAAAACTCCTGCAGGACACTGCAGTTGAAACAGGTCCATTTTTGTGTATTACTGCAAGACGTTTTGTTTTCCTTCCTAAACAGCACGTCAATAATTGTAGAAAGCACAGGATAACATACACAAACATTTAAATGTCTTGGGTATGCGAGTATGTGTGTGTGTGGACAACCGGGCATGCTGTGAAGCACATGAAGGAAAAGAAAAAAAAAACTCAATAAAGCCAAACAACCATGAAGCATGGTCAACAGACTGGAAAGCACTGCAGGAAGAGAGAAACAGGGGACGTGTGGGAAGTGAATGGAGAGAGCGAGAGAAAGAAAATATGTAAAAACAGAGAGAAGAGTAGAAGCAGTTAGCTGAGGTGGCCGCAGTTTTAGTTGTCTGGTATGTGTGATTAATGAAACTGCATCAGCTATAAGTGCTACACTGGAGACAAACACACACACCTTTCATATACCAACACTTTCCCTGCTCTTATATACCACTACTCTATACTCTGCAGAAATAGTATAAAAGTCCAGAGCAGCTGCCCAGATATATACAGAAACACACTGTAGCTCCTGCATCCATCACATTAGTCGACACACTGGTGCTGCCGTGAGCTTGATCAATAATTGATGGCTTCGAGAGCCTAAGGGCGGCTTTGACTGACTGCTGGCATGAGCGTGCATGCACACCTGCTCTCGTACATACTCGTGATACAAACATATACACAAGTGGGGGTTGACGCAGCTCCCCTCAAATGCCAGGGTCAACAAGCTCATAATCAACAAGAGGGTTGCACAGGAAGCCACCCGACAAACACAGATGACACACCCAAACGCACACATAATATTAATGTTATTGCCTACTTCTATATCATCACCACCATCATATCTTAGGTTTCTAAAATATCACCTACCCCGGTGGTGGAAAGTAATTAAGTACATTTACTCAAGTACTGTACTTTTTATTTTAGTAACATTTTGTATGCAGGACTTTTAGTTGTAACATAATACTTATACACTGTGGTATTACTACTTTTACTTAAATAAAAGATCTGAGTACTTCTTCCACCACCTAGTCCTGAATGTCGTCATCCATGGTTGACTTGGCTTAAGATCACTTAGACAGCTAACTGACTCAAACAATTTCCTACTGTTAACAATACTGGCATACATCTGCCCAGACATGTCTGGAATTAGCAAAACCAGAAAGAGAAAGAGAAAGAGAAACAGGAATCCAAGTTCTAATGCAACCAAAAGTTGAACTTCACTCATTAATCAAAGGTCCTTCTAACGCCATACGTTTTCTTCCCCCCAACTTTCTCCTGTCTTTGTCTCGTCATCTGTCTACTCCGTGAAACAGTCACCGGCACGCCCGCAGACAGGCAGATAGAGCAGACGCCTTGTAATCCGTGGAATGCAGAAAGACGACATGGATGGTAGAGTGTGTGTTTGTGTTTATGTGTGGGTAGGAGAGATGATGAGGCACCGCCATCCACCCCCCTCCTTCTCCTCCTACCACACACATTGCTTCCATTCACAGCTAAAACTTGAGAGGAAGGAAAAATTACCAATGCATCTGTTTTCTTTGTTTGACACCTTACTAAGAGCACTCCAACAACCTTAAAAACAACACACTGATACAAACAGGATTCAAAGTCAACCACTTTAACAGCCCTTTAGTGGATACCAGCGGTGAACGCAAACCAATTAATCTCGGCAATTCAGCTTTGTCAAAGTTCATAATGGATAGCAATCAGGAAGCTTAGTTCTAAGCCGTGTGGCTGAATGATGAAGCACAGGAAGAGTAGAGGAGGAGGTGGAGGAGGAAGAGGAGAGAGAACGTAGCTACAAGTAGGTGTAGGTACAACAGCTTTGATGATATCAAACATCCTTTCATTGTTTTCTGTTAATAGCTTTGTGTTTCAGAACTGTGTGGGCCTGCATTTGTATTCTCCCATTCTTTTCTATGTTAGTCATTTTTCTTTCATTCATTCCCCCCACTTAATGCACCGTATTGTATAAGAGATGATTGTAACCGTGGCAGAAAAGCTAGATTCTCTCTGGTACAAGAAATTACTCTATAAAAGCTTAAAATGGTCCTGAGTCAATTTACTTGTCTGAAAAAAGTATAATTTTAATCCTTGCGGTTGAACTGACCTGATGACACAGGTGATCAGTGGTAAAGAGATTTCCTTCTCTGCTTCTGTATTCAAAACAATGGTCAGCACTAAAATTCAATACTGAAGCCATAAAAGTATTAGCGTAGGCTGAGATCTGTCTTTGAATCCATTTGGCTGACTTGCCTCTGTCAGTTAGCTGACCACTAGTCATATAAAAGGAAGATGCATCATCACTAAAATGGAATTGTTCGGCAAGAAATGAAATTAAACTCACTATAAAAACAAGCATGTGTTGGATATCATCTATTGTATGACTACATGTACAGAGTGTAGCTGTGATGGATAAACTGTGGTTCCACTTTGTTCATATGTGTCCTTACAGATGGGTTGTGCAGTGGTGGGGCTGGGAGGTGGGAAGTCCTCTGTGAAGTTGACATTGCACATGTCACTGCCGCAGCAGCAGAAGTGGTATGTCCCATTCTGGATCTGTGGAGGGAGGTTGGTCACCACGCAGCGGTCGTCACGGCAACCCTGGTGGTCGCCCAGGTGAGTCCAGCAACCTGACAGGGAAGGGTGACGGAAGAGGATGGGGGCAGTAAGGGAAACAGGGATTGAGAACAGCTGTATGCAGGGTTTGTGGCAATCACCCCCTTAAAAAATAAAATCCAGTCACTACAACCTCCCTGTGTCCAACTGTCTTACATAAAACCAAGCCCAGAATCAATGCAGTTAGCAGTCTTCTTATTTTTACATTTTATCAGATGTATCATTTATTTTGTAAAATATTTTTGCAATTCAGGAACACCTACAGAGTTACGAGTCTGTCGGTCAGTTAACAATCTGGCAGTAATCCGCATGTATGTTTTCAGGTAATGCCAGCTGATAAAAACCTATAGTATCAGCTCAGAATCCTAAAGGTATGCTTTAAACACATCACATAAATATCTTAAATGCCTTAATCTGGATTTCCAGACATTCAGAGCTGAACATCAGCTTCCAAGGATGAAAACAGGTTAGTGGTAAAACAGGTTAGTGGTAAAAAAGGTTGCATGGATAAAGAAAACCAGGTGAAAGTAGGTGCCCCCTGGGAAGAAAATTAAGTCAATTTTAACAATTAAATGCATCAATTTGGCCTACTCTGAAGGAAAGATTTAAAAATTTGTTTAACTTAAATTTATAATTTACCCTCGCATTGTATCAGAAGGTTAAATACAATAGGCATAGAGAAGTTGCACAAAAGACCAACTCATCCCTAAAGCCCCTATATGTATATGCAGAAGAGCACTAACATGAACAGATACAGTAGCTGTGGGGATTTGTGTATCTTTCCTGTAAAACCATAGTATACTGTATGTATATGACAAAAAGACTTACTTTACTTAACTTACTTTATTGCTCTTTTCAACTTTCGCTACTGTTACGCTTTGTTCTAGCATTGACCATTATCTCTAATAATTTTCTCTTGTGCCAACAGTCAATACTCTTCAACAAATGCTACATAGTCTCACTTTAAAAGGTAGACTGATGCCTGGGACACACTGCCTGCACGAGCCAGCATGCAGGATTTTTTCTTTTTAACTCTTAACACTTGTATCTGTTTCAAACTAAATTAGTGTTAGTAGTGTTAATAGGCAGCAGCAACGTTATTCGTGTGTGAGCTGCAGCAATTCAGCGAAGTAGCAGTCACACACGGGTAGAGGAAGGCAGTGTGGCCCAGGCCTAAGCATGTCACAAGTAAAATTCTAATGTCTATTAAACAAATGCCAGCAAATATCTTCTTATTTGTACAAGCAGACCTGCAGACTGTCTCTCAAATTGTACCTTGTTTGACTAGTCGCACTTCCCCTGGAGGACTTTTCTCCCACAGGCCAAAACAGTGGCTGCCCTTGGCACATCGGATGGTGGTGTTCTCCGGGGAGACCCGGCCTTCGCCCCCCGCCACTCGCTCCACCTCCCACTGCTGCTGCTGGTCCGTGAAGGCACACTCCCTCTCCTCGCCCTGTGCCGCTGTGAAGAGACAGAGGAGTTGGAGCTGAGTCGATTCAAAGTTTCTAGAGCTATGCTTTGCAGTGGCAAGCACATTAAATTCTAAGATGGAGGAAGTTTGTGAGTTTGTGTTAACGCGCATGTGTGGTTAAGAGAGAGGGTTAGAGACAGTTCAAAAGCTTCATTAATTTATGCCATTTCATCACATCTCTTATCGATTATTCTCTCATACCACAGACACACAAACACTTGTAATATGCACATTTTTGATGATAAATTTCAGCCCTATATAGATGAAAATTTAAAGCGACTCACGTTAAACTTTCTCTTAATAAAGCAAATTTACACACTTAATATTTATAAAAATGCATACATATACTGACACTTAAACCAGCTACAGAGACAGATTGATACTGGTACTGAGTCTGACACTACAGGAAGAATCCACAGCTGAAAAATAGCTGTCTGCCTGCAAAGACTGCTGCCTCTCACAGGCCAAAGATCAATAGAAATACCAATTTAAACTCCAGCCTGAAGGACATAACACAAACCCACACAGAGGCGCAGAGGAAAAATGGGCATTAGCGCTCGAAACAACCCTAATTAAAAACATAAACAAAAACTGCAAAATGACACAGATGAAAACACAGTGCTGGGAAAATGAAATGTCAGAAAATGAGAGATGGATGTTCAACACACACATTAAAGCTCCCATCTTGTACTTAATACATTCAACTGATTTATAGCCTATGGCCAAAATTTGTTTTCCATGTCTGTTTTGAGTGAAAAGAAAAGCCAGAATGTGTCCAGTTGTGAAATGGACAGATTGCTTGCTGATTTGCAGTGAACATCTGGGAGAGTGAGAGCGATGCCAGGGAGAAATACTTTGAGCCAATGTGAAACTGTGTTTGTGTACGTAGCCTGTGTTGAGGGTAATTCAGATAAGGAAAACATGATGTGCCAGTTTGTTTCCCTTACTCCCAGCTCCTCCCTTCCCTTCAGTCGGGAAGAAGGGGGGGGTGGGGATTTTATGGAGGGGTGGAGGGTGACTGTGCCCTGCCCAAGGTCAAGCTAGTCTGTGTGGGCAGAGGGTGACGCGATGGAGTGGTTGCTCTGCTGGGCACGGGGCCAACTTTCCTCCTCTGTTCCCATCTGCAGATAAAGCTATCAACCCTGGCCTACTGTGGGCCTTGGCTGCCCTCAACCTGTGGGCCTTCACTGCCTACTGTTTTGTGGAACTGACTTTGCCTAGAGGGGGAAGCACACTGTGTACATGCAGAGTGGGAAAGGAGTTCCAACTAAGGGTTAAGTATGTGGAGGAATTTTCAATTTGATGAGGAAACAGCGGATAGATTCCTGACAGGGCTGACGAATCTCCACTTGTGTGCATTTCCAGCACATTAACAAGCTCTGGGTTATAATGACCAACAAATGGGACATGCACTACATAATAAATGTCATACTGTAAACGTTCTTATCAAACTAAAAGCTACAGAAAAAAAAATACTAACCCTACACCAAGCATGAAGCATAACAAATAAAAACTGGGCAGATGAACAGACACATTTCAGCCCAAACCCAATTCTAGCTCTTTACATGGACGATGTGAAAAATAACTGACCTCAGAGAACACCGATTTTCCCGAAAATGAACACCAGCTCTACCATTAAACCAGAACATTACAGGGGAGGCATAATGGGCAGATATTCAGTCATATTATACCACGGTTACATTGCTGCAGAAGAAAGAACAGCTCTGATCTATTGGAGTCAGACAACTGAAAAATACACTCAAAATCACAGTGACAATTTATTGTCTTTATTTTAAATAATGACAATAAAATCTAATTTCCATTTAAATAAAATGAAACACGTTGGTTTCAAGCTGTATTTTGTCTCTTTTATCTAATAATTTGAAGGGATGGTGGCTGATCTGCAGCAGCATAAGCAGACCTTTTGTGTTCTCTTCATTTTCTCACTCCATTTTCTACTTCAGAAAACAAAAAAGTATTTTAAGTATTTTAACAGCCAGGTGCAGACTAGTGTTCAAGAGAAATAGTAAGGGATTGATTAATCTCAGAACCGGTTATCGCCCGACGACAATTTAGCCTGGGGGCAAGAGCCAATATTTCTCAGCATATCCAGATAATGGATAATGGATATCGGATATCCGGACAAAGACTTCCTCTTCTGTGCGTTGGTCATTGTTTACAGTCCGATTAGGAACTAGAGAGGACATGTCCAGAAGGCATTTCGGCTAAAAAAGCTAATAAAAAGCTAAATCATCATCAAACGATAACCAATGGGTTCTTAGATTGCATTTCAGCCAATGCCTCTTTTGCTCTCCACACGGACAGTTGCAACCAAAACCCGCTCAAATGTGATTGGTACTACTACTCAGACAACAAATTGAAATCAGAACTTTTCAGATAGCAAAATCTTGCATCACCAGGATATGAACATGCGCGATAAACACTTGCAAAAGTCTGACTGACACACGATGAATAAGGAAATGCCCAAGTGGTAGCTAGAGAGATCTGCGTGAAAGGCTGGACGCGCGTCCAGAGTCGCCGCACCTATACCCGATCCCCTCCACCGGCCTGCCCTACCCACGGTGTCAGACACCGCTCCTCCAAAACCCCTGCCAGAAGAAGAGGTGGGGGCACAACAATTCCATTGGAGGAGAGAGGAGGGCAACGGAGTTACTGCTCCCCCAGCCGTGGCTTGAGCCTAGCCCTCGCTGCACAACCTACCCCAACCGACCCAGCCTTTACGGATTCGATTTGCCGACTTCCCTTGCCTGCCTTGATCTAACATGCCAGAGGCTGCTCACCTTCTTGCTGCTTGCGACTCTATTTCAATTTCCCCCCCGATACTATCTCAGCACCTTTTCGGGTGGAGTCAAGGGCTGATGATTGTAATGGGAGAGATTAGCCTACAGTTACTTTAAATTGCCAAGTTTAATTTATATTAATTTATAATTATTAATAATTAAATAATTAATTATGAGTTGTTTTCCACCAGATATGTATTTATTTATTACACTGTATGGTAAGAGATATATTTGTTGAGTTTAGAAGAAAACATTTCAAAAGCAGCAGAAGAAATTTAACTTTAATTTCTTTTAGTTATGTCTTATTTAAATGTATGTTGTATTAATTGGTTGGTTATTCATTTGCAATTTTTTGAAAAAAAGCAGGTTGAAATAATTTATTTAATTTCTTTATTCAATGTTTGGGGTCTATGTTAGCACTATACCGACCTATGGCATCACCCGAATGTGAATTCTTTTTAAAGAAGAATTTGAAAATGTAAATGAAAGTTGTCAGGACATATCCATCAGTGCTGAAAAAAGAACGTTTAAACTCAATCGAATTTTGACTTCAAAATCGAACGTCAAATCGAATCATGGATTTCGAGAGTTGTGAAACCCCAAGTTAAAATTTTAAAACATACTGAAAATGATGAACAAAAACACATAAATCTCACCTCTTACTTTAACCTCTCTGTCTTATTTGTTTAGTTACAAGTTTGTAAGCGAAGCAGCCAAACAGGATTATGTTAGAATTAAATAACACTCTAATCTTACATTTTACCTTATCATACCTATGATATGAGGACTACATAACTCTACACACCAATACAAGAACAGTGTCTTTTACATGGATCATCAACTGGTAAGGAATGCTTAGCCTCAGCCTGTTAGCATTACATCATGTATGTAGTCATCAAGTGCATATTTAAGAGCCCTTTCACATGGTTTTCGTTTTACATTAAGTCATCCAGAAACAGTGTTTTCAACCAACTCACACAGCTGATAAAATCTGCTAGTATTTTTCATTTCAGCAGTTAAAATTGACAGTCACTGGAAGCCTGCTTCTGTTTACAACTGTCCAAAATCAAGGAAAACTATGCACTTGTCTTGAATGTAAAACTCAATCTCTTGTGGGTTTTTTTGTTTTCTTTTTTGTTCTGTTTTTACAAACTACTTGATGGCAGCCACTTCTAAAAAAGGCACAAGGCTTAACATAATGACAGCCTCAACAATGATCTTTTCTGCCTCAAATACACTTCCTTTTTATTGACTCAAACCCAGAAATTGAGAGAAGTGGGCAGTGGAGGTGAGGACATGAGTTGTAGAGGAGGAATTCTTGCAAAAGGAGGAGAAACATAAAAGAACAATAGAAGGAAGTGCTTAGCCGGAGACAACACCCTTAGACAGTTAGACAAACAGACTGACCTACGCCAGGATTGGAAGAACAGAAATCCATAGAGCACAGTATCTCCTATCTTTCTCCCAAAGCTGGGTAGATACTGTATGCTGACATTAATTATTGATACTTTTACTACAATTCAATGCTATGAAATGAAAAACCCCATCATGATGGTTGGTCTACACGAGCTCTTGGGCATGAAAGAACTGAAACAGCAGATAAAATACGTGTCCAGAGAACAATCCAGAAATTGATTTTGGGTTTTTATTCACAATTCATCATTTTTGCACTTCACTGCCATAAGAGAAAAGTTTATTTCAGTACATTTTTGTAGCATTAATACAAAGCAAGAAAGCAATTCTTCTATATAAACACTATTAAGTATGTAGTAGTAGATATCACATTAAATGGAGAGCATGGACTGATCACAAAGCAGCTTTTCTAATTCCCATTTCCTCCGGATTCTTAACAAAAAGGCTAGGACTATTCCCTGTCTGAAATATATTTAATGGATTTAGTAACTCAATATAGAAAAGTGACCAGAAAAGCAAGACAATATAGCACTGGATGGAGCTCAAACCCCAAGTAGCAACAACCAGGCTTTGCTCATTTGCAGTCTGAGCCATGGGAGCACTCCTGTAGTCAGATTTCATTGGTTTGTCTGCCGCTCTGCTTGGCTGTGGTTGGTTCTTTCACTGAATTCTGTCTTTCTTAGGAGCGTTTCTGGTTGGGTGCCAATCTCTGTGTTTATCTCTGATTGGCCGTGGCAGGCTCTGTCCCTGGTTCTGCTCTGTGGAGCTTGCTGTCTGATCTTGGCTCCCACTGCAGTATTGGATTGTGGGTCAGAGTATGCAGGCAAGGCCAGTGGAGCGAGGCAGATGAGGGAGGGAGGGAGAGCGAGAGAGACAGAGAGAGTGAGAGACAGAGAGACAGAGAGAGAGAGACAGAGAGAGAGAGACAGAGAGAGAGAGGGTAGTCATATCAAAAGGCTTCAGAGTAGTTTTCTGCTCCAAGCCTGTTCATTGGATGATGGCGGGCACTGCTGAGTGTTTACCCATGGCCCAGTTATTTGCTAATCTCCCTCCCCCCAACCCTCCTCCCCCAATTGGCCTTCGCAGCACCCTCCCACCCACCCGGACTACCCCCTTCCCCTCAGCCTCGCTGCTAAAAAACAACAGCGATCTAATCTGGCTCTCTCCTTCCTACTGCCAAGGCCCATTGGAGCGATGTAAGGCATGGCAGTCTGAGACTTGATTAAAAGTCACAAAGTGCACTGATTGTGTTGGCCCGTATTCTCTCCACAACTGGTTCCGAGTTCATATCCAAGATTAGAGACAGAAACAGGGTGTGGGAGGAGCAGAAAAAAAAGCAGGGGAGGCTTTCTTGACTAAAGGCTGAAATGTGCTTGATGCACACGTGCACACACCATCTCCTCTGCAGACATGCGTGCACTAGCCACTGAAGTATAAAGTTGGGCTCACTTGCTTGAGCTTTCATGCGGAAAATTGCTATAATGCTGCCACGTAGAGCCTTTGTACAATGCTGATTCTGTGTCTGTATGAAAAATGTATGCAATTAAACACTGTCCTTCTCTCTGGCGTTTACTTATGCCACTGTGTGAAGCAGACGAGTGGCTGGTGCATCCACAGCCCATAATGTTTGAAATGCATCGGAGAGGCACCATTTATGCCCGTGTGCAGTGTTCTTATTATTGCCAAAGCTCAAGCTGCTGCACGCCGACAGCCATCAGAAGCATCTATCTGCCCTAATCGTACCCGCTGCTGCTGTTTGGGTGCGTGCTTGTTGCTGAGGTAGGATGGATGGATTTCAGGGGTTTGCTGACACCCCCAATTTTCGAAGTCCCCTGGTTGAGTTTAAAGATGTCGGGGGGGGCATGATGGGCTTTAATCTGTCCCATCTGTTGCCTCGGGACAGGCCACCCCCCTCAAAAACACCACCACTCAGTCTGTGTCTGTCTGGGTCTGGTACAGTTATGCTAATCCTGGGGCTTATACTACCCTCAAAGCTTAGAGGCCTCCAATATTGACCACGATGCATTTATACCAAAATTCACCCCCCCTCCCTCCCTCCCTCACTGTATACCTTAACTTTCCCAAATATGTGATGAAATCAGATCACGGGGGGTATAATCTGAGATTATTTATGAATAAGCAAAAGTTTGGTTTTAGGCTGTGGCTGAATTTAGTCTTTGTTCGTAACATATTTTCCTTGTTGAATAAATTAACAGCCATTACAGGCTTGATGGGCTACATACTAGCTTGACTGGCTGATCTTCCCTACACTTCCACTCACCACTGGAGACCTGTGGTTGTCTGGTATGATGGTGGTCGATGGTTTTCACCTAGCCTCGGAACCAGACAAATCTGCAAGCTCATGTTCATTTGCTCTGGCAGTTCCGTCTGGCCCCTCTTTCATTCAAACTGATCACTCGGTCGATCTCTCGGGATAACCAATCACAAGCATTTATCTAGTAGGAGGCGGGTTTAATACGATGGCTGACAGAGACGAGCGCTGTTCAGGTATCTTTATAAATATCCATATGGCGGCTCCCATTCAGCGGCCGGCTACAGCGGCAGTATTCAACAGACGGGACGGTAAATTTTCTCTAAACGAAGAACAAACAACTGCACTTAAACTTTATGTTGATAAGAAATATGTGTTTGCCGAACTTCTGACAGTACGTAATGTCCAACAGGATGGCGCTCCGTTGCTCTGATTGGTTGTCCCATCGATAACGCCCCTTGGAAATCAAAAATGAACTGAGAGGTTCCAGACTAATAAGCATTTGCGAATTAGTCTGGCGATGCCAGGCTAGTTTTCACCTCTTCTGTGAGAGCTGGTGCTGTGATGTCCTTGTAAAACTCAGACCTCATCTTTTTAAAAACTTGATTAGTTGATCAAGAGAAAAATGAATCTGCATCTATTTAGATAAATATTTGTCATTCATACCAAACGATTGAATGACTGATCAAGAAAACAATCAATAGATTTATTAATAATGAAAATAATTATTAGTTGAACCTTATCACGAGAACTTGTCAGTACCGATGTATATGTTGGATGTTAAGTAACAGGAAACTGCAGTACAGAAATACTAAACTAGATTTTAAGTAATTTGGAAACAGTGCCCATTACAGAGTTTGCCTTAACAGTGTAAAATGTCCTGCTCAGTATGTATTTTGGTGACAATTAAATATAAATAGATAAATAAATAAATATGAGGAATCTGTTATGTTGTCATGTATTCATGTTGTAAAAGATTACTCATTATTGGCCGATATAAGGTTATCAGATTTTTAATCTGCCAAATATTTATGTCAGTATCGGCCTCAAAAATCCAGTATCAGTTGGACTGTACTTATCACTCCCAAAAGCCATCTTCTGCTCTTCACAGCTGTTTTTTCATCTTCTTTCTGGGATGTTTCTCAGAGTGCACAATTGGTCCAAGACCTTTCACAGATTATTGCTTGTAAAACTGGTATATAGTAACTGCACCTTGTTCTGTGGATGGAAACATGTAAGACCAAAGATATAAAAGATAAAAAGGGGACAACTGACAGAGGCAGAGAGATATCCAAAGATGTGGCATCCCAGCTACCAGAGAAAATAAAAACAAGACCAATATCACCTTTAAGTCTTAAAGTACTCTTCTTTTAAAAGCTTTAATGGCTGAAAACACAAAACCCCTAACCAAACAGTTCATCCATACCCTGAGCAACATTTTTTGCGCGCTCTAGACTTATTGTCTCTGCTGGTCAAGAAGAACGCTTCGTGTTAATCATAGGCTGTCACTCTGAGTTACCATCTCAAGGCTGCACCTTTTGTTTTCTAAAACATCCACTAATTTCTCCTTTTTGCCAAACCAAAAGGGCGGCTGAACACTGTTCTATTGTATCTTGCTTTGGTTTTACCTCTGCTCAGAACTCCAACTAAGGTACTAAAAGAGGCAGACATTGATTTTTTCATCTAATAGAGTACAAGGCTAGCTGTATTAGTGACCAAATCCCCCCATCCTCCCAGCATTCATTTGTCTGTTTGTAGCTGCAGTCAGTGTCATCTCTTCTCACAAAATAATGATGTTGACTCAGTATAAAATTATATGGATTTAAAGAAGACACAGACCTTTTATATCCTTCAGCCTCTGCAACTACTTTCTTATTTTCCGGTCTAAGTTGCATTGCTTGAGTTGTGCAAATACTGATGCCAAATTTTTGGCTCAAAGTACACATCATTACATTACCACTATTTTTGCTTCTACACACTGGTTGTCTCATTTTAAGAGCTACTTTTACCCCTTTACTATCTTTGTGTTTGCCTCCAGAAGGATGCTGCATCAACACCCCGAAAAGACCATAATGCACATCCAGCAGACTAGCTTTAGAGCCCAAGGTGATGCACACATATTAAATTCACACACATTTTCACATCACTGACGTATAAAATGAGTTTACCTTGCTTAGTCCTAAATATTGTGCTGCTTTCTTACAGTCTCTGGCTTTTTATATATAAGCTGGTGGCCTAATTTAAGAGCTGACACAGTTAATTCAACTATTTTTTAAGTGAAAAAGCCAAAAATTGTCTTCTGTCAGCATCTCGTAATTAAAGAATTTAGTGCTTTTCTCTGTTAAATACCATTATAAATGGAATGTCTTTGAGTGTTGGACTGTTGGTCCGAAAAAAACAAACAAACTCTGAAGCCGCCACCTTGAGAGTGTGAATGACATTTTCCCCTATTTTCTGAAACTTATTAGAACAAATGATTAACTGAGAAAGTAATGGTCCAATTAAAAGAGTACTTTGCTGATTTGGTATTGCAACAATTAGTGATGCATCTTGATGCATCAGCATTTTTTATTTCAATACATGACTTATTTTTTCTCACTGTGTGACTACGTGCTACTTGTGAAACATAGCGTATTTGTAATGATCTATACTTACAATAAACAGATGAATTTACTTCCATTATCTTTTATTAATAGGCTACACAACTTGCATACAATGTGCCTCTTGCCCTGGTCCCTCTTCCCTTTAGCTCCACAGAATACAGAATGCTTCCATACGCTAGCTTTTCAGCCACATCATGATCCACATCCTGCCCGATTGGATTCGCGCATTGGCAACTCTCAACAGAGATGAGAAGGAAGCAGGGTGGCTGATCATCTATTTTCAAATTCCACACCCCCAGATATGTTTCATTGTCAAACTTGTAGTCTTCAGCACCAACTGATGCTGACTCAAGTCACATCACTTGAGGTCATTTATCAGACTTTCCACAGCTCCCTCTGAAGACACCAAAGGCTTTATACAACATTTTTCACAAAAGCAGTAGTCCTCCCCAACACCCGATAACAGACTTCGATGAGTAAAGTTGGCAGAGATCCTCTTTAATCAATAAAGAAAATAAGCATTAGTTGTGGCCTATAATACATCAAGGAGATTTCTTGCATTCTCTCTGCATTTTCAGCCCTTCCTTTTCTTGTTTTCAAAATGTCTCTGCTGCAATGGCACCAACGCAAATTCCTGAGCATGTATTGCACTGGCATTTAAACAATTCTGATTCATCCTCATCCCTTAGTCTTCTCCAACCAAACCAATCTTGCCATTAAAAGCAACACTTAAACGGCAGGCAGACACCAGTATGTACCTGGCTCACCAAATTCTATAGGCTCCAATCTGAGCTGGCCTGCACCGCAAACAGTGTTTTCTATCTCAAGCCAATAACTTCACTTTCCATTGAGCCGCTGATGTGACCGCAGAACCGACAGCTTCAAGAGTCCCCCGTGGCCCGCAGAGGCTGGAGAGACGTGGCCTGGTTGGGGAACAGTGGGCCTGTCAACACCACAGTATGGGGCCCAAGAGACACAGCTTCAGAGTTTGGACAAGCGGAGCAAATGAGCAGTCTTTTTTCTGCTATAGTATAATACTACTGCTCTAATCCTCTTTGGACCCTCAAACCTCCAGCTTACCTGGGACAACAGTAAAAACAGTGCCTGAATGTGGGTTGTGGCATACATTATGAGCATGCATGTGCTACAAGTTGAACTAAACTCGATAAGGACTTGGGCTAAAGTCTGTCCTGATCTAATGTCACTACTTAAGAACACCTGTGGTCCCGCCGCAGGTAGTGTCGGCAGGCTTGTGCCATGTTTGGAACAGTTTCTACTCCAGATTTTGGAGCAGCAGGCACACACCCACACGCTGATTAGTCACAGGGGACACGGAGCGGAAAGATGACCCGAGCTCAGCTGCAATCGGGTTAAACACATGGCAGGTTGAAGAAAATGAATAATAATGTGAAAGAGAAATTTAAAGAGGTAACAGGTGAGTTAGGAGAAGGTTATGATGGGAGGAATAACGTTGTTGGAGCGGAGGCGGAGGGGACAAACGGAAAGGTGTTGGGTCAGAGAGATGACTAACACGCTCCTGCTAACTGTTAGGCCCTCTGCTTCCTCTCATCATCATCATCATTACAAGTATCACCCAAGGAAATGGGCACTGGGATATCTCTCCTTTGAATTCATGAACCAAGCAGCAGCACAGAAAGAGCGATTGGTTTGTGTCCTGTCTCTTTTGTGCCAACAAAGGCTGACTGCTGCCCTACTTCATTTTGCACAGTGTAACGATTTAAATTTATTGGCTGTTTACATGGCACACGTGCATATAAGTATCCATTAATCGTCGTAGTGCTGATTATTGAGTGACTATGTCAATCCTGTGCCAGTCACTGTAGTCGTTATAAACCCCTAAGGGGAATTCAATTTTGCATGTTATGTCTCATAAAAAAGGTATTTTGTGGTGCTGAGAAATCTTTCAACGTGTGTGGTAAAATAATAAATTACAGTTTGCTGAATGTTATGATTCCACCCCCACTGATCCTACGTCACAACCTGACAACTGATCTCTTCAGGAAATGCTTTATGTTCAGCTCTCACCACCGAACCATCCCCTCTTCTAAATCTTACTTATCTACTTACTCCACTGTTTCTAATTTTAAGTTAAAGTAGCAAGCTTTTCTCCTCTATTTTTTAATGTATGACCTCATAATCAAAGTGAGAAATACTGTCTGGGCATTGCACTGTTAATTAAGAGTCCTTGTCATTTTTGTGAAGAGGTGATTTAAAAAAAATACTGTTAGGTTAAACGCAAATGATAATAGGGACATGGTGTCTCCACTAACAGCCTTAAGTAATGAACACAGTCCTCTGTGTATTCAAAGTGTGCTCCACACTCACATATTTCCCTCTGCAACAGCAGTTATTATTCTGGACTCCTGATAATACCCTGTCTATGAATGGATGGAGGAGCCTCAACAATAGCACACAGTCACAGAAATGATGATACATTATCAAGAAGCTGTTTATACACACATTCACACCCATGCGCTCAGCTGTAACACCGGATAAACACACCGGCCTGCAAGACCAACTATTTTCCAACACACTGCCAAACCCTAAGCACCATGTTGAACTTCTATCACCCAAATTACCCATCTTGTAAAATACCTTTCCTCTCTTCCCACACATTACACCCCCCCTCCCCCCACTTTGCATGCACTGTGCCTCCATCTCTGTGCAGCCCAGCTCCTATCTTATCATGCTCAAGGTCTCACAGAAGCCTGGCTTCAGCCCAAAGTCTTGAACAGGGGGCACAACTTGGCAGACAAGGACTGCGGTATGTTTGGCAGTGTTTTTCCAGGCCTTTTGTACACAGAATGATTAAAAAGGAGCCGGGGATGCATTTGCTGCTCTGTCGGAGTGGAGATATCTGTGAAGGTTTACTTGACTACAATGAGATGAGCCACACAGATCACCCCTGAAATGAGCCTGGCAGACAGAAAGACGGGGAAGACAGATAAGGAACAGGCAGCCAGGCAGGTCGGCCAGACACACAGGGACGATATGATGACTTAGGAAAATGCTGACTGTCTATAAAGGAAGACTTTATGTAATCACACAAATATAACAACACTTGAGCTGTCCCAGTCCAAAAAATATAATGTGGGTAGAGGCTAAAGCAGCTTAGATTAGTCAAGCGACAACATCTGCAGCAAACCGGCTATGTGGACGAAATACAGACAGCAGCAACCAAAAGGACAGCATCAAAAATTCATGAGAAGCACATTCCCCTCTTCCCAAAAAAATCAATTCACTAATAAGCCACTTACCGGCCACAGAAGTCAGGAGAATCGTCAGGCAAAACCCAAATTTGGCGAGGGACTTCATCGTGATTCGGCCCATAGCCCTGACAGTGTACATCGACTTTGGTCTCGTATTCGGAGCTCCGTCCGAGTCCCGCTGCACTTCTTCAGGTCCTCCTCTTTTTCTCCAGCAGACCCCACTTTGTTTTCGACCCCCTGTTTTTTTTTTTTTTTTTTTCTTTTCTTTTCTTTTTTTTTCCCCCTCTCACGTCAGCTCAACAACTTGAACTGATCTCTCGGGCATGGGGCGCATCGAGGCTCGGGGCGGAAAGGAGGCGCTGCTGCTGCTGCTGCTGCGTCGTCGGGCTCGGTTCGTACGTGACTCGATAACCGACGCCCACCGCCAGTAAAAGTTAAGTTAGTCCCGCTGTCGACTCCAGGCGCAGAGCAGCCGGGCGGCTAACTTGTTTTCTGGATCTGCCATCCGCAACTGTCCTGCGAACAACGTCCATATCTGCTGGCTAACATGCTAGCTGCTTAGGGGCGACTGTCTGGTACTCGAAAACTTAGGCAGAGGGATTAAATACCGCGAAAAATAACCCAACGCACAGCTAAATTGTGTAACCACAGACCATTCCCGGTCGTACACTTTATGATATCGCCCGCCGTTTCAACGCAAACGTAAATAATTTGGCATTTAAAACGGGAGCCAGTCCGCTCGGTTTGGCTGACTGCTACCGACGCTAACCGACGTTAGCCCCAACGGCTAGCCAGTTAGTTCTCCGCGTCCCGTCTCATTTCACGATCTCCGTCGCAGGAACAAGAAGAAGAAGAAGCAAAACAAAAAAACAAAAAGAAAAAAAAAAAGAATTCACAAGTCAACAGCGCCTACAGGGAGCTTTTCTGGTTTGCCATAGACGGAGATTATTCCTCCCGGGCTGGCAGACGACGGGGCTGAGATATCTCTCGGTCTGATCTTCCCCGAGGCGGTCGGCGGCGTTTGGCATTGAAGGTCTGGAGCTCCGGGCGAGCAGACAGACAGACAGACAGACTGGGCGGCTGGGAACGCCTCGTTTGCAGGCTTGTCTGGACCGCTCGTCTCCGGTATCAGGTTGCTGTGGGTTGGCGCTGGGGGGGTGGGGGGGGTGGAGGAGGACAGTCCTGGGCGGCCAGGAGGGGTGCTGCAGCGCCGCCGTGCCGCAGACTGGGAGCATGGCACCCTGCAAACCTGTGCTGCCTTCAGGCTCTCCGTGCAATTCTCCGAGTTTTTAGTGTTTTTTTTTTTCTGTAAACACTGTTGCTCATTTCGAGCGTATCATTTAAATGCAACCCTTGCAATGCCTGTATTTTAACTAAAAAGCCCAAAGGAAATATGCTGCGTCAATATGCGCACTTAACAATATTATTATTTTTATTATTATATAATTATAATTATTCCCATGGATAGCCCCTTATTTCAACTTTTCCCACGATCATCTTCCATTTAAAGCTACTATTTCCGATTGCTACTAAAGGCATCCATAGTTAGTCAACTGTTAGTGTTACTTTACTGCCTCTCTGTGGTCAAATAACTTTAAACAGAGTTTAAAGCCTAAAGCATTACATCAATAATTATTCCAGTAGGTGGCAATGTTAGCCTGTGCCTACGGCAGACCAGTGCCCCGCTTGTAGTTATATAACCTCAAAATAGTATTAACTGCCGCTCTTTAATAGCCTACTAAATAATATGAATTGCTATTGAAGCGTCCGAAGGCTTTGATACTCCTGACTTTAATCCATTATGGAAACAGTGAAAAATAATAGAGATACTGGAGATGGAGATGTATTTGGACACTGTGAAGTCACTTCGGAGTGAGAGCCGCACTAGAAATAATGCAGTCAATGCTATTTGCAGTGGCACTAAGTCGTCCCCTACGTTGGCCTATAGCCTCCAAGTGTGATGGATGGATCAGTCCACGGTGCTGTCCCACTGGGCATTATTACACTGAGGGAGGGGGGCGTGTCAGCTGGCGCAGGGGACCTCCACCGACGGGACAGAGCATAGCAGGCTCCGGCTGCTGGCAAGGCAAGTCATCTTCGAATATCTACCACTGTTCCGACCTTAGGTGCGACGTGTTTGGATGTGTGAAGTTTAGGGAGACGCGCGATGCAAGGGTAAAGCTGCGCCAGTGTGCGTTTACGCACGTCGGGCGGCGCGGAGCGCCGGGTTTCAGCCTCCGCCACCGCCGCTTGGGACGGCGATCACGGTCCGCTCCCCGGCGCCCGTGCGTCTGATGAGGTGAGGTGAGGTGAGGTGGGCTGCACCATGGCTTCCGCTCCGCCTGAGGCCAGGAAGTTTACCCGGGGGCTCAACAAGCCGGGCACCGCCGCCGAGCTGAGGCAGAGCGTCTCCGAGGCTGTCAGGACGTCGGTGCTGATGGTGAGTTGATGGTCGGGTGACACCGACGCAACGCTCGTTTGGGGGGGGGGGGGGAACTAAAAAAAACTTGGTGACACTTCCACAGTTGCTGTCACCTGCTGGTGCATATTCCCCCATGTGTGACTCTGCAGGGTGTCTATTGTTGCAACTTTCTCAAAGGGGGTTGCCGGGTAACCGAAACGTACACCGCCAGCTCTAAAGGGACAAGAAAGACGACACACGCACGCACGCACACATAGTATGCACACTTCTTTAGTTCATCCTGTCATCTGACCCCAACCATGTGCACCTTGCAACCAGATAGGTTAGGCAGAAACAGCTGAGTAATGACAAAGGTAAAAACTGCCAAACATTTATCTATAATGAGGATGATGATGGTATTGTATAGGCATGACGTCGTCCCCTATGTTGAAAGTTATATTATTCCCTTATAAGTCACTTCTTGAATGTAGATTGTGTTTTATTGCCTCTGCAGACTGTGCTGTTTGTGGTTCCCTTTACCTTTTTGTAGTGTCCTCATCCTGAGGGACTTCCACAGCACTGACCTGATTAACCCTGGGACTGTGTCTTGTTGCATAATGGCGATCAATATGCCATTTTTCTAAGACTAATGGCACTTGCTGTCAATTATGGCTGCTGTCTCTCTCCATGGTCCCAGTGTGCCTACTGAGCTTATAATAAAGCCATCAGAAGGCACGGACAGTTTAGTCTCTGTTATAATGAGATCTGAGAACTGAGGGCTGTTTATTTGTACACAACAAAACACATTAATGCATTGTCCTCTCACTTGAAGCCATGAAAACAATTGAACTGTCTCGTTAAATTGCCAATATAGCCGTCTGTGTATCCTATCTGTGTATGTCCATAAAAGTCAGTTCAAAACAGAGCCAGCTCGCTGGGACTGAATCACTTTCAAAACATGCCTGTATTTCCACACATCTAGATGCATTAGTTCCGTAGCCAAATTTTGCTGAGACTACGATAGTTTCATGTGCCCGTGTCACATGATAGGGGGAGCTCAGGGGTCCGGGCACTGACCAGTGACCAAGAGATCAAGTCAGTGCTAATGAGTTTGTACTGGGGTTGGGCATGGGTCATCATGTTACACTCGCATACTGTGCATCATTGCCTTCATAGTACAGTGAGGCTATGTACTGTGCTATGTATGTTCTTTCTTGCCAAGGGAGTGTGAAGACAGAAGATAGTGTAGAAAGGCCGACCAGTAGTAATTGCTAGTTTTGCAGGAATCTCATAATCCCTCACCTGCGTCCCACCAGGGAACATAGCTAATTGTGTTCAGTAGGGCTAAGCTGGAAGCATTGCTGCCAGGACAACCTAACAAAATATGCTTATTCACTTTCTTTCCATAATGCAACCAATAATATATTTGGTTAGACCCTCCCTTCCTTGTAAATGCTCACGCCTCCAATTTTTAATGCAGAGTTTCTTTTCCAAGCCCAGGCTGAGATAACCCTGATGATACCACTATGACATCGCCACTATTTCCCCAGGTTTTCATAGGCTGAGCAGTACTACCCATGACGAGTAAATGTGTGCCCCTTTAAGTAACTAACAACTTTAAGTCCAGGCTGAATACGCAGAAATCTGTATTTTAAAGGATCTACTTTGTGCATTTATGGCAGATCGCAGGATATACTTGCATCTGGGTCCCATTATGAGCCTGTTATGGTACATCTATGAAAAACTTACTTCTCCTGTACCTCTATTTTTGACTGTGTATTTATGGTGCAGCTGTTTCCTCTGCCCATTTCACATGGAGACTGACATGCTGGTATGGTAAAAGCAAATATATATATAGTATACCCGACATCAAAGAATTGCCTCGACAACTCAGATTTCACCCAGCAAGAAGCAGATTGGCTGGCCTTGGATTGCGGAGTGATGCCTAACTGGAAACTTTACTATTCCCAAAAAGACCGTAAAACTTTACCTAAGTAACAAACCTTGGGTCACCCCAGAACTGAAAGAACTGCTTAATAAGAAAAAAGAAATTATTCAAATCAGGGGGCAGTAAAGAGGAAACGAAAGCTGTACAGAATAGAATCATGAAGAAAATAACAGGGAGAAAAGCTGGCTATAAAGATAAAATGCAGTCATTTCTTAACCACGATTCAAAGAAAGCTTGGCAGGGATTACAAATAATAACAGGTTTTAAACCTAAAACGCACACCATGAATGTTGCTAATGACTCCGTCTTTGTCACTGACTTGAACTGCTTTTACTGCAGATATGACACTGTCGATAATGCACCACAACAAGCTGAGGCAGTTGATAAAGTCACAAGTTTACCAGTTAGTGACATCAGGATTACCCTGGTTGAGGTTAAGAAACCGTTTTTACATATTAACACGTGCAAATCTCAAGGATGGCATTGGCTCTAAGATCTTGCGGGCTTGTGCTGATTCACTTGAATCACCTTTCCAAAGGCTGTTCCAGCACTCACTGGACATAAAAGACCGCCTGTCCAGTGGAGGCGATCTTTTATTGTACCTCTGCCCAAAGATATGGATGACCTGCGGCCTGCTGTCCTAACCTCAGTACCTATGAAGTGCTTTGAGAAGTAAGTGTTAAATCAACTTCTCACTGACTTAACTTACCATTCTTGGATCCTAATCAGTTTGCATACCGGCCAGAGCAAGGGGTTACGCAAACTGATGGATCTTGGGATTAATCCAAAATGCTCATTCTATGGATTCATGATTTTCTAAAAACTGCAACAGTGAGTGTTCTTCTTACGGAAATTGTAGTTTTATGTTGACCACTGTGTCTCGCAACTGTTTCACAAAGCTGTCCTACAGAGCATCATGTCCTTTGGCCTGATTTGTCTGTTTGGTAACATGCCCAACCCACAACCAAGATAGGGTACAGCGCATGAACAGATGAGATGGCGAGTGGGGTCACTGGGTGTGTCAGCTGCCCAGCTGTGCAGAGATCTCATTCTGGGTAAGGCTGAGCACATCGCCAATGACCCTACTCACCCTCCACTCAGCAGGTTCTAAGGAAAATAAGACAGCCAGGTTTAGCAAGTCTTTTGTTCTTTTTACAATTTATATGCAGACAGGTGTTTGCATATAAATGTAACTTTCTTCTCTTCCTGGTATATGTGGAACACAATCCATTATGTAGTCTTAATCTTCATCTCCACTCTTAGCAGTTATGTCATAGTAGCCTATTAATTGTGTCCTAGCCCACAGTGTGTGGAGTGGCATAATGGATGTCAGATCAGATCTCTGGGCTGTATTTAATAATGGATGAGATGATGGTAGGTGTCCGGGCTATTTTTAAACATGCCCTCTTTCTCCTCTGTAACTTGGTGTCACACTAAGCACCCACGAGTCCATCAATTATAAATACCTGCATATGTGATAAATCATCTAGATTCATGACTGAGGCCAGATCAGGGATTAAGTTGGATGCTCGCACACACACCATAGTTAGTGCGGGCGTGGCTGGCTCTCAGCTACCCCTAGGTAAACAAAGTGGAGGCCAAACGGTAGAGCAGCAAAGACAACCCCTGCAGTTTTAATAATCACTTCCAACTGTGGGAAATGCTTGCTTAGAGGTTTTTATACCTTTTTCTGCCCTCTCCCTGCCTTGCTCAATGTGTGTCTTTACTTATTCCTTCATGCACACACACTATAGAAAATGCATACAAACAATCAAATTCAGTCTTTGTCTTTTTATATTTTTGGTTGCTGGTCGACTCTCTTGTTTTTTTCTGTCTCTCTAGCTTTGAGACTCAGCGTTCCACTCTTGTACACCATTTCCCCCTAAAATAGACCTTTTGCGCACGAAGAGCACTAACTCCGTAAAATGCATCCTGATACCTTAATACCACCTCCCATTTATAGTTGGTTCAGACCAGCAGTTAAAACTGTGGAATTCCACTTAAGAGTGAACTCCACTCTAGAGGATTTGGTCTGATTAGAGCATAAAAAAACCTGCCAGGGATAATCTGCAGATTTACAGATACTTTAGCACTGCTGACCTATATCGGTGTCATGATACAGGAGCTGTGATGAAGCGGGGCATTGGGTCGTCGGCGGGGTTTATGGTTGAGTCCCGAGTCGCCGCCGCTGATGGCTGAGGCTAGGGCTTTCCTGGCCATGTGGTTTCTTCTTTATTTAGGCTACCTCATACTGTGTGTCGTTACCACCCTTACACTGGCGTAAACACCCTCTGCCTTTTTGCTTTGGCGGCCAGTCTGGCATGTGTATGTTTGTGTATGTAGAAAAGCTTGTATGTCATTTGCCTGCCTGCCTTCATTTCTCCTTTAGGATTGACAGAAAAAAGCAAGATTCAGCATCACTGTAATACAAAAGTCCTACTTCATGACATGATTTTGACATGTTGCCACCATATCTAGCAAACGAGGCTGTCATCATTCCTTAGAGCCTGCAGGCTCACAAATTAATGTGTCTGTTCTCGTTTGAGTGCCACATCATTTTTATTGGCTGGTTGCTGCATGTTTTTGTTTCTGCTACGTGGCCCGCAGTGTTGATTCAAGAAAGCGTGTAAGGGAGATTTCAGCTTATTGCAACATCTTCAGTGTTTTGCGGTTTCTTCATTTTATTTATTGTAGGAATCTGCCTAAGTTTTAGCAGTTTCACAAACTCTCGCAATTCCAACAGACCTTTGGTAATTATTGTCTCATTACTCAATGGTTGAATGAATCAAATGTTTGGGTAAAGACCAGGATGCCAAATTAAATCTAAATCTGACTAACAGTGTATGATTTAAGAACCTTGTGTCACCACTCACCACTTATTCTGGGTTATAATGATTTCATTTACTATATTACTTTATCTTATTTTGTTAGCTCCAAGCTTAACGCAAAAACAGAACCCCACTTCTGTTCTCCTTTGTTTGTATTACTATGCTCAGATTGCTTAATACATGTAAAGTCCACACGGTGTTACCTTGATCACTTTATGAAAATAAATTGAAAATTTAAAGGAAGTTAATGCATTTCTATTGAAACAAGATTAATGTTGTGTTCCAAGTCCATACTACATACATATTCTAAGCAGGATTTTAGTTTGTAGTGTATTTACACTGGAAAGGGGACAAAATGAAGTATACCCAAACCAGATAGTATGTATACTAAATACGGTAGATTTTTGAGTGTGCTGTTGAAGGACACTATTCTTCCACGATGTAATGCAATGCACAAAGGAAATGGAGGAGCTTTTCACAGCTGAAAAACATTAAAACAAATTGTGGGTGGTGGCAGTGAAAAAGCTCAAGGAAAAACATTTTGATGTCGGTTGAATTGGCAGTTCCAGAGTTGCAATTTAACTGACGTCCAACGTCACTGTCACTGCCGGGCTGGTCTCCTGTTGGGTTCCCTTTGTTTCTCAGTGTTTCTCTTGTGTCTCAGTGTCCCCTGCGCACCTGTCTCGTGTTTAGGTCTCGTTTGCCCTGCCCTCGTGTTTCCCTCCTTCCCCTGTACCTGCCCACCCCAGCTGTGTCTTGTTCTTGTGATTAGTCGTCTGTGTATATATGTTTCTGGTTTTCCTTTGTTCTCATTGTGGTCCTTGTCGTTCACGGCGTGTTTCCCTGTGCACCTCTCTGGAGTTTGTGAGTTTTTATTTTAATAAACAATTTTTTGGAACTGCTGTCCCTGTATCCTGCTGCCTCCTTCTGCGCTTGGGTCCAATCCCTGTGTCCATGGCTTCAACCGTGGCAATCATGTGTTATACTTTATAATTTACTGTTAGTATTAATTGTATTTTTTTTTTAAATACTAACTGCTAAAACAGTACACTATGATGATTAGTATGTAGTATATCCTTCTTTCGGCTGCTCCCCGTTGCATCGTCACATTGGATAATCCGCATATTTGACAGACAAACAGATCAGCATCACCATCCATAGAGCCACGCCACCAGTGTGGCTAAAATGAAAGTATATCCTGACCCCTAATGCATTCAGTTATGTTTGTGTGCCTACATGTGAATAATGTGTTTGCATATTATGTGTTTGGACGTGAATGACTTTGCATGAGTAGTTTTTAGGCATATTGGGTACAAGGTACAAGATTCATTTATTGGCATTCTACAACACAGTATTGCACAAGTTGGAGTCCCAGTTTGCTACTTAAAAAAAAATTGTCTTTGTGATCACCATATCATCAACAAATCTAGTGATGTATGATGTAATGATGTCTCCCTGGGAGGTGACCTCTCTGAACATGTGTCAGTCTGTGCACTCAAAACAGTCCTGTAGAGCTGTTGTAGCTTCATCTGTCCACACTAACTGTTTTTAATGACGATTTGACCCTTGTAATCAGCTGGGAGTAAGTAGGCAGGAGGAGCAGGGAATTGCGGTCTGATTGTCGAAAGTGGGGGTGAGGGAGAGCTTGGCAGCTGTCAGGAATATTTGTGTAAATGTGTTCCAGGGTTGATTGAATTTTAGGTACAACAGTTATGACGTTCATCAAGCAACACTTCCTGGATTTTGTTTTGTATACTCACCTGCCCTACTGAAGAGCACCAGTCATGGGAGCTTTGAGAACCATACAGCACTTCCTCCTCCTGTGGTAAACAGTTCTGAGGTTTATTTGCTTAAAATCAGCAGTTAAAATAAAAGTAGCATACAGTCACAAAACGGTTGTATTGTCATGTGACTGCTGATGACCTCATACAGTTCCTGTAGTGCGTTTTTTGGAATTTGCATCATGGGTAATAAACAGCAACAATAAAAACGCTGGTGAATTCTCTTGGGCAGATAATATGGTCGTCATCTTAACATTAAAACATCATCATCTAGGAAACATTGCTGGTCCGTCTCCCCTCATCCTGCATGAATCTTGCGTTCTGTCGGTGTGGAACATAGTCCGTCCATCAAGTGCAGTAGCTTGATTTGATGACTTCTGATTTATGATGATGCCAGTAGTCTCTGATTTCCCGTTGCTGCATTGGCTTTAGTCTTATTTGATCGATTTTTATTTTCCATCTGGATAGGGGTGTAGCCTTAGGTCCAAGCTGGGTTATTTTAGCTCTTATCCATTTGAACGTCCGTAAAGTTGTGGGGCTTGACAGATTAGTAAACAGTGTCCAAGTCAAAGCAGCAGAGGCCAAGATATACTGACTTTTAGTCTCCTAATACCAGAGATAAAGGGTCAAGCTCTAGAATCACTGGAACCTACATTTCCCATGATACAGCCAACATTTGGTTAGAACCCCCACTGGTAAATGTCCACACCTCCAGTTTGTTATACTGGCTTTTTGTTACAAATTTGTCTCCCCAAGCTGAAATAATCCTGCTGACATCATCCTGTCAGTATGACATCATTAGGGTTATTTTCTCAGACTTGACAAAGCTTCCACAGGCTAAGTAGTACTCCCGATGACAAGTAAACTGACTTGTGTGTATAAAATTGGTGGAGTGCTCCTTTAACTTTGTGTCATTTATTTAAAATGGCTTTGTCTCTAATATAACGATGATTAACAAAACAGTTGCTATTTCAATCAGCAGTGCAGCCAGCCTTGTCTGCAGAAATTAGGCAGTGACCATAAAAAAAGTCCTCTGACCCAGTTGCCACAATTGCACATCCAGTTCTCTGTAGCATGTGTAAAAATAGCTGTCTCTCTTTAGTAGGTAAACCATTCATGGTCTTTTTGGCTGTCTGAGAATCCTCCCATGTGAAAGTTAGGCCAAGATATGTAGAATTAGAGCACATTAACCAGTGGCCGTGTTAGAATATAATAGACACCAGCAGAGTGCCTTTTTTTTTTTTTTTTCTCATTACTGGTTTGTTAGCCATGAAGCGGAATGAACACAGCCAAAACCTCGTGTCAGGACAGACTTCTTTTCATCATGCACCAGTCTGTCCTAGTCTGCCAGATTACCTGCAGGCCTTTCATGAGACACTCAATACCCCGAATCACATGAGCGTAACCCAGATTCTACAATAACATTCATTATTGTTAGCCTGAATTTTGGTCCCTGATGGAACTATTGGCACATTCGCCTGAGATGACAAGAGTCACAGTTACAATTTCCACTATGTATACTATAACCGCAATGGGATCATGATCTGGGCCACTTTAGAATGAGACTGGGAAAGCAATCCTTGAACAAGTATATAACTCTCCCTGTAGTTGACACTGGCTCACGCAACTCAAGATTGTGCAGCATGTTAATTTAACAAGCCAAATCTAGATCCTACTTGTGCAAGATGTAAATTGTCTTCTGTGGTTCCCTGAGCAATCATCACAACATACTATTTAAACCAATTAACCAACCGTACATTTCTCACAACCACAGTCTCAAATTCAGAATCTTTCCTGCTCTAATTCATCAATGAGGAATGTGTATTTTTTTTCTAAATAGCAAACTTGCTCTAATCATTGTGTTAATGCTATGTTGCCGCCCTGGATACAAATTCCCTCTATCTGCATTCACATGATTTATCGTACACACAAAAATAAAACTGGGAGTAAGTCTGTCAGCCTAGTTTTGTAAAACAAACCCTAGATAGTTTTTCCATGCCCCTGACATCAAACCACTGCAGTGAAACTTGGCTGCCATGCCGTCTTTTGAGTCATTGCTTTGCTTGTTCTCTGGGTCACATTATAAGCGCTTTCATGATTACGTACCCCTAGCCTTTTGCACAGGCTTGCAGCTCGTATTGGCATCATTTTTTCGCCTTGGCTTTTGCGGTGTTTTGTCTAGTGTTGTTGCGGTGTTAGGAGCGGCCTGTGGGAGGCAGCAGTGATGCACGTCTCCTCTGTCCTCTGGAGGTGCCGCCGAGAAATGATCGTGCTGCAAGCGTTTAAACATGTAAAGACAAAGACTTTCTCAGTGGAGTGAAGAAGAAGCTCTTCTGTGTGTCAGCATTAAGCTATGGCATGGCACTTTCACATTCATTAGTCATGGAAATAAGGGTTTCATTTACTCTCTCACCCTATAAATCTTTACGCCAGTCTGGTTGGATTTATTTGGTTTGTGCAATCAGAAAAACGCTGACGTGTATTGGCATGAGTGATGTCTGTCCACCAAAAATATCCCTCATTCATTCCTTTACTTTGGCTAAAATAGCAGTGTCTTGTTGCCAGGAGACCAACCTTCATATCTCCTCTTTAATTGTTGGCTGGTTTTTCAGAGGAAACAGATTGTGTTGAAACGCTGCTTTAACAAAAAAAATCCACCTTTGGGTCTAAAACTGTCTACAAACCATAATATTTATGGAGAATGTTTAATGATCGAGGAAGAACTACACTGTTTTGTGGATTCAAAGATGAGCATCTGAGAAGAGCATTATGTTTGCTTTGCTGACTGAGGGGGATTTCATCTTTTCCACTGCAGTCTGTCCACTGCTTTCATTACTGAACAGCACATGGACCCAACTGATAGATGGCTTTTGTGAGTTCTGATAAATAATTTTGTTTCTGGTGCAATGTCCCTCTAGTTTGCAGATGACTGTGTGAAAAGGTTATTGGGTGCACTATGGGGTGTTGTTTCATTAGATTAATGCATCCTCTGAGGAATAGCCCTAATGTAATGACTGTTTTAAGAATGCTGCTGAGGCTTTTTGGATGAGCCTGAAAACACTGCAATGAAACAAACTAGTTACCAGCTTTAAAGGGACATTCCACCAATTGTGCACTCGAAGAACAGGAACAGTTGTGATGAGGAATATAACTCAACCTATGAAAACAGTTGTATAATGTCTTCTGTGGTTCTACAGTCTTAGAAAATAACCCAGATGATGTCATCAGAACTATATTGGATTGAGCATGAAACTGCTAATTTTTATCATGAAGTTGTGTTACAAACTCGGGGCGTGAAGTGTGACAGACGTGTGCATTTATGAGCCAGACAGGGTCTAACGGAAGACTAAACTAAGTTGCATTATGGGGATTGTAGGATCCAGTGTTTTTGGAACTGATACATAGGAACTAAAAGTCTGGGTATCTCTGCCTTTATTGCTTCGATGGACACAGATGGACACAGACAGGATGTGTAAATAGGCAAAGGTTGGCAAACAAGTTCGCTGGAGGGCCCCTTCAAGACCGTCAAACTGTCATATTCTGATATTTTTTACTCTAGGGTTGTCCAAGAGGAGAATTGCTTTTAGTTAAAAATACCAATTGTGGAAAAATAGTCATCCCAAGGACCAGCGTGCTGCTTTTATTTTTATTTTTATGTGTTGGGTTTTGTAGTTCTATGAAAAACAATTTAAAGTTTTAATTTTTGGGGGCCACTTTTACTGTGTAAAGCAAGACTATGTAACTTTTGAAAGAATAAATAACCTCTTCTCACAAATAAAAAGTTGCATTTATATGCAATAAAACACACCCATGGCCAATTTAGTATATTCAGGGGTTTTGCTGTTACAGCCTTGGTCTGGTATGACCCCTTTATGACCCTGCATACTATTATTGCAGGAAATGTACAAACCTCAAACAACACTTCAACTGCTCTCAGTGGTTACACATCATCTGACATATGCAACTGCTTTCACCTCTTACTTTCCAAATAATTCAAGTGTTTCCAAGACTTCACCTAGGACTTACACTTAAATTGACACTTCCACTTCATACAAGTCAAGTCAGATTTTATTTATAGAGCCATAAAATTCACAATTTGGTTCAGGGAACTTTACAATCTGTATAGCGTACGACACCCTCAATCCTTATATCCTTGATATCGTAAAAGGAAACCCCCCCCCCCCCCCCCCAAAAAAAACTTTTTTACAAGGAAACCGTCAGCATTCAGTGCTTACAATTAATCTGAAACTTAAACCTCTTTCAGCACCTCCATTTTCACTGCTAATTGAGCTTCTTTTAGCATTTGTATTTTAACTCTCTTAGTATTTTATCTGTTATTTCTGCAGCGAGCACATGTGCATTTATGGCCACCAACTGTTGTCAGTAAAAGTTACATAGGCTCACTTTAATGCTAATACTTTAGTAGTCTCTCTAAGCATTCCTCAAACAATTCCCATGATTCCAAATACTGAATCTACTCTGTGCTCTCCCTTGCATTTTATTATGATTCTCCTTCTTATGCATTTTGCTGCATCATCCACTTAAAAGTAGGTGAGTGTGTCAACCGCTGATGAAATATTTACACCAGTCACCGGAGAGAAGCTGAAGAAAATTCACAGATTTGTTTGTATGTGCATTTAAATTAGCCTTACATAAACAAGCCTGTATCCTTCAGCCAACATCCTCGCCTCTGGAGAGAGGATGCTTACATGATGATTTACAGAGGGTTGCCAGGTTTGTCCTGTTTGTCCTATGACGCATCACGCTTAAATGGCTCAGTCCAGCGAAGTGTTAAATGGCTGTGGGTTCGGCAACGAGGGTCAAGAGAAGTTAAATCATCTCTTTGAGCGCATGTTAATGACATCAGAAAGATGACTGCATCGCTTGTAATTTCACTGTCAGTGGGAGAAAGAGGAAGGAGGGAAAAAGGCAGAGAGAGAGAGAGAGAGTAAAACATTGTCTGCAGCAGCCAGTTTGTGTGTGTGTGTGGGTGAGTCTGTGTGTGTGTCTTTGTTGGTAACAGTCTGCTTTTACTGTTGACAAAGCATGCAGAGTCAGAGAAATGACTAAGCTGCAAGAGCGAGGGAGGGAGAGAGCCTGCTGGGGGAAAGGAGGAGAGAGCGAGGGAGGCGAGAAGAAGTGAAAGTGACAGGCAAGGAGTGAGTGATAGAGGGAGAGAGATGGCAAGGTTGGGAGAAGAGAGAGGGAAAGCAAAGCAGTGGAGAGGAGTCAGCGAGAGGGAGAGAGCAAAGTGAGAGTGTCTGAGCATCCTCATCCCCCCCCAGCAGAAGGAAGGGAGAGGAGTCGGAGAGTCGACGCCCTGCTCCGACTGAATGAGCAGCTCGGCTTCTGTCCTCCTCGCACTCATCCCTTCATCCCCGCTGAGCTGTACACAGGAGGATACGACTCAGCGGGCCCGGCTCTTGGGCTGAGATTTGCTTTCGAAGACGGCGGTTGTGTTCCGAGCGGAATGATTTGGAATCCCCCTCGGCTAAGGGAGATAAACTGCTCCCTGAGTGAATTCTTTAGCCTTTGAGTACACCTGTACAAGGACTTTTTTTTTTTTTAGATGTGGAGGAGATCAAGGTTGAGAGATAAAGTTGTACTGCTGCATATACCTGGAGCTGAAAATTAAGGCAAAGAGATTAGAAATTAGCCTCATAATTTTATCTTCCTGCATGGTGGTGGTGAGTGTTTGGTGGCACCATGGGATGCACCACCAGCGTGGTTCTGTTGGAGGGGCTGCGCTCCATCCTTGTGAGGAACTGTGGATACATCAAGGGGGCAGTGGAGCTGGGGGCTCTGGAGGAGGAAGAGGAAACACTGAGTCTGGGGGGATCTCAACTCTGGATTCCCACCACCGCTCTGGTAAAAAACCCCCTTTGAAATATTACCTCTTTGCTGTCGTGTATGTGGGCAGTTTCCAATCAAACTCCAGCATGCCTTCAGAGAGGACTTTTTTTTTTTTTTCTGCCAGTTTCATTTTAATGCAGTTGTTAACCAGCATGTCTATCATTTATTATTATCGCAGGTCAAAATTTGTTTAAATGTGTAAGTAATTAGATTTTAGCCTCCATAGGATGAGGAGGATTTATCTCCAGAAACACAACACCACCCAAGGCTTTTTTTTTTCTCTGAACAGATAGTAGCAAAAAATGAGCATTTAGTAGAATTAACTGTTTCTGGGTTGAGTACATATGACAGAATTCTCCTCTAAATTGGTTATAGAGTAGTAGTCTTTTGCTTTTCTTTGTGTATTTGATCAGTGACTGCTGCAGCTAGAGTTACAGTACCTCTCTATACATATAACACATATACATGTAATATCATGTCTTTATTGAGAATGGAAACTTGAAAAAAAATGAATCATTTACAGAGACTGGAGACTTGTCGGATTAAACACGAGTTACTGCACAGATCAGCAGAACTTTGGCTAATAATCTTCCTAATAGACTCCCCTGAGGAACTAGATTTAGATGGTGAGTATATCTTTCAGTGCCCCCCGTCACACAATTACTGGTGCAGCACATCAAAAGCTCGATATTTGGCTGCGAGGAAATATAAGATGCATCTCAGGATTTGCGCAAGTTTGCTTGTACTGATCAAGAAAACTAAAATCTAGGTCTGGAAGTCGTTTTTTTTTTCTTTTTCCCCCGGTCTGTAGCCATGTTGTCTTCCACTTGGATTTATGCAGTGCTACATTAAGCTACTTCCCTCAAATTAGCCAGCAGCCTGCCCTGTGTTAAGTCAAAGAGATTTAATGGACAATCAATAGTGAGGGGGTTAAGTAGCCTAGGATTGCTAGTGCACACTGAGTCAAGGACATTCGCCATAAACCATTATCACTTTTGGATGCAGTGTTTCCTTTACAACCATTAAGCTGCGGCTGGCCTCCTATAACCCTTCCTACAAAAACAACAATTACATCTGCAGTCGCAGCGGAATATATCATTCCATTAATATCCAAATTATAGTTGAGCTGGAAAACACAGGAAGCGTCCAGGACTGAAACTCGGTCTCACAACCAAAATGCAGATTCTGACCTTTTGAAAACAAAAGTCCACACTATAGTGTTCTCCCTTAAACATTTATATATCTGGAAAATCTTTGATCTCTCCAAAATAGTAGAGGCTGGACCCTCCCTCAACAATGCTGTTTTCATCTACGTATACATTTGAAAGCCCCTGAAAACTTGGTTTCAAATAAGATCTCCATAACTTGAAATATTCTTGAATAAATAAGCAACACTTAAAGTTAGGCTAAATGCCCGGCTCCTGTCTCATGACTGTCTGAGGACCGTGCCTCCTCTCTGGAGCAGTTTACACACAGACAGAGGAGGGTGATACACAACTGATAAGCTACCATATCTTCCTCTATTTCGGACTGTCTGGCTCTCCATTCCCTCAGAGGTCACTACTGTTAAGATGGTTTTTGCTATTGGTCGACGCCTTTTTAAATGCTGGTTTGAGCGGGCATTACTCCTGCACCACTTGTCATGGACCTGTACAGTAAGATAAATGTTGTCCTAGTGCTTTGATTATTTACTGACTAATTTAGCTCTATCCACTAGTCCATGACTATTGTATACTGGAATGCACTCATCATACATTATCTGGTCCAGTGCAGACTATGGACCATCCCTTTGTAAAACAAACAGGAGGAGACTGAATGAATCCCAGTGACTGTGTGTTTTGAATCTACGTTTCTTTCCTATGCATTAATCCCATGCAGGGACCTTCTGTGCCTCAGCTGATGTTGCAGTACAGTCTTGAGCCGAGCTCTCAGCACCTCTGAGAGCTCTGACATCATAGAGACTTAGGGAACTCCCCTCTCTCGTATCATATTTAACTTGTCCCACATGTTTTCCCCTGCACTACCTGGAGCCACAAGTAATATAATGTTGACCACAAGACAGACCACTGAGCTGCTCTCTGATTAAAGACATTCAGCATTTTTCACTTTGTGCCATAGACAATGGTGACAGATGAGTGAGTTTTAGGTCAGGAATCTAATGTGCATGTGATTACTGTGTATGTGTGTGTGTGTTAGTGTATCGTGTGTGGAAGTGGGGGGGGGGGGGGGGGGGGATCAGTCTGAAGGGGAAGTTTCACTTCTTTTCAGGCAACACCCTCACACTTTCTCTCTCCAGGGCGCCTGTAGCAATGGTCGGCTCCCAAACATTACGTCAACCCGCTCTTATGCAATTCTCCACAGACTTGTGTGACGCTCTCCGTCTATACGTGTGTGTGTGTGTGTGTATGTGTGTCTGCGTATGCCTCTTGGGAAGGGCGTAGAAGGCTCACATGTCCTAATGGGTTCAAGCTGTGTAAAAACAAATGGACGCCATCCTTCTCCTCCTAACTCTCTCTCTGACAACTTTTTTTTTTTTTTTAACTTCCTTTACTTACTTACTCCCTTACGCAGACGGTCTTGTAAGCTAATTTGCACTCCCATCTCCCATCATCAACATATTCAGGCAGAAACTCACACATCCTCGTGGTATCGCTGGCATGGGGCCAGCGATGGCTCCAGGAAGCGTGATGGTGTGAGGGCGCTCCAGAGATGTGGGTGAATGAAGCGGGATGACCTCAGCGCAGCCAGGGTCTTTGACAAGAGGCTGATTATCACGCTGAGCTGGTGACGCTGTCACTGAGGCCTCCGCAGTACAGTCAGTCAGTCCATTACAGACTGAGGCCAGAGGAACGTCAAGTCAGGAACCTGCATTAGTTTTGCTTTAAATGCTTCACCCCAAACACACTGAGCTTCCCGATTTGGTTTAATCTCTCAGCCTTCTCCAACACTATTGCAATTAATAGGGCTGCTAAAAGGAAACATAAAATGTTTCCAGCAAACTTGACCATCAGGATCCAAGTGTTTTGTAGCAAAGCAATTGGTTGTGGCTCAAAGATTTACCACCAGTACCTCCAGTTTCCTACAGCGTGAATAGAGAAAACATAGAGATACTGATACTGTATGAATTTACATTCATATAATTGACAAAATGGTTAATTGACATATTAATTGAAAATGAAAGTAATCATCAATGGCCACCCTACACACTTGTATTAGTGACGGTGCTAATTCTGTTCCATCCATGATGGTCACTCCTGTGGCTTATAAAGCCTTTTCCGCCTCGACTCACCTCATGGTGCCCTGTTGCTGAAGTGGAACAACCTTATCCTACAGCCTCTGTGCCGCTTCCTGTGTTTTTAAAAGAAGTTATTTCTCTGAATGGTACATTTCAGCAAGTCCCTTTGAAGCGAGTACAGTTAAAACAAGTTATGCTAATTATGCACAGTGCCTCACACATCAGAGAACCCTGCTGTACGAAAAGTGAAACTCGCGCGCACACATACAGACACTCACACACACAGAGAGAGACACACACACACACACCCTTGCCCGCCCTTGTGCTACATTTTGTTTGGAGCGATGGTGCTGAAACTGCAGCAGAGCGACGACGGCCTTTGAAGTCCTCCTGACCCGTGGCATGTCATCCCCTCTCTCTGACACCCCACCTCTCCCCCTCCCATTCCGTGTGCACAAGAGGGCCCCAGCTCCTCTTCCCATAGATATAATTGGATGAGTTATTAATCATAGTTGTTGAGTCAGAAAGATTCAGTGGCTTGTAAACATTGGTGTGGTTTGGGAGTTGTGTGTAACGCAGCATAGAGGGGGAAAAAAAACAAAAAAAAAAATACAGGATTTGCATAAATATACCCACAGTAATTCCTCTCTGCAAACTTTAAATGTCATCATTCTGAAACACACTCTCCGATAGAAAACAGCTGAGCCGAGGCGCCTCCGCCGCTTAAAGATTAAAGGCGAGTGATTCTCCTCAGAGACAACACTGACTGGATGGAGAAACAAGAGGCAACTCAAACTGTTCCTGAAGCAGCAGGAGAGGGTGTGTGCATGTGTGTGTGTGTGTTTGTAGGGGTGTGTGTGTGTGTGTTTTGTGTCTGAGAGCCGGATAAGGGGGAAGTGTGTTTTAACTGACCCCGCTGTGGGTGCCTGCTGCAGCGGATACGGCGTAGGAACAGTTCAAAGCAGTGCAAAATATCAATGGGGAGTAGAACTTTATCAACACAGATTGAGTGTTTAAATACTGTTACTGTGGCTGGTGTATTTTTAGTCACTTGGACAGAAACGCAGTTTTTCAATCCGATGTAGGATCCATCTGACATTCTAAACTGATGTGAACCTATGCCATCATTTGTAGCCATAGTCATATCATCAGATCATAAAGAATTAAGGAGCAGGTAATTGGAGTGGAGAAATAAGTGAGCTTTCTGTTTTCAAGACACACACACACACACACACACACACACACACACACACAGGTGGAGCAGCCACATGACAGCATGATTTCTGGGCCTCTTCTAAGTTTTTAATGGGGGAGTGGTTGATTTCTCCTCCCCTCCTCCTCCTCACACAAATCACATAGTGTACATACAAACACACACACACACGTATCCACACACTCTCTCACAGCTGCACAGCTGTGAGGGTGGGAGGGGCCCTCCTCGTCTGATGAGAGACAGAGCGGGAGAGAGGGAGAGGGAGAGGGAGGCTGGGCTATTGTGACTGAGCACAGAGGGAATCTGGCTGGACGTCGGCAGAGCTCTCTCAGCCGTCCCACACTGCGGGCAACTTTTGCGCCATGGCAGCATGCGTGCAGTGAGTCTCACACCTGATCAGAGGCTACACACACAGGCCGGAGTGACCACCATGCAGGGCCGGGCTGGCAAAGCCCCCAAAAGGGAGATGGTGATAGAGTCTCCACAGCAGTACAAGAGCCTGGCTGAGATTGAGGCAGAGGTGGAGGCTGGCTCACAGGTGGCAGCGGTAAGTGTGTACTGTGCCATCTTTTACACAGTAGTAAAGTTTTCCTAAAGTCCACTCTCCTTCTGGGAGTTGCTCGCTAAAAGGGAACTGATGTGATCGGATTGTTTAACTTGGATTCCCTTTTAAGAGCAGCTTTGAAGATATTTTAAAAGGGTTAGACGGAAATGGGAAATAGCAGCTTCAGGGTACACCTCTCCAGGGGGTTGAATGTTGATCTTTTTTTAGAAAATGGAGCACTTGTGGCTCCTTTTGTTCATTAACCGTTTCTGTGTGTGTCAGAGTCAGGGAGTTTGACAAGTTGGCTGGAAAAGTTGGTGCAATGATAAAGATGCAGGGTCAATAGTTTGTTGAAGAACACTGTAGAAAGCAGCATAGACTGTGTTTTCTTTCAGCATTTTTATAAATAAAGTTTTTATTTTAAAAGATTTAGGTATTTCCATAGTTGGACTGACATTTGGAAGCCAAAGAATCTGCCATTTTACTGTCATTTTACTGCAAAATGTTGGATTAAATTGGATTTTCAGCAAAATCAAGATTATAAACCATAGTTCACTAGTTAGGTAAGAGTATTATTAAACTGACAGTATTTGACCTCATAGAGCATAATAACTACTACAGCTTTATCAGCTTTTAAGTTAAACCTGGTCATCACACAACTGTTTTTAATGTATTCATCTGAGATAATTACTGACAAGTCACAGTTCACAGCTGCTTGTTATTATTATCTGTCTGAATGGCAATTATCCAGTTGGAAATCAGGGCCGACGATTTTCTGCTTATCAGATGATCTTTTGCATCCAAAGGGCTGAGAGATATGGAAGGATATTTTCATTACGTCATCAGGGGGATTGGTTGGGCGAATCAAAAAAGTCTATGCTCAGACATCTATGTAATTGGCCACAGTTTGTTATGTGTCCATTGGACACAGACCAAGAGGCTAATCCAAATAATCTGGATCACAGCCATGCAGTTTAGACATTTACAGAAAGATGAGTGATAACTTTTAGTAATATTTTGTGTAGTGGCTGATTTTCTTCCAATTTTTATGTTTGTTTGTTAGATGAAGCTGCAAAATAGGAATTTTGCACGTAACAGAACTGAAAAAAAATCACTAATTGATTGATTTGACAAAAAATGAATTAGTTGCTCTTTTGACAATTGATTCATCATTTAAATCCTTTTTTTTCCTAGCATGATGTCAAACATTTGTTGGTGCCAGCTTCTCAGTTGTGAGGATTTTCTGCTTTTCTGTGTTTTAAATCATTGTAAACTGAACATCTTGAAGTTATGGACTGTCGGTCAGGGAGAACAAGCAATTTGGAGACATCATCTTGAGCTTTAGAAAGTAAAGCAGTATCAGCATACTCATTTGTATTCATAAATCTGGCCTTTCTGGGATGCTGTAAAGCAAAGGAAATAGAAGAGAGGATGGGATTAGCATGGCTGAGTTCAGCTCTCTCACCATTCTCAAATTTTGACTCACGGCTTTATGCACGGTGTCCTTATCTAAACCCGTTTTAATTTGTACTTCCAGCACAAAACAACCGCACTTTTTTTTATGTAAACTGTCAAGGTTGTGAAGTGTTTAAAAACTAGAATATGTCTTTGTTCAGGTTTAAACAGATCAAAGCTTTGATTACATCCTTAGAATCTTAATACGCAGACATGTGTGGGTCATATGTGAAGATGTGTTTTCTAGCATCACAGTCAGGCTTGTTGGGGGGGGATGCTGGAGGAATCTCTTGGGTCTTTTCTGTGGAATGTTAGAGCCGACGTCTGCAGCGCCGGGGGAGTTTAATCTCTGCTAGATCATGGACTAGGCTCCACTATTTTACCTACTACCAAGCATCAATGGCTTACAAAGCCCTCTCTGTTGTAATGTAGCATAAGGATTTACTATGGAATGAAGAATCCTGCTTGGACTGTATATCTTCCTGCAGTGGTGTGAGGAGGTAATGCTGCCATGATCCCTATTTACTTATCTAGTTCAGGGTTTGAACGTGAGCTCATGACCCAGTGACTGGTACAATGGCGCACACAGACTCGCGCTCATCCATCCGTCCGTCCCTCGCTTCCCTCATGTAGCATCTCCTCGTCTGTTCACCCACATTCATCCCCGTCTCTGTGCCCGATCCTGCTGCTGTAGCTGTCAACCAGCAACTCTGTGAAAGGACAATAGCGACTTGTTGTCCAGTCAGCGTGAACACCCTCTGCAACTCATCCCGCAGCCCATTCACTGATACCCTCATTAATTGTTAAATTATTAAGAATTTTCTCCGGAATGACCACAGATATGAAATATAGAAGCAAATACAACCGGAGAGACCACAAACAAGCTGCAGCTAGTCTGCCTCGCCACGTGCTGCCACTTGTTGATCCACTGCTGTAATCTGCTCTTTCAGGTAAAGCCGAAGATCATAGAGCCTCTGGACTACGAGAATGTGGTCCTACAGAGGAAGACCCAGATCATCAGCGATGTTCTGCGGGACATGCTGCAGTTCCCCACCGACGACTTCCAGGTAAGATGTGGAGAGAGTTATTTACTCAGCCCTGTAGGTACATTTTTGTTTAGCTTTTCCCCCCTCAGAGGTCAAACTCGGTCGCAGAGCAGTGACCTTGGAGCTGGTATTGATTAAGGCTATGTGCAGCTTGAAACCACTGTTTACCTGTAGAGAAGTATGCCACTCACAATAATATTTTTTAGATTGTTTTCTTAAGAGTTTGCCATCCACATTGAAATGTTAATTGACCTAAAAATGACTTAAACCTGAATTCAATTACTTTTTTAAGCCACTTTATGGCAACGGAAACAAGATTGGAAGACAAAACTGACATATCACCTTTTAGGTTGATATGGCAAACGTGTTAGAGAACAGTTGTGTTTTGGTCCCCACCAACTCCTGAGAGCTCTTTAGCTGCTCAGCGCTCCACTCCGTTCACCAGCTGGTCTCTAACTGTGTCTGTCTGCCGTGTGGTGCCGGGCAGGTCGTGTTCAGTGGGTATATCAGAGCTTTCTCGCTGAAAACACCTGCCTGCTGCTGCTGGAAGTGACGCTGATGAGAGCGGTGAGAACGAAACAAAACATCCAAAACAAACTGAAAGAGACGCTCCACAGAGCTGAGGAGAGCTTCAGGTCTTTGTGGGCTTTGAGGGTCACTATGAGGAAACTCAAAATTATACCGTACTTGGTTACTTTCCACCACTGGGAAACTATTTACTGTTTTTGCCATCACTGTGTTACAGTATCTCTATTGTTATCACTGCTCTCCCAGACACACGAACAACTGAAAACACCACCTGTTCTCAGCTGGTTGTTTGAAGTAATTCTGTGAAATGTGGAAAATCAGTAACTGAGGCAGAAGTGGGCGAGGGATGTGAGATAAAGTATGGACAGCAATACTTAACCACAAAAACTCAAGGAATGCTCTAAACAGAAGGATGATATGCTGTATGACGGTGGACTTTTGTTGTTTTTTGAGAAATGGGCTTGTAAACTCAAAGTTTCAGGTTTGAATCCTGGGAATGGTTAAAAGAAGCTGCGCTTAAGATTACAGCCGCATGTATTTTAAGTGTCATGATTTGAATTTCAGGAGTCAAACACGTGGGCTGCAGCACCAGAAGGCCAGAGAGTCATGAAGCAAAAGTTGAGAGGGAGTGCAATGTTGTCACCTCCATTTTCTGTTGCCAGGGGAGACAGACAAATATGATGAGGAGGACAAGGCTCATGTTACTGTGAGGTAGCCAAAGACCCCAGATCATTTCCATCGAAGCTGCTCAGTGAGGATATGTGTGAATGTGGATGACTCTAGTTTTGTGAACCAGGATGTTTCGGAGTTAGGTCAACTTTGCTTGGACAAATTTAACTTACTTAAATCCTCTTAACCTGTTATATGGTGCAGTGCTCCTGACAACCAAATGCTCTCACATGGAGTGTTTTTAAACAGCCCAGGAACCAGTTGCACTAGCTGTTCCCAGGACTACAAATCCTTTAAGCCGTCTAAATTTGAAGACAATTTTTATGTGAACGCGATCGCGGTCCACGTTAGAGTTTCCAGGTCGTTTTTTTTGTAGAGACCTTTTTCCACACGGAAACACCAAGTCGGCGTTTTAAGATCAGCGCACTCTGGAGGCTGTTTTGGAAAAACTTTGTTTTTGGGCAATAAAAACGCTCCTTTAGTCTGAATGGAGAGCTCAAACAGGAAAAAAAAGTACTAGATTAATGTGGACGTACTCTAAGTTTGGATATAAGGTATAAGGTAAATGAAAACGAGTATTTTTTTTTAAGTTTTTTGGATTAGTTTATACTAAATATTTACACGCCAGGGTACCTGCCAGGGGTGGCTGTTGAGTAGCTTAGTACAGCTGGTTACGAGGATATGGGCAAATTATGATATTACTTGGTGAACACATGAAATTTGACTCCTGCGTGTACTGTAGGTTACCGCTGCCTCACGGTCTTATAAACATTTACACGCTACATAGATCTGCTGCGTGTGTTCAAAGAAACTCAAAGACTGTGTCAACATTACATCAGCCTAGTGCTGAGATGGATCTCAGCGGGGTCCACCTCCTGTTTGAGAGAGAAAGAGAAAACAGGGACAGACCCATGATCAAATATTTGTCGTTCCTCACGTCTCCTGAATCAGACCTTAAAGGTTAAGTCTGTTCATATTCAATATTTTTGTTATTGTCATCAAATCCCACGTGTAAGAGCCAAACCAGCAAAGAATGTATCTGCCAACAAGTGTTGTGTGTGTATCACAGCCTGATATATCTCCTTTCTCTGTGCCATGGCGCTCCATTGTTTTTCAAAAACTATTCAGTCAGTGAGCCACACTGTTGCACTGAGTGACATGTTCCTTCATCACCATGAACACACACTGTAGTTTATTTGGACTCAATCCCACACACACTGTCCTGCTGCCGGGACTGCTCATTACAGCGTCAAACATGGATTCATACGGCAATGAAAATAGTCCCCAACAAATGCAACAAAACAAGACAAGAGAATACACACTTGTGACTTTAAGTTCGTAGCAACAACAGAGAATGTGGTGGGAAATGTTCAATGTACAGCCTACTTCCAAACTATTTCACAATCAGTAGACGATAAGTGGTTTTCATTACAAGGCTGTCTGCGGAGCACAGCCATTACTAACTGCCCGGGACTCCTTGTGTGTGTGTGTGTGTGTGTGTGTGTGTGTGTGTGTGTGTGTGTGTGTGTGTCTGTGTCTGTGTGTGTCTAGTCTGACCCAACCCAGTCCGTCCATCTGTCTAACCTGCCATATGTTTTACATCACTGTGCTTCGAGAGGAGAAGGGGGGAGCCAGGCAGACATATGGGTCTAGCGTGTGTGCAGCACACACACACCCACACACACACAAACACACACACACTCGTGTAACAGTAACTGGGCATGCAGGAGAGAAGCTCAGTGTGGAAGGAGGTAAAGTTATGGATTAACTACATGCCTGTAGAACAGAAGAGATCCTTGGATGGATATTGGACTAAATGTGCTCAATATACATCTTTCAGTGCAGAGAGAGCACCTCAGAAGACTTTCCTCCCATCCTCAATCACTCTACCCAGATATCTCCATGCTAGAGAATTTAATTCCTGCCTGGCATCACCCTCTCCTCCCCGCAGTGCCACTGCCTGTGGGAACACGCTCCTCCGGCCCGGTGGAAGCCATCAAAGCCCTGGTTTAATGACTGTGAAAGGAATGCTTTTAATTGGCAGCCAGCAGTTCTGGGTAACAGTTGAGTGACAGCGTTGCGCTCTGGTCAGGGCCTCCCGTGAGCGACTGGTCAAACTGACAGGCTGTCTGTGTTGAATGGTTTTGTTTTCAGTGAATCTGCAAAAAGCGCCGAGTGAGAAACAGGCTCCACAGAGTGTGCACGTACAACTGAAGTGTCTATGAAGTGTCATACTGCGCTTTACTGCAGCATGCTAATTAAAAAATTTAAATTTAACCATTATCTACTTACCCTTGAGTTTTTATGGTCACTAAATACAGGGCAACTCGTTTTATCTCATCCTACTCACACACTATTGAGGTTAAAGCAATATATGGACATTTTGGGAAATATTCGCTTTCTTTCCTAGAGTTTGATATATGATCGATATCATGTGATGATATGAGAGTGGTATCAATCTTCTCATGTAACTCAAGGAAAGAAAGCAAATAAGCGTATTTTCCCCAAATATCAAACTATTCCCTTAATGAGGCCTTTTTTTCCTTTTGATAGAGGTACAACAAAAGTACAAGGTTCACTTTTTCCAGCTCAAGCATTTTTCAGGTCACAAGTGTAGTTTACATAACATATCACTGGTGCCACTGAGTTTTAGCACTTATAAGAACTTTATTGGATCTACATCTAGATTATGCAGTATTGAAGCTATTGCAAGACTGAACTGGACAAATGAGGGCAGAGGTTCAATGACTGTGTATGCTTGCCAGTGTAAGAATAGGAGATTTATGACAAAACTAGGTCACTGTGCCACTGTTTCTTTCTCATCTTTTGTGGGTTGAGTAGAAACGCAGAACACTAAGGGGGAGCAATGGCGTCCAATAGCTTGGAAGGTTTGCCAGCCCCGAGGCGCCTTTTGCTCCTCTGCTATGGATCCTCGCTCTCCTCTCTCTCATCCGTCTAATAAGGCAAGCAGGGGGAAGAATTAGGACTGGAATAATACAGGCTGCAGAACATTGTCTGCAGTAGGTTTCTTTTTATTTGATCTGAGCAACTCAAAAGAACAAAAGCACCACCTCCTTTTAAATCTTAAATTTCAAAATTAGTGACAGGAATGTGGTGCGCATCAAGTAAACATTTAAGTAAACAATTTAAAAAATGTCTTTAACCATAATTGATTTATGTGAACTTTCCAGCTCAACATTTCCCATTAATAGGTGCTGGAACTATTTCTTGGCCTGACCAGGGACTTCTTTGAGTCATTTTGACTTTTTTGTTTTTTGGACGGATTACACAAACAAAATATAATGTGTTAGATAATATGCTTTTGACAGAGCCAGGCTAGCTGTTTCCCCCTGCTTCCAGTCTTTATGCTAAGCTAAGATCACAGTCTCCTGGCTCTTGCTTCATATTCAGCATACAGATAAGAGACTTCTATCGATCTTGTCATCTAACTCTTTGCAAGACAGCAAATAAGCATATTTCCCCCAAATGTAAGCTGTCCTTTAAATGTCAGCTTTGACAATCAGAGTAACAATCTGATATGGTTTGACCATCTGGGTGAATGAGAGTGATTCAAGAGGCATAGCGAGTAGTATCCCTCTGCTGAAGTTTCCTTGAGCAAAGCACTAATCTCCAGGAGGCTCGTCTTTATCTTACCTTGATCTCTGACCTTCCTTTGAAGGGAAGTACAAAGAGAAGGGCCCTATGAGGATCAATAAAATGTCATATAATCACGAGGGCATTCACCCAAAGCGGGAAATGGGTTTACTGAGCGAGTGAATTTGCCGTTGTATAAAAACATGAGCAGGATGGATCTGTTGTGCCAATCTCCTCTATCAGTCTGTTTTTCAGGCCTGCTTTCCCTTTTTCTCCCCAGATCTCCACCCTGAGGCGCCAGGGCAGGACTCTGTTCTCCACCGTGCCAGAGACTGCTGAGAAAGAAGCTCACTCGCTGTTTGTCCAAGAGGTAAAGCTAATACATACCTGGGCGTAAGCCTGCTTTGTCCATTCTTTATGCCTCGGCCTGGGCCAAAGCCTCAACCTCTCTGTCGTGACTGAAGCCCCTGTCTATCCTTTTGTTTGGAGCGCAGCCATGTTTTCTCTACTTTCACCCAAACACAGGTGCTTCGCCTCTGTCCAGATAATGCAGCTCACACCCTGAAGACCCATCAGACACCGGAGCTCAAAAGTTCAGACATTGAATCGAGCCAAGCATTCATTCTGTTTTGTTCATGGCGTATGGATGAAGCTGCGCTGATTAGATTTCAGAGAAAGTTAGTTTGTTGACCACTCACATGATTTAGAGATAAGGGTAAACCGATATGGTGCATGTCAGAAATGTTGCTGTTAGCCTTTAAATGAACTTCCATTTGTGTTCTCCACCCTCACATGTTTCCTGACAATGCAGAGGATCGGCCACAGATGTCCACAGTCCACAGTTCATTGGTGGTTCACGTCATGTTGTTTCAGAGGAGCCGTGTGCCGGGGTTGGTTGGGGTGCGGCCTGATAGAGCCTGACAGGGGATAGTCCCCCATGGCTGCAGCCAGGAATTACATCATAAGTACATCTGGAGCAGCTGTGCGATGATATGTTGTTTTTCTGAATTTATTTTTCCACATTTTAGTGACCCCTTGCCTCAGTCAACGTGTATTTTATGAATTCTTAGAAGCGATGAACACATTCCCGCAGTCTGTTGCAGAACAAGGTCCTGTCATTTACCAGTGACTTTTATCATGCGGAAGGAGCGGAACATTTGAATAATCCACCTCCCCCTGTAATATTAATCCTGTTGAAATGGGTGCTCTCCTGTTAGACTTCTATGAAATTAGTTTTTTGTGTGTGTGTGTGTCTGCTGTGCTTTTGTCACGTTTGATTTGTGCCAGGATCACTCGGACAGGAACACTATTCAACTGCCTGACATACAGGAAGATAAATGTTTGTCTTGCTAATTCAGTTGGATGTAATGCACTTTATTGGTCTGCTAAAGCTCTTTCAAGTCCTAAAGTCTGCCTACAAAAAATCCATCCAAGTACATTCTTACAAAAAAATGCACCCGTACTTTTCCGAGGCCGATTGAGAAGCCTGAACCTGTCCGTGTCTGGACCATGTATGTAAGTACATCTCTTAATTTGCTCCTGTTGAAATGACCCCTCACCCCGCCTCTTCCCTTTCTGTCTCTGCAGTGTATCAAAACCTACAAGTCTGACTGGCATGTGGTCAATTACAAGTATGAGGAGTATTCTGGAGACTTTCGGCAGCTCCCAAAGTGAGTGTGTGTTATTGAGCTATACTAACCCGCGCTGTGAGGTGTGGACCATTTTCCTGACAGGTCTGTCATCAGGCTGTGGTCTCAGGGAAACAAGACAGTACAATACTGAAGGACTCTTCATAGTCTACTGAACTGCATTCATGCAGCCAAGGTCTTTGCCACCTAGTCTATTTCAAATGTAAAGTAAGAGTTGAACTGAACTGGTATATTAAAAGTCATATCTGTCGAAAGAAGTTAATAATGTAATTATTTTAACTGTGTTTTGATTTGAGAAAGACACAAAATAACCCTGCTGATGTCAAACTGACATCATCGGATTGAGTGTGTGTACAGTATAGTTTCTCTGTAGCTTTGTAGTGTCGCTACAGTATTACATTCATAAATGCATATGTTGTTCAGCTAATAGTACACCGCACAGCACAATATGACGCAAAAGCCGTCCAAGGGATATTGTAGATCTTATTGTTGTACAGTGACACTGCCCTTTGTTTACAGCCCAGTGGATGTTTTAGCCAGATCTCTAGAAAGACGGATATCTGTGTTTCGGAGGCTCCGAGCTCTTCCACAACAACAATAGAAGGCTTCCTATGTTTTTCTACCAAGGATAAGCAGAGCTATTCTGGGACTGCTGTTGATTGAAATCATGGAAGCTTAAAGGAAATCCCACAATGCCTTATGTGTCCTTCGTCGAGCCACTTTCCTTAAAGACAGGAATGTGCTTTACAGATGTTGTGTGTCACGTTTAAAACATTGTGGAGTGAAAACTAGATAAGCCCTGGCCTTGGCCTTGACACTGTTTATACTAGTAGTTCCCCAGAGCAAGCTGGGTCTTGTAAAGGTCAAAGGGCAAACAGTCCGTCTGGGGTTTGAGCTGCACTTAGAGAGCAGCTGCAGTGCATCCTGTAAAGCTAGAAGCACAACTAAGTAGCCCTGAAATACATTTTAAAAATCCTGTTGCATTTTGCACTTTTTGAATTCTGAAACGTGTGTATATTTCTTAGAGCTACACAGTCAAGAATTTAGGAATAGTTTTTGATCCCTCACTTATATTTGAATCACATATCAAAATTTTAAACTCTTAAACTTTTTTTTAACATAGCCAAGATCTGTCCAAATTTATCAAATACTGATGCCGAAATCCTTCCACATGCTTTCATAACATCCACAATTAATTATTTTATTGCATGTTTATCTGGCCTATCCATGACAGCAACATGGGGTTTTCATTTGGTCCAAAACACAGCTGCCAGAGACCTGTCTAAAATCTTAGATGTATGATCTTTTTACACTTTTCTTGATCTATTTGCACTGCCTACCAATACAGGCCAGAGTAGATTGCAAAATCGTCCTCCTGACTTACAAGGCTTTAAATGGATTGCCCCACCCTTCATCTTGCAGGGGTAAAGCCTCTGCTCGTGGGGCTCTCCTCCTTTGGAGTAAGCTCCAACTTCAAATTTGGGAGGCAGGCTCAATTGTCATTTTCAAAACTTTTTCTATATGTTATGGGCCGGGTAAACATTCAACTGATTTCTTCATTCTCTTTTTCTATGGTTGTGTTTTTTGTTTAATAGGGGGGTTATGTGCTAGACCAGGGATTCCTGTAGCCAAGAGGGTTTTACAGTTGCCAGGGGGCACTTGGAAAGATTGTGGAACAGCTAAATTATTTAATATAATATAAGCCTCTCTATAAAGTATAGATAGTAAGTATAATTTTATTTTATTAAAAAAGTATATAAATATCAAATATTAATCACAAAACCTAAACATTGACAGTTCAATTGTATAAGAAATATTGTAATATAGAATTATGTATTGAACAGTGTTAAACAACATTTAAAATCCATTTCAGTGAACACATTTGGAATGTGATGGGTGGTTGATGAGTTCCTCTGTGAGGGACTGTGTGGGTATGTCAGACAGAAAAGGTTGGGAAAAATTGAGCTGGACTACCTGCCAGGTCTAACTTATCTTTTCCCTGTACTGTACTTTCAGTAAGGTGTTGAGACCTGAGAAACTGGCAGCTCACCTGTTTGAGGTGGATGAAGACGTGGAAAAAGATGAGGTAAGTTCACCAATCCCAAACTTTCTCTCCTCTCGGTTTAGGGAACCCTGTTAGTCTTCTCACAGTTCACTTCTGCTCATGTGGGGAGCACAGCTGGCTATTCAGCAAACCACTGAAGTGTTAATAAGAATGACTCTGCAAGGGCTACAAGTTCAGCCTTTCTCCAGGCCTCACCAAACCAACTTGATTATAAGGGAATACAATAGAGCACAAACATTATCTTTTAATTTATTGCACAACATTGAATTCACTTATTTAATTTCACTCCGTTATTACAAGCCAACCTTTGGATGTTTTGCTTAATGTGATCTAGGCCCTCGCCGTTTCCCAGAATAGCTGACATCTTCATGACGTTTGTAGCATTTTAAGGGCACATCCCCTCCCAGTAATTACCTCACTTCAGACATTGATTTAACCAAAGGCCAGTGACCTTTAATGGACACACCGTCATGGCAAAAATCCCCTGAGATTAGACAAGTGCAATGTCGATGTAAATGTTGATCTTAATGAAGAGCATTCTTCTTCAGACCGAACGGACAGTCAATGTGTGCCTCTCCTCCCTCTGGCTTTAAGGGCAGTCAGCAGATATTTAACCTCACAGCAAACCGTAAATAAATGTATGTGAGAGCACGTATGTGTTTTGTCCATCAATGGAGGAAAGGGAGACGCATACAGACGCATGTGTAAATAATTCTCAAATGTGTTTACTTCTTTTTAACTGTAGAATATACATGCATGTGTTCATTTGTGTTTTGTGCACCTCCTCCTGCAGGATACAGCCTCCCTCGGATCTCAGAAGGGAGGAGTGTCTAAACACGGCTGGCTGTACAAAGGCAACATGAACAGTGCAATCAGTGTTACTATGCGGGTGGGTACAGTAACAGCTTTATCCCCTAAATTCAACACAACCTTTCACAACCCCTCCTAATAATGTTAGTAGTGCCTGTGGTGATTTTGACTTGATTCTTATGTAAGTACACAGTTTTGTGTGGTTGAAGGGACGCTCTACTTATTTTCCCCATAAAGTTCAGTTTGCACAGCACAAGGAGAACTACTCAGCCTGTGAAAACACTTTTAAAGAAAGTCTGCGTTACAGGTGTTGAGTTTGAAAGAAATTGTAGAAGCAGGGCAGATCCAGGGGTTTTGGAGCCTGACCCACACTAAGGATTCAAAATCGGGATATTTTGGCCTTCGATTTTGACCATTCTTTTTTAAAACCAACCCAGCCCAACCACTTAATGGAAATACAATACTAAATTGTTGGAGAACCCCCTTTAAGTTGAAGTACAGTAAGTAACTAAGTACAAGTGATCAACAGTGAGTGGGATTTTTAAAATCTTATTGAGTTGACAATTGTTCTCCAGTCCACATTGTATTTTTTCTTTTCTCCACACGTTTGGAAATCAAATTAGCCTTTACTTATGGTGGCCCATTGTTTGTCGAACTTTTTCATTTACCCTTGAGCTTTCCCATGTCCCATTTCCACCCTTGTGATATTTTTAGAGAGAAATAGGTCATTTGGGATGTTAACGTTCTCTTTTTCATTCTCTAGTCCTTCAAGAGGAGATACTTCCATCTGGCCCAGCTGGGAGATGGATCCTACAACCTCAACTTCTACAAGGATGAGAACACCTCCAAGGATCCCAAAGGAACCATCTTCCTTGACTCATGCATGGGGGTTGTTCAGGTGAGGGACCTTACATACTGGGTCCTTAGAAACCACAGTGCACAATATCAATTTAGAAAAACAAAAGATGGCATTCTTTAAGCTTCTTGTTGAAAATCAGGCCTCTAAAGGGCTGGAATGTAATTAAGACTTCAAAGGGCCAATATGTGTGAAATCAGTGTTTGCATTTGTGTTCATTCAGAACAGCAAAGTGCGTCGGTTTGCCTTTGAGCTGAAGATGCAGGATAAGAGCACCTTCCTGCTGGCTGCGGACAGTGAAGCCGAGATGGAGGAGTGGATCGGTACCCTCAACAAGATTCTCCACAGCAGCTTTGAACAGGCTATGCAGGAGAAGAGGAACGGAGACCTTCATGACGGTGTGTTTTTGTGCATTTCTTTTTTATATATATTTTTTTTATTTCTTTGACATCTTGTTTGTCTGTTTTAGCAGCTCAATTATTTTTGCATGTATTTATTTGTGCCTTACAGTGTTAGTGCGTATGTGTTTGTCTCCATGTCTTTTGATGTTTGCACCTGCGGGCTTCTTCAATTCTCCTGTACCCCATGGAAGAATTTATTTCTAAGATGTTTTCTTATGAAAACCACTGATGCTTGATAAACAACTTTATTATTAATTATTTTTTCTTATGTATTATTCTTAGAGAGGCAGAGACCAACAAATTATCATGTTTTATATAATTGCATCAGCTAAGAGAGCTTACGTTGATCTCTCCAACAGATGAGGAGCATGGAAAAACAGACCTCTCCTCCGGAAGTTTTCAAGACAGCTTTCAGGTAGCCTGTTTTTTCCATCTATAGTAACATGCTAAAACAATGTTCGCCTCCTCTGACCACACAACAAGCCACGCATACTGTAGGGGTGCTTGGACTGTCTAAAGGTGCCATATGACTTCACTTGGAAGCAGTCTGAACTGTCACAGCTGTATATCCTGCAACCAGGTCCCCACATTTTCCTGTTGGTGCTAACCAAGCAAACATCTGGTATAGTGTGTATGGTCTCCAAATGTAGAGGCCAGATGAGGCCAACACTTGTGCTGAACAGGAGTCCAGCCGTGGAACGTGGCAGTCTGAAAACAAACACTTAAAGGCATAGTCAGTGATTTGATCAATTTTTATATCAAAAATTTGCTCAAATGACTGTGTAATGTGAAGGGGGGTCACTTGATGTGAGAAACCCACAGTTAATGATCATCCAATTCTGCAGTTCCTATTATGTTAATGACCTAAATCTGAGACCTGCCATATATTTTGGCAGAATTAAAACATTTTAACATAAAAAAAATGTAGACGATAAGGGGAGATGATGGGTGCAGACTTGGACTTTACAATCTCAAATGTGAATTTACATTGTTTTGTACACTGGCCACACTGAATATATACACTTTCCTGGGATTTTTCAGACTACATTGTTCATTCCTCCTTTACATTTGATACTGTATGTCCAACCAAGGCCTCTGAAATGGACAGCATGATCATTTCAATCATCATGTTATCATTTCACTTCTTAATAAATAAGTAATAAGCTGCTCTGTGATGTTGAATCACTGCTTTTATTTTTGACAGACTGCCAGAGATATTGAGTCCAAAATGAGGAGTGAAGCTCGCCTGAAACTGTTCACTTTGGACCCTGACACACAGGTGACGAAGATAATACCTGACTACAAAGCCCTGTGCACTCTGTATGGGTATTGTTTTAATTCTCACTAGCACCACACCGTCAGTTTTGCTCCAAGTTATTTATCGATTTCGTCACCAAAGGTTTTTGTCGCGGCAATCCAAGCCTTTTGACCTCATCTCCTGTTTCCGCAGAAGCTGGACTTCTCTGGCATTGAGCCCGACGTGCGTCAGTTTGAAGAGAAGTTTGGGAAGAGAGTCCTGGTCAGCTGTCATGACCTGTCTTTCAACCTGCAGGGCTGTGTTGCAGAGAATGAAGAAGGACCCACAACTAATGTATGTTTCAATATATATTTATATATGTGTTAAAGGCGTTGATTACACACTGCAGGGTCTATTTTTATCTAAGGTTGACACAGAAGGCACGCTTCTCTGAACGCACGTGTTTTTTGCATTGCAAGTACAGAAGCACGCCATCAGCATCATTCCAAAAAATGTCCTTTAGCAAACGAGGGCGAGGTCTAAATCAGTTAAGAAGATCACAGACAGTTCAGATGGCCCACTTGGCTGGCCCCCGTCAAAACTGGTGTTGTTGGCACAAGGAATGGCCGCTACCATGGCAACCAGCCTGGGCCTCCCACCATGCATTAGCACCAGTCTGAGGCTGGTTTCCTGCCGTCACTCTCCAAGGTCTCTGTCTCTGTAGAAGGAGGACTCCTTCTACACCCAACACTCAGCTGGGAAAACCACAGCTAATAGCTCTGCTACTCACTCACACACACACACACACACACACACACACACACACACACACACACACACACACACACAAATGGGTTTATGTAATGGAAATGCATGGTGGAAAGAGTGAATGGGAAGATAAATTACATCAATGGTACATTCTGACTTGATGGAAAATGAGAAGTGCATTAGGAAGCATGGGCATCCTTTAAACTGTTCCTTTTCTATTTTCTTTCCTCTACTCTTTCGTCAAAGGTGGAGCCTTTCTATGTGGTCCTGTCCCTCTTTGATGTCCAGAACAGCAGAAAGATCTCGGCCGACTTCCATGTGGACCTCAACCACCCTTTGGTACGACAAATGACTTCCGGCTCTAATAGCGGACAGGACTTGCACATCAATGGCAGCGGTGACGGTCCCCTGGCTGGCCACAGGCAGGCCAGTGGGCTCCCAGAGGGGGCTCTCCAGTACCCCAGACAGGGGGTGTTCTCAGTCACATGCCCCCATCCAGAGATCTTCCTGGTGGCCCGGATTGAGAAGGTCCTGCAGGGCGGGATCACCCACTGCACCGAACCCTACATGAAGAGCTCGGACTCCGCCAAGGTACGGAGATGAGCAGTGATGACAGGGATGTGGCTGAAAATGACGGCGTCCTCAAGTCATCTCGAATGATAATGATGATGAGTAGTAAAATGAATCCCGTCCTCTTGCCTACCTGTAGATGGCTCAAAAGGTGCTGAAGAATGCGAAGACAGCCTGCAGCAGACTGGGGCAGTACAGGATGCCATTCGCCTGGGCTGCGAGGTATGAAAAGCCACGTGGTTTTTCCGTAGTCTTCATTCTGTGATTCAGATAAGGTATCAAGCTTTAAAGGTATAGTTCAACACTTCGGGAAGTACGCTTATTTGCTTCGTGGCGGAGAGTTAAACGCGAACATCGATACCACTCATGTTTGTATGCTCAATGTGCTGTAGGCCCATCACCAGCAGCCTGTTAGCTTAGCTTAGCATAAAGACTGGAAACAGAGGGAAACAGCTAGCATGGCTCGGCCCAAAAGTAACAAAATCCACCAACCAGCACTTCTAGACCTCATGAATTAACCCATTATATCTCATTTGTTTAATCTGTACAAAAATCGTCTAAAACAACCATTTGGCGTTTTTTTTCCCCGACAAATTTTGTACCCAATTTTGTTTACAAAAAGAATGAAGTGGCTTCAACTGATTCATAGATAGATAAATAGATTCATACACTATTACTGATGATTACTTGCAGTTGGGGGAAAACTTTCAGCTTCTAAAAGTCAGGGGGACTTATTCTCCTGTGCCACAATACCACACAGTGATTCAGATAACTGCATATAAACTGAATGGAAACTGTCAAAAGAAAGTCAGCCTGTTGGGAGGCACAAATCTTTAAACCACTGGTGTGGAACTGAAATGTGCTCCTCTCCAGTAGATTCAATGATTTTTTTTTTTTTCTGTCTCTGCAGGCCTGTGTTCAAAGATGCGTCAGGAACTTTGGACAAAGGGGCTCGCTTCTCAGCTCTTTACAGACAGGACAGCAGCAAGCTGTCAGACGAGGACATGTTCAAACTGCTTACTGACTTCAGAAAGTACGCTTTTTTTTCCCCTCTCTTTAAGATACCACTATTATTGGTTTTGATACATTTTTGTAATTGTTGTTTCCGTGTCCGTTTTTCCCAACAGACCAGAGAAAATGGCCAAGCTCCCTGTGCTCTTAGGGAACTTAGATGTAACCATTGACAGTGTGGCCCCGGATGTAACCAGTAAACCCTTCAAATATTTACAAAAACACTTTTAACCGTCTATTTATAATCACCAGACTTGAACCCTGTAACTCCTCCTGTTTCCTGCCTGCAGATTGTGTCACTTCCTCCTACATCCCTGTGAGGAACTTTGAAGGCAACGGGCCTGGCAGCGCTCTTCTGGAAGTGGAGGAGTTTGTCCCCTGCATCGCTAAGTGCTCCCAACCATTCACCATCTATAAAAACCACCTCTATGTGTACCCAAAACACCTCAAATATGATGGACAGAAATCCTTTGCTAAGGTACGAACAATATGGATGCTCTTCTGTTGGTGGTTACATTATCAGTATTTTATCCTGTAACATACAGTAAGATCATTCCAAAACATACGACGTATCCTTTTTGGAAAATGACGCTTCTGTTTGGCTAACATTCTCTTATCATCATCATTTTGTGCTCCTACATAGCCGGCAAGACTACTGGCAACTGCCTCAGGCTGCAGCAGAGCTGGATAGAATTATCTTTCACAGAGCAGCAGCTTCTGATTAATACATTAATACAGGGTTGAAATTTTCACCAGGTCAGCTCCGTACAGGAAACCAACCTGCCTTCTCTCCCCCATCTGTCTCTCTGCCCTCTTTTATTTTAAATGAGAGCTGGCGATCCTTTCCCTGAAATATTTCCCCTCTCTTTATAGAACTAATGGACTTCTGGAGTGGACAGAGAGAGACACAGTAGAGAAAGTGTCTGGCCAACAGGGATATCTTGGAACTGGTTCTTGCTTTTATAATCTGCCTGTTTTAAACTTTTGTCTCCGCTCTCCAGGCGAGGAATATTGCTGTTTACATTGAATTCAAGGATTCTGATGAGGATGAAGCCCAACCGCTGAAGGTGAATTTGACTTTTACGACCTAGACTCGACTCGAAACTTGTGAATTTTGACTAAATGACTCAATTTTGACTATAATACCAATGCGTTGTGGCTTCACTTGGAAGTTTTGATCTGGAATGACTTGATATCCTCCCCAAGCACAAATATTAAAATGTATGTTAAAAATGTGTGCAGCGACAACAGATAGTCTTTGAATCAATTGTTATAAGATTTATATTTAAAGTATTTTAAGAGCATTTCTTTATGTTTCTAAATTTACATACTGACTGGTACTGATTTTCATTTAAAATGGTGTAGGACTTGGGGCCTTGTTGATCTTCACTTGGAACTTGACTTGTTACTTGTCTTGATTTGGGACTGAACTTGAGACTTTCTGGTCTTGACTTGGGCTTTGACAGTCTTGGTTTAGGGACTTGCCTTGTTGGACTTGACTCGGGCCTTGTTGGTCTTGGGATTCAACTTGGGACTCGTTGGTCTTGACTTGGGCCTTGACTTTGACTAATTGGTCCTGACTTGGGACTTCATTGCCAAAGCAACAACTATCACCGTATACATTTAACTGGGCTGTGATGACCATATTTAGAAACATGCACTCATATCTGTCTTTGATGTGATTATCTCCTACTTTTTGAATTTATTGCAGTGCATCTATGCTCGTCCAGGAGGTCCTCTGTTCAGTAAACAGGCATATGCAGCCGTCCTGCACCACCAGCAGAACCCTGAGTTCTATGATGAGGTATTTATATGCTCGTGCTACTCATAATATTATGCTTATAATTAGCCAAAGCCATCAGTGGAGAGAGACATATGAGACATATGCTCAAAGTCAAAAAGTTATATATTTGCTGAAAGCAGTGTGTTTTGAAGTAAGGAGGTACCTCTCACCTCCTCTCATGTTGTTTGAGCACATTTCAATTCTACATTGACTCCACACTGGAAATGCTCTGCAGGCATTTTTCCCTTTCATTTTCCTGAACAAAGCTCCCTCTTACTAGGGAACCAACCCCAGGATTTTTTTTTTCTCACCTTCAGATAAAGATAGAGCTGCCTACCCAGCTGCACGAGAAGCATCACCTTCTCTTCACCTTCTATCATGTTAGCTGTGACAGCAACAGCAAGAAGAAAGACCTGGTGGAGACCCCAGGTAGGCTGCAGCTTTCAGTCATTTCTTCCACTCTGAAAACACCAGTGGGTATTTTAGGTGTTCACAAACAACAAAACAATGAATTCATGTAAATATCTGCCGTGCATAATGTGGGCAAAAGCAGTTTGATCCAGGTATACTTCACACAGTGCGAAGAGTAGGTGGAGGTATTGAATGTGACACTCATGCTCATGTTGCAGCCAACCCAGTACTACCACCACTTTACAAACATGTGGCTGTACCTGTTCTTTAAACACAGTGGGTTCAGCGTGGCTGCCTCTGCTGAGGGATGGCAGAGTCATCATGAATGAACAGCAGCTGCCTGTGGCTGCCAATCTGCCTGCCGGGTACCTGGGATCCCTGGATGGTGTCAACAAGGTAAAAGACAAAGATGATTATTATGAAGGTTATTTTTATTTATTTTTTTAGAGTTATTGACATTCCAGTTTTCCAAAATGGTTTTAAAGATGAGATTTCTGACATTACCATATAGGATCAGATGCAGTTTGTGGTTGGATAAAGATCTTCTTAGCTGTGATTGGATTGGGACCTTGTAGAGGTCCAACAGGCTTTCACATCAAATGCCTGTGAAATCTGATCCGCAGAAGAATGTAATCCATTAAACAATCAAGATTCCTCAGTGTTGTTTCTTTGATGCAGGGATAATGGCTTTACCGTAAATTTAATTAAAGCTGTAGTATGTATACAAAAGTGGCTCATCAAATAAGCATTTGTGCATAATGCTTTTTGCTGATTTCAGGGTTAACTGCCTGTGCAAGAAGCACTTTTCTCAAAATGAGTTAACATTGAGCCTATAAACTCAATGGTTTGGTGGGACATCTGTTGCAGAAAATATAAAATCAAAACCACTAAGTGTCTATGGTGTTAAAGGAATGCAAAATTTCCCTCAAGGCTTATTTAAAATTTTTATTATAATTGTCATTTTTTGCAACAGCCAGTTCATCAATTGAATTTAGATTGAACTTTTGTCTGCATGCATGCTTTTTCTGAGGGGAAAAAATACTTATTGTTTTTGACTATGTTTGGTTTGGAATAATAAGTTTAATTTATTTGCACCTAAATTGTTAGCATCTAAATATAACATCAATATTTTTTGTATCAACTTGCAACAAAAATGCGAGGGTGGCATTAACTTTTGGGAACCATTGTCTAAGGGGACAGTTTAGCTACTTTCGGTAGATCGTTATTGTTTGTTGAGGTCGAATATTAACTCTGGACAAGTTGATACTAAATAAAGTATTTACACTGACTTGATGGAAGCCAACTATAAGAGTCATTAGATCCCAAATAGTCACTGTCTTTGTTCTTTTTATGGCGCAAATTCTGTTTTTCTGTTTGACTCTGTAGTGCTAATACAACATTTTGCACCATATCTATTGTGAACAAAACTTCTTTAACATTTACTGGAACTTTAGTTGTTGACTCAAGCCAGAGGGGCTGGAGTACAAAAGAATACAAATTTATACCTTTTTGTCAAAAGAATTCTAGTTAAAAGCCTTAATCTGTCTATCTCATAATACACTGCAGCCATATGGCAAAACAGCTTGTCGTCTTAATAAAAAAAGAAAAAGAAACTGTCACTGATTTGTCAATTATATAATGTTGTTTATGCCTTGGCATTTTTAGATGTGCTGTAATAAATCAACAGAGTGCAGCTTGTTATTCAGTATCCAGTGCAGTAAATGCCATTTTATCTATTTTCATTGCAGCACACAGGCTCGGAGATCAAATGGGTAGACGGAGGAAAACCCCTGTTCAAAGTCTCAACTCACCTTGTTTCCACAGTTTACACTCAGGTATATACACATGATATCCATTAATGCTGCTCACTCTTTGTCCTTGGATAAAAACATCATCTTAATGCCCTTTTTTTTATGTATTCAAATCATATGTTTTTAGGATCAGCACTTGCACAATTTCTTCCACCACTGTCAAAGCATGGAGATGTCAGAACAAGCTTTAGAGGGGGAGCTGGTGAAATACCTGAAGGTATTGTGAGCTTCATTCATTTCTAATGCCCCAAGGGAAATGGAACACACCCTTTTGTTCATACCTTATCAAACCCTATCTTGTAATCTAGCATTTAAGGGAATATGGCAATCTACACTCTACATTCATTTCTTCATTTTCTTACTTATTCCCTCGTAGAGCCTCCATGCGATGGAGGGTCATGTGATGGTCAACTTCCTGCCCACCATCCTCAACCAGCTGTTCTGCGTCCTAACCAGAGCCACACATGAGGATGTGGCCGTCAACGTGACCAGGCAAGCCGCACACATTTATGCACACGTGTGAAATGCCTGGTTTCCAGCAGCAGAAAGCTATGTCTTGTAGCAATATCTTTGGTCTCTTTTTAACAAACCTCATCCGCAGCAAATTATAATAACAGCACTTTCATCTGGTTCTCATTCCATAGAGCATTCCCCTGTTTCTCTTTAATAGCCCGAATCCTTTTTCTCATTAGACACTCACCTATGGCTTGCACACTCCATCTATGTGTTTTATATCTCAGCTGGGTGTGGGACTAGTCTTTGAAGCTCAGTAGGCAGTGAGTAAATGAGGTGTCAGGGCCTTAGAATGAATAAATGTAATTCCCATCTTTGACTTGTTCCTTCCTGCTTTCTTTTCATTTCATATTTTTATATCATTATCTATTTCTCTTTCTCTTCAGGGTGATGGTTCATGTTGTAGCACAGTGCCACGAAGAAGGCCTTGAACACTACTTGAGATCTTATATCAAGGTGCATTATTTTCTCACTATATTAATGCTGATGATATGCAGACAATATATTGATATGTTTCTGTAGAAATTAAATTGATACAATGTTATTTTTCTCCCTCTCTACTCTCAGTTTGTGTTCAAGCCAGAGCCTTATTCCTCCACCACTGTGAAAACAGTTCACGAGGAGCTGGCTAAAGCCATGACAGCCATCCTCAAGCCTTCCACAGACTTCCTGACCAGCAACAAGCTGCTGAAGGTAGCCTACGTTCACCACTGTTCTGCCTCAGAGAGGCAGAGAGCAGTAACTACAGGAAGAAAGAGTCAACCGTATAACAGAAAGATTAGAATGCTTTTATTTGATGCATTTAAATTTAAGGAGATTATTTTACACGCCCAGAGAATCCTTGTCATAGACACTTAGTTACTGTCTCATTTACTGTGGAATGTGGAATAACAAAATGAATTACCAAGACGTCACTTCATCAAATTATATATTTTTCAGTTACAGATAAAAGCTAGAGACAAATCCCTGACTTAGTTTAGCTTGTGCTTTTTCTCATAGCTATAAATTTTGCATGCTGTTTTCATGATAATTATACATTTCTGTGGCTTAATATTTTATATCCTACGACCATATTGCTCTTTGTGTGAAATGGGGAAAAAAAAGGAATAAATACAAATTCGGAACAGATAAATGGAACATTTTCCTACAATGCCTGACATCTTTTTAAAATAAAGGTTAACTGAAATTTTGACCCTTGTGTAAATCAACCCGTCCTCTGACTCTGTGTTTTTGTCGCAGCACTCATGGTACTTCTGTGAAGCTCTGGTGAAATCAGTGGCTCATTATCTCATGGAGAGCGGGAAGGTCAAGGTAGGTCTTGTTTTAGACTTCTCTTCTTCTCTTTAATCCCTTTCCCCAAAGCCTAAATCCTCTCCCTCTGTTTTGTTTTGTTTCCCCTCGTCCAGCTCTCCAGGAACCAGCGCTTTTCTGCATCCTTCTACCATGCAGTGGAGACTCTGGTGAACATGCTGATGCCGCACATCACCCAGAAATACAAGGACAACCTGGATGCGGCTCGCAATGCCAACCACAGCCTGGCAGTTTTCATCAAGGTTGGCACTTCTCCCGATGCATGCCACACCTTACTGCCCTTGAATATGTAGATGAGTGTTAAAAAATGCCCTTTGGTTTAGTGTAAAAATGAAAATGTCAAGGAATGTAGAATTAGAGCGTTTTTGTTTAATGATTAACAGTATTTAAAACAATATATAGATAGAAATCCAAAGAAACCTGTTATATTATGAGGATTTATGTGATTTATAATGTGTGTTCACTCACCTCTTCACTCAGCGCTGCTTCACCTTCATGGACAGAGGCTTCGTATTCAAGCAGATCAACAACTACATGAACTGCTTTGTGCCTGGAGACCCCAAGGTGAAGAGGCTCCCCTGCGACCACTTTTTGTGGTTTAATGCTGAAGTTAACTTAAAGCCACAGAAGCGTCACTAAAATGTATTTTCTCTTGTATTCCTACCAGACTCTGTATGAGTTCAAGTTTGAGTTCCTGCGGGTTGTTTGCAGCCATGAGCACTATGTCCCTCTTAATCTGCCCATGCCCTTTGGAAAAGGCAGAATTCAAAGGTTCCAAGGTAAATAACACACACTTAGTGTCACTTTCACTTAAGTGGAGTGCAGCTTGTGTTCTGCTTATTCAGTTTTTTCTGTTGACTGATGCCTGCTACAGATCTTCAGCTGGACTATTCCCTGACCGACGACTTCTGTCGAAACCACTTCCTGGTGGGGCTGCTGCTGCGGGAGGTGGGCGGGGCTCTCCAGGAGTTCCGGGAGATCCGTCAGATCGCCATCCAGGTGCTCAAGGGGCTGATGATCAAACACACGTTCGACGACCGCTACGCTGCGAAAGTGAGTCCTTCAGCTCTCGACCACCGTGACTGCACTTTGAACACCCCCTGTGTTTTTATCAAAGGATTCATCTGATGCAATATACATGGGAAGAAAATCAGTGTATGACAGCATAGTTCTCTTCAACATTTTGACAGTGGTTTGGGGTTTAAAAGAAACTGGCCCTGATAAATTCTTTATCAGCGGTTTGACTTAAGTTTGAATTCTGTATGATTTCTTTGACTTTATGACTTATGAGCGCTTACCGTGTCATTCCAGAGCCAACAGGCCAGACTTGCCACCCTCTACCTCCCACTGTTTGGCCTGCTGCAGGAGAATGTCTACAGACTTGACATCAAGGAGTCAGCCACCCTCAGCAACCACAACGTAAGCCTGACACCTAGTGGTGGGAAGCCGAACAGCAGCTTGCATCTCTAATTCCCAGAACCTGCTGTCTCTCCAAAACGTTAATCACTGGGTTGATGTCACTCTTGAATATTTCGTGCTAATATTAGTGTTTTTTTTCTCTGCAGCTGAAAGCGTGCTTTTATTGTGACCAGCTCACTTTGTTGATTTCCATTCCCAGAATGCCAGGGAGGACTCTCTGGTGCCCAACCCCATGGTGACCACTCAGAAACCTGGGAGCTGCATAGAAAATGCTCTCCACAAAGATGTGTTCGGGGTCATCTCTGGAACAGGTTAATCACTCCACTATCTTACCACTGATAAGAGCATAGTCAGAGCTAATGCAGCTGGAACTCTCTTGTAAACCTTAATAATGAGGAAAATGTTCTTACAAAGATATACCGCACTTGGGCTTTTACTTTCTGGTGAAGTTTTGAAGCTGAAACATAATCATCATTTTCACCCTAAAGCGGATGATAAACCTGGCATCCCTTGCTTCATTTTCCATGCTAGACCACAAACAGAGAATTTTATCTGTGCTCTGTCCCTGCAGCCTCCCCTCACAGCTCCACTCCCAACGTCAGCTCAGTTCACCATGCAGACTCCAGAGGCTCTCTGGTCTCCACTGACTCAGGAAACAGCCTGCTGGACAAAAGCAGCGACAAGACCAACTCCCTGGAGAAGGTAGATGCAATAAATAATAAAGGATGTCAGTCTTTTATTAAGGGCTGGATTTCATGCTGCTTGCTCATCAGTTCTGATACATTGAACCAATCATCATGTTTTTTGCCTCTGTGTGTATGGATCCTTGATTATGGGTGTGTGAAAGTGAATCAGACTTGCAAGTTGAACTTGCTTAGTGATTCTGGCCCTGGTCTGTGAGACACAAAACACAAGGGTTAAGGCTGACAGCACTCCTGTGCCCTTTATCTTAATGATACATTATCTTGGCTGTCTACGTTCTCCTCCCACCCCCCTACTCCAGAGCTCCCACGCCCCTTCTCCTTGCTCTGTAACTTCCCAACTCCACCAAAAGGAGAGATTTACCAGGAGGCACTCGGTCAACGTGCCCCCTCTTCCCCTGGACCCGGAGGACCGAGTCCCACCCCTGGGCCACGTGACCAAGCGGGTCACCATGGACTTCTCCCTCCTCTCTGTGCCCCTGCCTGACCTGCTGCAGGACAGTGACAGTGATAGTGACAAACAAGCTGCAGGCCAGAGGGTGGATGGAAATCCCGAAGAAAACATACATATACAAGTATTCTGTTTGACCTTTGACCCCTCCACCAGAGACTTTTGGTTATAATTGTACAGAGTCCAGCAAATTTGGGATTTGTAGTGATTCAGTCAACAAGATGTTTTTGGTACTTTCTGTGTCAGTGAATTCCAGTTCAGAGACCAAAACATACAGCGGTTTGGAGATGTCTGTGCAATACCTCCAAAATCCTCCCAAAGTTCCTCCCAACATTCTTCTCTTCTGAGTGTCCCGCATCAGGGAGTGTGTGTGCTTTTACCAATGACCTTGTAGCCCTCTCCACATATTTCCTCCACTGCATTGTAACTGTAAATGTGTTTCTTCAAACTCACAATGGATGTGGCTATCTCAAAGAACAGAGCTGCAGCTCCCCCAAGGAAAATACTTGACATTTCTCATCTCTGAAGTTTGGCTTGTTTGAGTGATGTTCTTTATCTCTTTGAAGTTTCGGTTTTTGCTGCAACTCTGCCGTCTGCGCCCGATAACTGAAGCTTTCTCCCTCTCATTTGTCCTCTGTCCCTCCCTGCTTTCTCTCTGTGCATCAGAACCAGTGTGCGTCGGCTCTGGGCAGCACTGTGCTGCGATGTGACAAACTGGACCGGGACGAGATCAAAAACCTGCTCATGTGCTTTCTGCATATCCTCAAGAGCATGTCAGAGGGTAGGACAGCCTTGCTGAGTCACTGTACTTGATTGTGAAACAAGTTTATATGAGCACCCGTTCCATAGTAATCTTTTCTTACTATTTTCTTACCATTTCATCACCTCAGAGGCCCTTTTTGCATACTGGAACAAAGCAGCTCCCTCAGAACTTATGGACTTCTTTACATTAATAGAGTGAGTACAGAAGTAGACAAGCTTTTTATGATAATGTGCACGTGCAGTTGAGAGTGACACTTGGGTCCAATCAGTGCCAAAAACAATTCTTAACATTTGTTTTAATGCAACCATAATGCTGATAATATAGTTTGTTGGGGAAATCAAATTAGTGTCGAAAAAGTGAGTGTTCACTTTCTTGCTGAGAGTTAGATGAGAAGGTGTCATGTCAGTTAATTATGTTCACTATGGAGCTAGTGCCAGGAGTTCATTACTTGAGCTTATCTTAAGACTGGAAGCAGTGGGAAGCAGCTAGCCTTGCTCAGTCCAGAGTTCAAAATGCACCCGCCAGCCCCTCTAGAGCTCATTAATAATCACTTTGTGTCTTTTTTTCCCCCTGTTTACAGGTCAAAGTAAAAAAATGACAAGTTGTGGTTATACAGGTGAAGCTACTTTTTCTTGGCACTGCAGGAATTTCCTGTTCAAAACAACACCTTTTTGATTTTATATTCCTGTTTTTGTACAGATTAAACAAACAAGATATGATGCTTTAATTATTCAGCTTTAGAGGTGATGGTGGGTGCATTTCCCTCCGCTTCCAGTTTTTATTCTACACTAAGCTAATAGAGTCCCGGCTCTAGCTCCATAGTTAATGCACAGAATAATATTGATCTTGTCACCTAACTCTCGACAAGGAAGCAAATAAGTACATTTCCTAAAATAACCTTGAGGTCCAGCGATGAAATAAATAATGAGTAAAATAACACATGCAGACGGGACTACATGATCCTTCTGATAATTCTCACTGGATTTGAGTGCAGTATGATGGTCCAATAATTTAGGCCTTGAATACCAGGAAAAACATCCTTTTAGAAAACAGGAAGTTGAGAGTATTTGTTCTACTGGTATAAAGTGGTCCCATGCCTTCTATTAGATTGTATTTCTCTGTGATGATGTACACCTTTGTCGGGAGTAGAAACTGAAGTAAATACAACCAGAAAATGTGACGTGAATGCATTTAGTAATGATCTGTGGCTGAGCTTCACTTCTTGCGTCTGTGTTGTTTGTCCTGCAGAGTCTGCCTCCATCAGTTTAGATACATGGGGAAGAGATTCATCGTCAGGTAGGGTGTTCATGGAAATAGATTACACATAGGAAGAGGTAGTCACACATCTCATTTTGACACTGATTTTATTAATTGATTCTTGACCTAATTAGATTATTAACTAATCTATGCAATAATATGACTCACACCTATGCACATAATTAAACATATACTTACTGAATCTTTTAACCCCTTGCCTTTGGTTTCTTTCATCTGTAACACTGCTGGCAAGTTGTTTTCTGGTTAATATCGTGGCCCCAGGCCCCTCCTGCATGGGTAAGAGATTGCTGTCTTTTGTCTAATTTTGCTAAATTAAATGCATGATTCTGCCATTTTTCTTTGGTTTCAGGTTGTATAACTACGTAACATTGTAGCCATTCATTAATCTGCTTCTCTATCTACTGCTGTTTTCTTCTATACAACCCCACTGAGACATTTCCTCATTTGATTTGTGGTCATCTGATCCGTTTGTGTCTCTTTATCTGTGCATTAAGTTTGCTGTCTTGTGGCCATAGTTTCACTGACATCCAAACTTAGCAGTAATGGTTTTTCTCATCTCCAAACAGGAGCCAGGAGGGGCCAGGGCCCGTTGCTCCAGACAGGAAGTCTCTGACTCTGCCTGTGTCCCGTAACAGGGCGGGGATCCTGCATGCCCGCCTTCAGCAGCTGGGAACTCTGGAGAACGCTCACACCTTCAACAACAGTGAGGCTTCCTGTCCTGTCCTGACTTTTATAGGAGAAATATGAATATACTGACTGATACAAACAGCATCCCAATGTAGTCAAGTCAATTTATTTGTATAGCGCCAAATCATAACAAGTTATCTCAAGACACTTTTCACATAGAGTAGGTCTCGAGCAGAACCGGGCTCTGGGTGGGCGGCCATCTGCATCGACCCAGTTGGGTTGAAAGGGGAGGAGAGAGGGGGAGAGGGGAGACAGAACAGGAGGACAGACAACAAATCAGACTCATAATAATAACAACTGCAGCAGTGAGTGTGGAGCAGGAACATGGGGGCAGTAGACGGCCGGCAATCACAGATCCAGACTCTACAGCTCCAGAGGCAGAAATACCTGCAGAAAGTCATAGGCCTATAGCAGCATAACTAAGGGATGGTTCAGGGCTCACCTGAACCAGCCCTAACTATAAACTTTATCAAAGAGAAACGTTTGAAGCAGACTCTTAAATGAGGAGATATATAAGTCTGCCTCCCGAACCCAAACTGGGAGCTGGTTCCACAGGAGAGGAGCTTGATAGCTGAAGGCTCTGGCGCCCATTATACTTTTAGAAACTGTCTAATCTAAAGTAGTTTTTTTTTTTTTCTCCTTAAATCTAACCAGGTCATCTCATAAATCTGTTTAGATCTAATAGAAAAGGGTCCTTATAACTTGAGATCTCGGCTCGTAAATATCAGATTCAGACTTTTTATTTACTTTTTACACACATTTTTTATCACACTTCAGACCAACTTTACATTGATCTGGGCCTCCTCTCATGACAACTTGGCCCAATGCAATTGTGACTTGTATTTCCCCCCTTTTAATACCTCCCATTCTGTTCTACTGCCCTCTACTGCCAGTAAAAGTTGCAGTAACAAAGACAGAGCTTATCTTCTTCCATAAACAAGCAGAAATATAAGTGCTTGGCAAACATCCGTTTAGTCATTGGTCCTGACCGACAACCTAATCAAGCAGATGATGTGCTATGTTTCTGCAAAAATCCTATTTATTGCTCCAATAAAGAGATATCTCCAACTGTGACCTTGTGTGTGTGTGTGTGTGTGTGTGTGCTTTCTGTGCAGTGTACTCGCATACAGAAGCAGACGTAAGCAGCCAGTGTCTGCTGGAGGGCAATGTGTCCACAGAGGTCTGTCTGACTGTGCTGGACACACTCAGCATCTTCATCATGGGATTCAAGGTATTGGCTGCGACAGCGATACAAACTTACCACAATACATGACGTTTTGCACCCTAATCACGTTTTGGTTGGTTGCTCCGTACGTTTGCATGTGCCCTCAGACGCAGCTGAATTCAGACCTCGGTCACAACCCGCTGATGAAGAAAGTGTTCCAGGTCCACCTGTGCTTCCTGCAGATCCCTCAGTCCGAGGCCGCCCTCAAACAGGTCTTCACCTCACTCAGGACCTTCATCTACAAGGTGAAAGAATCTCCCTTTCTTGGTTCACCCGCTGTTTAGGCATGCCACATCTTTAAATCACACATTTTCAACTATACCCCGTCTCTCCCCATGTGTCCTCCAGTTCCCCTGTACCTTCTTTGACGGCCGGGCCGACATGTGTGCCTCCCTATGCTATGAAATTCTCAAGTGCTGTAACTCCAAGCTGAGCTCTATTCGCAGTGACGCCGCCCATCTTCTCTACTTCCTCATGAAAAGCAACTTCGACTACACGGGACGCAAGTCTTTCGTACGAACACACCTGCAGGTATGTTTGTCTGCTTAGTCCGTCCACGTGCACGTGGTCTCATGTGTCTTAAGTATGCTGATCATGTTCTTGTAAGTCACGCATCAGTGTTGTATTGATTTTGTTCTTCCTCTCTATTCACACAGGTGGTAATTGCTGTCAGTCAGCTGATTGCTGATGTCATCGGCATTGGGGGTACCCGCTTCCAGCAGTCTCTCTCCATCATCAACAACTGTGCCAACAGTGACAAGAACATCAAGGTTCACACTTGATCAACTTCTTTTTTTTTCTTTTTTTTTTCTTTATTTGCATTTATTTATGTTAGTATTGTGCCATAGGAGTGTAATCCTTGACATGTCCATGCAAAAATGTAAATAAAAGCCTTATCTGTTGCAATTGTACTGTTGTAGCACACAGCATTTCCATCAGATGTGAAGGACCTGACCAAGCGCATCAGGACCGTGCTGATGGCCACAGAGCAGATGAAGGAGCATGAGAACGACCCGGAGATGCTGGTGGACCTCCAGTACAGCTTGGCCAAGTCCTACACCAGCACGCCCGAGCTCCGCAAGACCTGGCTGGACAGCATGGCTCGCATCCACAACAAGAACGGAGATCTTTCAGAGGTATGTTTTGAAAACGTTTAATGTTCAACTTGAGTTTTGTGGGCACAGACTTGCAGGAAGCTGTGTTTGTGCTAACCTGTGACTTGTCTCTGTTTTTTTTTTTTACTTGACTTGCAGGCGGCCATGTGTTACGTGCATGTTGCTGCCCTTGTAGCGGAGTACCTGTGGAGGAAAGGTGAGTCGAGGACGTAGGAGTGTGCGTCTCCTGGTAATGGTATGCTTCCTTTTTACAGTAAATAACAGCTGTCCATTTGAACTCCATTCCAACATTTTTACAAACCCCGATTTACAGAGGCCATATAATGAGTAACTGGTAACGGTAAACACAGTAGAAAGAAGATTATCCCAGAATGATTGTTTAATGAACTCAATAAAATGGATTTGATTCACTTGTTGTATACTGGAGAAAGATTATGGACAGTAATAAAAAATATTTGTAATCGATGATTTACATCTAAAATATTTCCTGGCTTTTTTTACTTGTTTACGTTGTACGCGTACACAGGGACTTCCACCTTCATCTTCCACCTGTGCACTCGTCCAAGGGTCATCTGTTCATTCCCGTGTTAAAACACTCCAAGACTGCATTCCCTAGATAAGATCCTCTCATGTTTCTTCACATATCGAACTGGATACTGGGTTCAGACTTTGCAGGAGATCGGTTGTATAGTTATGTTACAGGATTTTATGAAAATCAACAGTTCATTGTCATGTGTTTAACAGGGGGTTGAACTCCCCTCGGGCCCCAAGAGGCACTTGAGAATGACAGGTAGCAGTTTTATGGAACGTAGTGGGTTATAAAATGGTCTTTTCTCCATAACTTTCCTTCTACAAAGCTTCAAAGAGCAGAGAAATTCAAAACACACTCCAAACATTACATGACCCTTTTTGGTCCACAGAAGTTCCCCTAATTTTTCAAGAGTTTAAGCAAGAAAATTAGAGTGATTTCGAGATTGAAAAGTGTCACAGTTGTTCTAGGGACATATGCTGATTCTTGTCATGTCAGTTATGCTCCATTGCCATGTACCCTTTCCTACCAGAATATAGCAATGCTTATTAATGTAAGCTACTGCTGCAGTAAATTATGATTCTTTACTGGCACATGCCACTGCTGACCATTTCTCTGCTGCTGTGTGCCACATAAAAGGCCACTAGTGTTCCACTGACAGGTGCTGACTTTTCACCCACAGGTACAAGTGTAAAAGCAGTAGTTTAACATATGCAATTAAGATAAAGATAAACCTTTGTGGTGGGTTAACTAGTGGGACTATATGTAGCTACTGTGCATCTCAGGTAGCCTTGACAGTACTGGCCATAATATGTCAAAAAAAAAAAAAATGTCATTGTTATTTACTTATTTAATGTAAGAAATGGTACATGGCAGTGGAATAGAAGTGGCATGCCATGTGTTTGGCACACTGTTACCACAGCAGTGGTATATGCCAGTAAGAAACATCACATGCCAAATATAATTGGATGAAGAATTAAGTATTTCAGTTGATTTCATCAGTTTATCCCCACCTTTCTCCTATATGAGGGCATAAGTCAAATAAAATCAATGACATTTCTATGGTTTTGTTTCGCTCATGTTGCTTCTGTATCTGTATGTTAGGTATGTTCAGGCAGGGCTGCTCATCGTTCCGCGTCATCACTCCAAACATCGACGAGGAGGCGGCCATGATGGAGGACGTAGGGATGCAGGACGTTCACTTCAACGAAGTAAGACTTTGTAATCTTTTCTACATGCCATATACTGTACACCGTGCTGTGAGTATCAGCCAGTCCCACTGTGTTGCACTGTGTTGACCAAGCATTTAGGATGTTTTTTTAAGTCCCTCATTGGCATCACGTGTCACATTATGACTGTCTAGAAGAGCTTTTATCTCTGTTAAGAGTATCAATTGCTCTGCGAGGTGAAAATACTGTAGACTTTGACACAGGGCTTGGTAGATGTGTCATTAATGTAGAAAACCACTGACCTGACAGACTCAGGGCTCAGTGTCAGCACTTCCAGAGGTGTTCAGGGATTCTGTATCCTGCCCAAGGACACTCCAGCAGGGGCCGTGGCTTGTTGACACAGAGGGCTGAGACCAGGTCGTCTGGTAAACTGATAACCCAGTGAAATTGAAAGTGATGGCCAGAGAAAGTATGAGCTTTTATGAGTTGGTCAACAGATCCGTAGGCAATGAAAAGCGCTTTTACCTTCCATATGCTCCGAAAGCCTTTCCTCTTTATGAGCTGGACTCATGCTGGTATCATCCCCCAATAAAAAGGAGATGACAGATCCATTTCCTCCCACGTCTGCTGTCTTTACAGGAACACTACGCTCAGATGAAGTTCACTGTAGCCTCCTAAACAAATAAGAACAAACAGAAATGTCCCTCTCTGCAACAATCAAATATTTTAAGCTGAGACTGCAGGAGGAAGGGGAAAGTTTAATGCAGTTTACATATATTTATCTGTGTGTGTGTGTGTGTGTGTGTGTGTGTGTGTGTTCAGGAGGTGCTGATGGAGCTGCTGGAGGAGTGTGCTGATGGCCTCTGGAAGGCGGAGCGTTATGAGCTCATCGCTGATGTCTACAGGCTCATCATCCCCATCTACGAACAGCGCAGAGACTTTGAGGTAAACTGCACAGTGAGCGCAGTTGGAGAACGGGGGTCGCATGGCAGGAGCAGTGTTATCATTCCATAGAGCTGCCAGCAACACTTATTGCAGATTTAAAATAATCCGAAGATTCACCCCACTGCACAACTGACCTAAATTCAAAGTTATTAAAACTTTTCTCTCTGTGTTCGATTTTTGCGAAAATTTCTGCAATTTTTTGTTGTTTTTTGGAACAGAAACTGACACACCTGTATGATACCCTCCACCGTGCCTATACTAAAGTGATGGAGGTGATGCATAGTGGCAAGAGACTGCTGGGCACATACTTCAGAGTGGCCTTCTTTGGACAGGTAAGGGAAAGAAAAAGCAAAAAGCAAAGCAAGTTAACCACAGATGTCATACAGTAACCAACCGTTTTTGTCTAGAGTGAATGTCAACTCAACACAGGCTCTTAATAAAAGCACGATGGTCATCTTCCCTCTTACAGGAACACTCCCTACACACACACACACACACACACACACCATTGCATTTTACTCTACCCCAACTAAAACTCTCTTTTTAATAGAAATTTCTCTTCTTTTCTCCCCCCGCCCGCCACCAAGGCTGCGGTAAGTGTGTAGAGGTTTAGCTGTGTGTGTTGGCCTGGTGTGCTCTTCTACGTCCTTGCATCACTCTATTGTTTGGGGGCTGATGTTTTTCAGTTAAATTAGTGGCTACATGTCGCTGTAGATTTCCTAGATGTAGCTCTTTAGAGGCTTGTTATCGCTGAACAATAGTGGAGAAGAACTTGGATGCCAAAGGTGGGAGAATGGAAGTTTAATGCAGATATCGTGGCATATGCATGTTCTTAGCAAAGCAAAAGCTATTATCTCAGTCAGCTGTGTTTTTAGCGTTATTGCTGTATTTCCCCCCCTAAGCAAACGAGCAAAAGCTTGCGCATATAGACACAGGTTTTTTTTTTTTATTATGTGACCCTATGATGTTGCTTTCGGTTCCCATTAACCTTTCCCTTGATCAGTCATTTTCCCTCTGTGACTCCCGCATTCAGTGATTATACTGGCCTGCTTCCACCCACACACACGCCTGTGTACTGTTCCATGGATACCTGACTGAGTAGCTGTTATATATGCTTGAATGTCGCCCTAAATAGATTGTTTGTGAAGTGACCAGCTGAAGTTTGCATGTTTGATGCGTTCATACTTTTTCTGCTGTCTTTGCTTTATTGTGGGGTGTTTCTTTTAATTATTACCATGTGATGTTAGATGTATATACACCAAAGTTCTTGTTTCTTTCTTTGATTGGTTGTCCTTTCAGTGGCTTTTGTATTTAGTACCTCATTCACATGTGGTGTTCCATGCATGTCTTATATATACTATATGTACTGTGACTAAACTATTATACAAGAGGAGTTCTTCTTCAAAATTATACAGTTTTCATATTCACATAGACAAAAAAATTCATGGGAAAAATTGAAACACTATGGATTCTGGATTTGAAATACAATGGCAAAAAAATACATTTTGCAGGTCAAGGTTTGTCTTATCCTAGCTACAGGCGATACAGTGGCCCAGAGTTCAGGACCAGGTTCTTGACCTTCTTCCTCTCCTCTGCAGGGCTTCTTTGAGGATGAAGATGGAAAGGAATACATCTACAAGGAGCCAAAGTTCACTCCGCTGTCTGAGATTTCCCAGAGGCTCCTGAAGCTCTACTCCGACAAGTTTGGTCAGGAGAACGTTAAGATCATTCAGGACTCTGGCAAGGTGGGGTCGCATTTGTGTGTGTGTTTATATGACCGTGTCGGTGCATGGCAGACCCTGGCAGTTGTGCAATGGTCTTGGGAGAACATGTTATTGTAGCTTTGTAGTGCACAGTTCATGGACGGAAGTCGTGCTTACAACACAACTACATACAAATTAAAAGCTTGTTTTTTCTTTTTTTCATTTCTGAGGTGGCTGGAAAAAAAACAGTCCCCTTCAAACTCTAGATGTGAATCGCTGTTTAGCAAACGGCCAGTTAACATGTTGTATGTGCTTTATTTTAAGAAATTGTTCCAGTATAGTTACAACACTCCCTATAATACCACAACTCGATCTTTTCATCTAATTCTCAGCTGATAGGCTGAAAAGCGAATTTCCCAAAATGTCAAAATCTATTTCTAAGTAACAAAATCTATAATATATATATTTTGTGCACCCACAGGTGAACCCGAAAGACCTAGACTCCAAGTACGCCTACATCCAGGTGACCCACGTGACACCCTACCTAGACGACAAGGAGCTGGAGGACAGGAAGACCGACTTCGAGAAGAGCCACAACATCCGGCGCTTTGTGTTTGAGACGCCGTTCACGGTGTCGGGCAAGAAGCAGGGCGGCGTGGAGGAGCAGTGTAAACGGCGGACCGTTCTCACCAGTAGGTCACGCATCGAGGAAAGTGATTTGTGGTGTCGATGTGGACTAAAGAAACAAAACAAGGCCTCCAAGCCAGTCTTATCACAGTAGCAATGTCAGGAGGCAAAAAACAAGAATATCTTTCTGGATTTTGCCTGTTATTGTTGTCAGGTGTCTGGCCTTAGCGTCAGTCACCTGAAGCGTTAATCAGATAATCCAGGTGAGGTTTATTACTGTTCTGTCCACTTTATCCCAAAGTTCAGGCGTTATCTCGCCTTGTTAATGATCACGTTGGCTGATAATGATCGCGCTGTAGGACAGACTCACTCGCTCAAGTGACTGTTTACATGCGCGGCGGAACATGGTTAATATCCCGGTTACCACGGACACACTATAGTGTGTATATAAGAGGTGTTTACATGTCTCAGTGTCCAAGCTAACACCTGTATGTTGAATGCTGAATGATTTATATCACATTTGAGTGTATAATTCATGTCCTACACTCTTTTTATTTTTTTTTTTCCCAATTCCAATCCCACTCCCATCCAGCCACCCACTGTTTCCCTTACGTGAAGAAGCGTATAGCAGTCATGTACCAACACCAGACGGACCTGAGCCCCATTGAGGTGGCCATCGACGAGATGAGCGCCAAGGTGGCCGAGCTGCGACTGCTGTGCTCGGCCTCCGAGGTGGACATGATCCGCCTGCAGCTCAAACTGCAAGGCAGCATCAGTGTTCAGGTACAAATGACGAGGTCACGCGGTTATTATAAAGGCTGTAAATCATTTCTTCTTCTAATGAAGGACTTCGGTGTAATTGATGATGTTTGACCTCCATTGATTTGCAGGTCAATGCCGGTCCTCTCGCTTACGCCAGAGCCTTCCTCGACGACAGCAGTGCCAAGAAATATCCTGACAACAAGGTCAAACAGCTCAAAGAGGTGTTCAGGTACCTGTCAATCACACACACATTTGCATATGTAAAACTGCAACTTGAACTTCTCTTCCCTCTCTGCATTGTCCCTGGTTTCTGGCAGATCTTCGCTGTTTTCAGGTTCAAGTGATAATCACATACAATGAATGTTAATCGCAATAAAACAAGAGTATGACAATGTACAGTGGACAACAGTCGGAGTTGTAGGATATATTGTAGTTGTATGGAAAGAAAGTACTCAAATGCTGTGTATCATTATGTAAGTAAATGGAAATGAAGATGTTCTCCTCTCCATTATAACCAGATCAGCAAGCTCAAAGCCCCCGTAGTGTTTTGAACATAGAGGATGAATGACTGCACTGCTTTTTGTAATGTCTACGGAAATATGGCCTACCACGTTACTTTTCACTTTCACCTCAGGCAGTTTGTGGACGCCTGCGGTCAGGCGCTGGGAGTGAACGAGCGGCTGATCAAAGAGGACCAGCAGGAGTATCACGATGAGATGAAGGCCAACTACAGGGACCTGACCAGGGAGCTGTCCAACATCATGCATGAACAGGTAGGAACCTCAGAAACACCAATGGATATGTGCTGAGTCTTTTCAACTTGTCAGACAAGTTTCAGCTACAGAACAGTTTAAGTTACTTGATTTCTGACACAGATTTTATTGTCCAATGAGACAAATCTCACCCATCAAGAACCCAGGTAGTGCACTCTATAAAAAGTACTCAAACCAGGTCTGAGGTGAATTTATAGAATTCTTTTCCAGGTCCTCAAAGGGGTCATGTAGCTCTGTTATAACACACCTCTGCTAATATTCAGCAGCCAAATGACTAATCAAAATGAGTTCTGAACACCAAACAGACGGTATTATGTTAGACTTTGTTGGTATTTTATTATGTTCTTTGGTTTGTTTTATTATATTTGTATCAGCTTTATGCGCCCATGATGATTGTTTTGGCGTAGTGTAAGATGATGTCTTATGATGCATTATATTGTCTTTGTGTGTTGGTAAAGTTCATGAAAAGAGCTGTCTACTGCTGCAGTCTTCTGCTCACTTACTAACCATGTCTCCTATCTCCTGCTCTCTCTGTGCTGGCCTGAGCAGATTGGATGGTAATGCCGCTTTTGTCATCTGTCACTGTACTCTATAGAGGAATGGTAAGGGGCTGTATGAAAATTATTAGAGTGGGGTGGTATCTTATATTTTGTTTAACTTTATTAATTTTTTTTTTTTTTGGACCCTTCCTATGATTTAGAAACTAAAGCACTTGCCTCCCCCCAACACTCTATTTTTGAATAAACAGCTAAACAGCCAATAATCTTCCTACAGTCCCGGATGTTACATTAACATGCATGTGTGTGTTTCACTTTTAAACAAGATCAAATGAATACCTTTGTCTAATCTTCCTAACTAACCGTTTTTTTCTAGATAAACCCAGTGGAGGACGGCACGAGGAGCACTCTGTCCGACTCTATGGGCATCTTCAACGCCATCAGTGGCACACCAACCAGTGCCAACACACATGGCTCGACCACCATACTCTGACAAAGCTTTTTCCCCACCAGACTCAAGCCTCCTTCACCCCGAATGAATGATCAAACTGCCTGCCAGTCAAGAGGAAACGATTCGTTCTAAGTACCTAAACACAACCTGAGGCCGTCATGCATTTGGTATTTTTTTCTCCTGCTATTTCTGTCATGAGCTCCAAAATGTGATGTTCACTCTCTGTTGTCAGTAGGCCCATTGTTCATGTTTCCTATGGAGACTCCAGTCAACACTGTTGACTTTCAAACTTTGAGAACAATGGTTGTATCGACTTATTGCCGGTTTTGGGTCATTTTTTTCCTTTTGTTTAGTTGATTTCATCCCATGGAAGAAGGGGTTAAGCACATGTTCTGACACAGCAAGTGCGTATCCAATACTGTGACTGACAACTTGATGTTATCTTAATTGTCCTGGTGTCTTAAGCTCCACCCCAGGGATGTTGTAACAAACATGAGGGACTTCAGTATTTTCATTTGACCCAAGTCTACAGCTTATCTGTTTTTTAACTGTAGGGCCCATTTATGTACAGTGAGTGCTTCAAGAACGTTTTTAATGGAAATAAAAAAAAATGAATGCCACTGCTGTAACCGAACATACATTCTTCAGCTGATGCACAGTATTTTTACATTTCCCTTTTCTATTCTTTTCCATTGACGCCCTGTTACAGCAGAAGCATTTTTCTGTGCCGTGTGGAATCATCAGAGTTTATCTTTATCTTACCTTGGGCGTTTTAAAGAATGATTCACTCTATTTTAGGCCAATGGACGTGTATAGAAACTGTCTAAAGCCATGTGAACCACAATGTTTTAACCTATTTTCTGTAAAGAAAAGTCTGTGCAATATTTTCTATTGTTACCCAGGCAACCTACTGCACAGAAAACCACTCTTGCCAAAGACATTAGAAAGCAACTGTGCAATGCAAGACAAGGGTGCGACTCTTTGCAATCTACCCCCTTTGTTTCCGTCTGTCATGTAGATGCCTTTTATTATCTGTCAGGTCAAAATTTAAGAAAGACATTTTTACTTAACGACTGCTCATGTAAATATGTTTAAGACATATAAATAAATAAAATCTGTAATAATACCTTCTCCTGTGCTTTGCTTTCACATGTTCACTGTAAAGTATTTTTCCCATCTGTTCAATTATCAGTCAAGGAGGAGAAGCAGGAAATTTAGGTCAGGCAACCACTGTATCTGCAGCATTCACATTTCATGACAGTATAAAACTGTTTAGAAAATAATTTCCTTAAACTTCTGCCTCTATCTGATCCAGTGATGACTTAGCAGCACTGTCGCTATGACTCAATGTCTGATTGCAAAAGGTCATCTTATAGTCATTTGCTAATGTGGCTCTAATTTTGCCACTGCCTATGTTATTGAGCAGACGGATCCTCAGTCTTTGAACACATCCACACTCTGTATGCAGCCTCATTTCAGATACAGCTCAAAGCTGCCCCTTATCTGTGAAGCAGAACCTACAGACTCCAACTGTCAGTAAAGCTTTTGCGAGTCCCGCTGGACTGTAAACAGTGTGCAGCGCGGAGAGAAACGATTCCGTCAAACACAGAAGATGAGTGACTCCTGATGGATGGCTGGACTGTATGTAACTATGGGTAAGTTAAAAACAAGTGAAATAAGTTGTTACCTATACTAATATGTATTTATATTGTACAGTGATGAGACTGAATTGACTGTTATGTCAAAGCAGAGCAACTCTGATACATGCAGCAACAGCAGAGTGTTCATCTGTATGGAGGTCCCAAGCTGACTAAATGTAGCTGAAGGTTGAAGGAAACAACACAATGATTTATGACTGAAAATGCAAGTAGATTACTGTATCTCATTATGACACATTATCAGCCATTATGACTCAAAAATATAACTGAATACATCGGTGAATAATATTACCAGTTCAATAATGAAAATAGAGTGTAAAAAGAAATATAAAGTTTTATTTGCCACTACAGCTTCGGCCTGGTTTGACCAGTAGAAGATACTGCACTCTATTTTAAATATTTAATAAACAGTATTATTTATTGATGTATTCAGTTATAGCTGTGACTGATAATGGCTGATGAAGTGTCACATGACACCTATGTCATTGCATTACCAGTTGAAAAGAATTGTTTGTGCGTTGCCCGTGCGTCAGAGTGAGGGGAGCTGCGCGCTGCACGTAGTGATTCACATTCACCGAAGAGAAACAGGAGTGAAATCGGGATGCTGACATCAGCAAAATCCCTGCTGTGCTCTGTGTCATGCAAAAAGAGCAGCTAATCCCACCTCTGATCACTGACAGACCCCACACCCACACACACACACACACACACACACCTTGCTGTGTCGCTGGTGGGTAACTGGACAAACTGTGTCATTGTTTGAGAGATTGGGGCAGCGCGTGAGTCCCGCCGGTGTTTCACGGCGTGTGTTTGTGTGTGTCTCCTACTGGAAGCTTGACCTGTTTACACATGTTTCACGGGTTCGTGTTTTAGCCACTGCTGTTGCCGTCACATGAGTACAGCCCCCAGTTTGTGCCTCTCATGCATTACCATTACCCTCCAGTCACAGAGCTAAACTTCAGATTATCAGGAAAAGGAAATTTTTTTTAACAATTATTTTTATTTTGCAGTGATTCAATAGTCTGTCTTCAAATACAGAGTATATAGCCTAGTGTATCCAGTACTACTACTACTACAGTAGTACTAATAATGGTGAACTGGGGTTGGAATCAGTTTGGAAAGCAATAAGAAATACATTGAATACTGTTGCCTTTATCAGCTGGCCTGCCCAATCCTCTTAATCTGCAAGGCAAGGCCTGCTCATTGCACCTGAGTTCCCTGAGTCATAAAGTAATTACTTACACACACACACACCCACACACACACACACACACACACACACTTGTGATTATGATGAAGAGAACATGCTTGGGGGTGGGAATAATGGTGACTTGCATGGTGACTTGCATGGTGGGCGTTGCAGGAAGGTTGATGGGAGGTTACTTAAGGAGCTGGCCAGGCCTCGGCTCGGTCTTCGTGCCGTGGACCTGGACAGGGGTCTCTAGTCGCTCTTGTCTTTTTTTTTCGCTGAAGGATTCCATCCGTGAAGGGACCCAAAGTTGACACGCACAGCAGCCATGGAAGGTGAGTCCTGGTCTGGATGGGAGCCCTGTGACTGGGACGCTCAGGACCCCGTCCTTATATGATGGGATTTCTTTTCTTGCAAGTTTTATTGCTGGGGGGGGGGATATTCTTTTTTATATCATGCATTACAATTTTTACACTTTTTTCACAATGAACTATTATTTGCTTCATGCATTAGAATTCAACAATATTTATACCAAAGCAACTTTATTTTTTTAGTTGGTTACATTTAACAATATTTATCTGCGTATTTAACTTTTCTGCATATATTTTTCAAGAACAAAATGTCAGTTTGCATAATGTGTGACCTGTGACCCCTCATTTCTGCAGACAGAGAGAAGCCCAAGAAAAAAAGTGTAAGTCCAATTGTTATTGTACTTGCTGTAATATTTTATAAAAATGCAGATATTTATTGTGTGCTGCTCCGATACCGACAGTACTGAATTTTAAAAAGGACAATCACAATCAAGGCATAAAAAGGTGACAGGTTGAAAAATATCTTGTCAGAGGACTGAGGTTTTTTTTAAATGCAATGTAGGTTATTAGCATGTAAGTGAACCAACACAGTAAGTGTTGAACTTGCTGTGCAGAACCTGCAGACAAATGCTTTCTCAGTCACTGTGGTGTGATACTAGTGATATTATATCTTTGTTTTCCTTTCCCTCTCACAGGCTACTGTCTTTGGCTATCCAATAAGCATCTTTTTCATTGTGGTCAATGAGTTCTGCGAGCGTTTCTCCTACTATGGCATGCGAGGTGAGTTGGTTTGTTCTGGATCTGATGCGGTTCGGACAGTTTCCTTTGAGTCACGAAACTGCTTTATTCATATTATGTGAAGCTTCAAGTTTCATTCCTCTTTGCCTCAACTGCACCCTGTGGCAGGAAGTAGCTTTACTTAAGTACTGTTCTTAAGTACTATTTCCATTGTATGTTACTTTATTTGTCTCAGATTTTCACACTAAATCCTTAACTAGGATAGATGGAGATAAGGTTGAAAGTCAGCGAAATTCCCCTTTAACTACTTTGGATACAGTTAACTAGTTTAGGCCAGTAGTTTACAACGTAGGGGTCGGCCCCCCACCAAAGATAAATCTGAGGGGTCGTGAGATGATTATTGAGGGCTGCAAAGAAGGAAAAAAACAAAGTTCTGCTACAAGAATTAATATTAACATTTTGGGGGGACTTTTGTGTAATATTTGCTTCTTTTGTGAAATATTGGATAATTTTACCGTAATGGGTGTCAAACTGAAAAATTAAACCATGTGAGAAGTTTAGAGGGAAAATGTCTCTTTAGTCTGGAACATGACAAGAAGCCTCAACTACCCTGTAGTTGTTTTTTTTTCTTAAGAGGTGTGCAAAGCAGCTACAGCTGTCAGATAAATGTGTTCGCTGAGAACACTTTTGTACTTTTACGTGAACAAGGTTTTGAATGCAGGACTTTTACTTGTAGTGGAGTATTTTTACACGGCCGTATTGCTGCTTTTACTCAAGTTAAAGATCTAAATACTTCCTCCACCTTTTCCCTCACCCATGCCCACCTCATTTCTCCCCTTTTCCTCCTCGCCCCCCCCCCCCTCTGCAGCCGTGCTGGTGCTGTACTTCAAGTACTTCCTCAGGTGGGATGATGACTTCGCCACCACCATCTACCACACCTTTGTGGCTCTCTGCTACCTGACACCCATCCTGGGAGCCATTGTGGCTGATTCATGGCTCGGCAAGTTCAAGTGAGTTTCAAATCCTGCAGATCTTTTACTTGCAGGTAAAAAATGCATTTCCCCATGCAGTTTGCGCATAGAAAGTCACCAATATTAAATACATCAAAACTCGTTTAGCGTGTCGGGGTTAAAGTATATCTCACAGAATCGGCTGTTAAATTTCATCCTTGGATTTTTGACCCTTGTCTATCTTATCTCTTTCTGCACCTGGCGCACACCTGTTGAACCCTTTGCTTCTTCCTCCTCCTCCTCCTCCTCCTCCCTCTGCACAGGACTATTGTTTACCTGTCCATCGTTTACGCACTGGGGCAGGTGGTCATGGCGATAAGTGCCATCCATGACATCACAGACAGCAACAAGGACGGCGTCCCCGACAACATGACCCTTCACGTGTGAGTTGGGCGGCCTCCGGACTGCGTGACAGAAATGCAATACAGGGACAGAGAGGTGTTCACACTGTGTCTGTGCTTTGCCCGCAGAGCTCTGTCCATGATGGGCTTGATGCTTATCGCCGTGGGAACAGGAGGCATCAAGCCCTGCGTGGCTGCCTTTGGTGGAGACCAGTTTGAAGAGCATCAGGTCGGATGTTGCTCGAGCACACACACACACACACACACACACACACACACACATACTGTACACACGGGTGAGGAAATGACAGAACACTTCGTATATCAGAGTATAAAGATTTTGGTAAGATTTTGTAATTGATTTTCCAATAACCTAGGCGTTTCCTGGAAAGAACTATGTAATTTAGTAATTATTTCGGGAAAATAGAGACAGTGTTCAATTGGTCCACAGCAGATTTCGACAAGCACACAGTTGCAAGAAAATCACAGAAACACAATGTATTCATTGTGACAGTTTTCTCTTAATCATGAAATTTGAGATCATGTGAAAAATGTGATCTCGTAATGAAGAGACCACTGTCTCACACAAGTAGATAGTTTCCTCATAATTATGATATACTGATTAAGAGATGATTTGTTCTTCAGTGAATGCAATCCACTTCCTTGGAAAAACTTCTGGAAAAATAAACTTGTGAAATAAAGCGTTATCAAGATTATGACAAAGGAACATGAAATGTATACATTTATATGCACATGTATTTATATGGTACAAATAGGAGACAAATCTTATGCTCATAAAACCATTTCTAAACCAATTGGATTATCTTTAAAAATACTTTGTCACCAAGCTTAACATTTTGGTGAGTCTACGTCAAACAGATGTCGACTGCATGATCTTTCTGTCATGTTATTGAATTGGATTGCAGTATATTATACACGGTTTGTCTTATTTGTACCTATTTTGTGTGTATGTCAAATGTCATAACTCCCTACAGTGCAACACAATTCAGTGACACACCACAACAAATAAGGTGTTGTATTTTGTACAAGTGTTACGCACGCCAACATACATGCACACTCTGGATGAATGCATACATACAAATACAGACACATCACTGTTTAATGCATGTTGGTATTAACTGCACGCACACTAAACACACTTTCACATAATTATGTGTCTTCACCCACATGCATGTATCATACAGGTGCACATACACTCACTGACATGAGTCGGACGCTGGTAAATGTAAACATACACGCGGACATTGACCATCCATGCATGCACTCAACACATAGAGGACACGAGTATTATCTCTCTCTTCCTTGGAGTGTGTGCACACACACACACACACACACACACACACACACACACACGCACACACACAGAAATTAAAAAGACCACTCACTCTGCTATCGGTGGCATCGTCAGCACTTCTTGTATCTCAGCTAGTTGTTCATTAACTAATAACCACAGGTACTTCTGTCTCAGTGACTTTATTACACTGTTCAAGGCCGGGGACAAAGAGTACCCCATAATATTAATGACTCTGGTGAAATGGGATGTTATGTAAGAGTCGGTTAAGGGTTTGGGAAAATGCATCCAGTTTAAGCCTGAAAAAAAAAAAAGAAAGTGCGGCAGTGCTTTTTTATCTGGGACTTGTTTAACTCCCTGTGTCCAACAGGAGAAGCAGAGGAGCACCTTCTTCTCCATCTTCTACCTGTCCATCAACGCTGGCAGTCTGCTGTCCACTGTCATCACCCCCATCCTCAGAGGTACGCTAAAGTGGATCACAGAGCCCGAAATATGCACATTCATTTCATTTTTTATTTTATTTATATTTATATTTATTTTTTTGTTTGTGCTATGGTTTCCAGCTCAGGAGTGTGGCATTCACACCCAGCAGGAGTGCTACCCGCTGGCCTTTGGTGTCCCTGCCGCTCTCATGGTGGTAGCTCTAAGTAAGAAGTATTTTTTTGAAACATTTCTTGACCGCAACGCAGACAGTGCTACGTTCTAATAAGGCGTATTTTATCAAGTGTTAGTGGGTTGTAGTGACAGCTTTATTTTTTTGTTACAGGGGTATTCAAGCGGTTCTACATATGTAGGCCAGCTTACTTGTACTATTTAGCCTGTAAAAACAGTTTTCTGTGGGTCTAGGGGAGATTTGTCAAGTCTGAGAAAATATCCCTGATGATATCACAGCCTACACATTTCTAACAGATTAAAAACTGGAGCTGGGCATTTACCAGGCACGGGCGATCTAATGAAGCATGTTATTCAGTTGCATTATGGGAACTGTATGAATCCAGTGTTTTTGGAGCTTGACCCATACTAGGGGTTAAAAGTCAAGACGGTCCAGCCTTTGCTACATCAATTTTGTCTCTTGTGAGAGAAAGCACAATGCTAAATCGCTGGAGTGCCCCTTTAATAAATGATGTACTAATGTTAATAATAAAGATAAGAGCCATTTCTAAGGAAGGTTTGTAGTTGCTAGCATTAATAAATTATTTATTAACTATTAATAAACTCAGTACAAGTTATAAACCCTTTATCGCCCTCTATTAAATATGGTTTATTAGAAAGCGGTTCCATAAATGTTTATAGTGGATATAAATTAATGACATTTTAACAATGATAACAATAATTTTCTGTTTCAAAAAGGGACCAAATGTTAATATATATATCTGGTGTATATGTGTGTGTCTGCAGTTGTTTTCATCGTTGGAAGTGGTATGTACAATAAGACCGCCCCTCAAGGCAACATCATGTTGAAAGTCTGCAAGTGCATCGGGGTAAGTGGCTCCTCAAAGATAAACCCGGATCTCCTGAAGGTTTTCAGCTTTAAAATGGATTTGAATGGTTTCAATCTGAGTGCATTCCAGTTAGTTAGAATGCATTCCTCTGTGCCTCTGTGCAGTTTGCCATCAAGAACCGCTTTAGGCATCGCTCTGCTGAATACCCAAGGAGAACCCACTGGATGGACTGGGCTGATGAGAAATACGATGTAAGTGGAGTGAGCGTACGCATGGTCATGCAAATGCAATCGATGCAGAGAGCGATGTTAAAATCCTAATTCCTTTCCCTGTGTTTGGCTCCAGAAACTCCTGATTGCCCAGGTGAAGATGGTGCTGAAGGTGCTGTTCCTCTACATCCCTCTGCCCATGTTCTGGGCTCTCTTTGACCAGCAGGTAAACTGCCACTTTCTGTTTGTGATTGTAATTAACAAATTTCAACAGAAAACAGAAATAGGCCATGCGTACCCAGGCATGCACTGGCAGAATCCAAAGACAGACTGAAGAACAGCTGTGTTTCCTCCACAGGGCTCCAGGTGGACCCTCCAGGCGACCACCATGAACGGCGACTTTGTGGGTGTTTCATCTTCGGCGTTTTTGCTGTGCCACACATAAAAATAATTTAAACATTCAAATGGGATTGAGTTTCTCTCTTTTTTTTTTATTCAACAGGGAATTCTCGTAATCCAGCCCGATCAGATGCAGGTAAGACACGTGTGTTTATTACACTTTACTTTGTTCTGGTGTTTGTTCTGTTGATGTGAACAGTATACAGTAGAATAGGCGTTACAAGAGTGACTCACCTTGTTCCCACCAGACTGTCAACCCTATCTTGATCCTGGTTTTGGTGCCAATCATGGACAGTGTGATCTACCCGCTGATTTCCAAGTGCAAATTGAACTTCACGTGAGTTTATTTTTCTGTTTCATGCCTGTGTGATGGGAAATATTACATTACTGTAACACCTAGGTTCATTTTGGTCACATTTAACGGCCTTTCTACGTATTCATTTTTGTCTGTTTGGTCTCTTTAAACCCCACACGCATGGTGTCCCTTTTCCAGCAGAAGTCTGACTTCTCATTTAGTGAATTTAACAAAGTATAAAGCTGCCAGGAACCCAAAATATGTAAATGTGTTTAAAACTTATGAATACAGGTTGAGCTTCAAAGTTCACTCTTACCTCGGAAATAGTAGTTTGACAAAAATGTTTAGGATAAATCTTAACTCAAGGTCTACTTACTAGATTTCTCTGTATCTTTCAGCCACATCTCATGGCTTTCTTTATTCATTGTATGAATTATGTAATGTGTGTGTGTGTGTGTGTGTGCGCGCGCGCTCTGCAGTCCGTTAAGGAGGATGACCGTGGGGATGTTCCTCGCCGCTCTCGCGTTCATTGCTGCTGCCCTGGTCCAGCTGCAGATTGATGTGAGTGGACCGCGCATATAAGCACACGCTGGGCAGTCGAGACAGACATTACCTCATGGAGCACGATTCACACGCACCGCTGCATTTCTCTTGTAGAAAACCCTGCCCAAGTTCCCATCCAGCACCGAAAGCCAAGGGAAGTTCATCAACATGATTGACCGTCCGATAGAGGTCACCGCTGGAGACTACAGGTTTACCCTGCGGGCTTTCACGGTACCAGTCTACAAGTAGGTCAGTTCAAAGTCACTATAAGCATGAGAACATGTTGATATTGACTTCTCTTTTCTCCAACAGGCCAATGACGAATACCTGACCTTTGATAAAACCTTTGATCTGAAAGTGGGGAATGCTGTCATTTCCAAGATCGCTTTACAGAATGGCACTCGGACCACGCTTTCCATCACTCAGGACGGGCTCACAGTCATTCCTACCCTGGTGAGCACACCTGCCAGCTGGGGTTAAAGTCCAACTGAAATTGATATTTTTGAAGTCCAATGGCATTTTATCGAACCTAATGGACGCTTAAAAAAAGGGATGACTAAATGTGATTTCAGTTGGACTTTAATTATGTTTATACTGAGCCATGTCTTGATCCACGGGTTATGTCGAATGAAACATAAAGTGCAGAGATGTGGAGCCTCTGAAGTATCTTTCTCTCTCTGCAGTTCAAGGACAACACATCAAAGCCGGAAAAGGGCGAAAATGCAATCAGGCAAGTTTCAAATAGTTATGAAGCTTATACGAATGAATATGTATGGAAGGCTCGATAGAGGCTTTGACCTTTCTGGTTTGTCTCCTTGGGATCCCCAAAATAATTATTTTGCTATCAGTAAAGCTGAGGAGGTTCCGCTTTCTCATGAATACAGAGTTGTTGCTTTGTGATCCAAAGTTTTCCTTTGTCTTTGTTCCGCTTACATATAGGAACTACAGTATATTAAATCACTCATTTGCTTTTAGTGTAATGAAAGTGATAATGTGTTTGTGTAGCTGTTAGATTAGACATAAAGCAGGGATTACTTTCTGCCTGCTAATCGTAGATGATTATGATGAACATGTACGATATTATCAAATAATTTTTAGATCAGTTGTTCCTCACCTTTTCTGCTTGTGACCCTTTAAAACAAATCAATATTTACCGTGACCCCTTGTCACACGTTATGGCCTCAACCAAAGCGTGATTCTTTCCCTCTCAGAATAGATATTTAAAGTGAAGTACCTAAAGTATCCAGTATTTATCAAGCAAAAGGCCAAATTAAGAGAAAAGTCGCAAGAAAATCTACATCATTTTGTGCAATGTATATATTTTACTTTCTTACATTTTCTCAAGTTTATTTTGGGACCACTTGACCTCCAGGTTGGGACCCCCCAACCTTTAAACAATATAAAATGTTGGCCATTGTGAAGTCCAAAAAGATCCACCCCATAAACCTGCACCCGACTAAGAAGACTAAGTCAGGCATCGTCACTGAACAGGTGCATAGCCTTTCTCACCTGTTCTGTGTTGAATTCTCCTTCCCCAGATTTTTGAATGGTTTTGGCTCGCCTTTGAATGTAACAGTGGACAGCCTCGACTTCGGGAGTATCGCCACCAACAACATGTCCAGAGGTGTTCTGGTACCGCGCGGAAAGTAAGACTGATTTTTCATTATGTACGTCACAGACAGTTTGGGTCGAGGGAACGCTTTGTTCTGACCGCTGTTTTTTTTTTTTCTTCTTCTTATATCAGCAAAGAGTTCCTGATCAAGGATGGTACTGGACAACAGTGTGTCTTCACTCACATGCTGGGCTTCGGCAGCTCTTTCACCTTCATCATCCCGTCGTTTTTCAAATTCGGACAAGACGTAACTCATGAACACATTTTGAGTCACAGTACAGCTTGAACGTTACTTGTTGGATGAGGTGACACATCTGGGTTCCTGTCTGTGTCCTACAGTGCCAACAGAGCATCAGACCAGTGGTGGACATCATGCCTAACAGCTTCCACATGGCCTGGCAGATTCCTCAGTATTTCCTCATCACTGCCGGAGAGGTGGTCTTCTCTGTCACCGGCCTGGAGTTCTCCTACTCGCAGGTAGAGGGCTCTTTCCTCACATGTCTCACCCTGCAAAAGCAGTTGGGAAACAACTGGAAACACAAATAAGAAAAGTCTGCCCTCATGTTAATTTGACCAGAGACACGAAAATACAGAGGGACTGACTTTGTCTTTTATAATTGACTTTAACATGTAGTTCTGTTTGAACCTCTTTGTGCTCTCCAGGCACCCAGCAACATGAAGTCTGTGCTGCAGGCCGGCTGGCTGTTAACTGTTGCTGTGGGTAACATCATTGTGCTCATTGTCGCCGAGGCTGCGACGATCCCAGACCAGGTGGGTGGATTTCATTCAACCATAGGTAGACACATATTGTCCCCACTGACCTCGGGGAAAGTTTCTGTGATTTTAGCTCCAAATGAACAGTGAGTGTCTCTGTTCACCAGTGGGCCGAGTACATCCTCTTCGCCTGTCTGCTGCTGCTGGTGTGCGTCATATTTGCCGTCATGGCCTATTTCTACACTTACATTGACCCGACCAAGATCGAAGCCCAGTTTGTCGAGCAGGAGTCTGAAGACAAGGAGAAGAGGAAGAGTCTGGAGATGGCCAGGAAGGACTCGGTTGAGCAGCGCAAAGAGGACAGTAGCAGTTCCAGCTCCAGCTCTGACGAGGAGGAGGCGCAGACCAAGATCTAAAGCGACCCATCTCGACCTCGTTTCCCTCTTTTTGTGTGCGGATGCTGCTTGGTTCTGTGTGGGAGAGGGCCTGTGCCATTAGGGGTTTTTTTTCGGGGTCATTTTGTCAATGCAGTCTGGTGCACTGCTTGGACATGCAGTGGTTAGAACGAACGGATGACCTGAGTGAAATGGTGCTGAAGTTGGAGGAACACAGGAATAGGGCTTCGATGGTTGAGCTCTTGGTGGACATTGTAAGTGAGGGACCTGTGCAGGGATAATTCAGTATTACACTATTATCACCATTTTCGGCTCAAAATCTTGAGAGAATATCCCTTTTTTTAGAGGTTACTCATAAAATTAAGACAAATGGATTTTTATTGATCAGTAATTTGTGGTTGCGCTGTTGTAAATTTGTTTTTACAATAATTTATTTTGCACTGTGTAGCAATATCTTTATGTAATTTTTGTTTCATAGGCTTTTATAATGTTCTGGAGTACACATACAAAAAAATCATTCCAACATATGTATTTATTTCTAAGCACAGTGTTGTATGCATTGTAATATATTATCACTGTTATATATATCTATATCTATATAAATATAGATATATATGATGTTCTCATCTGCTCCAAGGTAAAGTCTAACACCAAAGACTGCTTATTCATATTCCACTTTCAAACTCACCGATTTCATTTTGTCCTGGGAGAATAATACTGCCCTGTGATAATGGCTGCACACCAAGGTCTTCAGTAAAGATGCTGGCAACATGTTGTTGGTTTCCTTAAACTTTCTTTATAATTCTTAAATACATTTCTTTATCTGAATACAAAATGTTTTTGCATGTACAGTACACAGTTTACACAAGGATGGCTGACACTTCTTACGTTATGGGAGTATTCTTATGAAAAGTGGAGCCAGAGAATAGTTGGCATTGAAACAATCCCTCCAAATGCCCTGGCAATACATTAAAAAGGTTGTTGAGCCATTTCACTCAAAACCACAAATGTCACTAATCTCTCACTAATCAACTAATAATTTCAGCTCGACACACACCCAACTCCAGAAAATGAAACATGGGCGACACAAAGTTTTCAGTTAGCATTAGATCTTTATTTCTCATGTCACTTTGGAAGCTTACAAGGAGCTTACATTTAACTTGGGAATTCTCAAATGACACAAGCAAAGATTATATACAGTACTATAAACTGTCAGCTATGATAAAGGAGACCAAATGTACACATTTTGTAGTTATTTCCGTAGCATATGTTTTTCTGTAAGGTATAGATATTTTTTGCCGGAGGCAGGTGCCCATATCCATAAAGCATTCCATATTTCCATACTTAACTCTTTGCAGTTACAAAAATATCAGATATTTCTTAATTTCTTTCAATCCCTGTGTTGACAAGTGCGTCTTGATGCAACTCCTCAACATTATTGCTGCATTAGCACAGTAGTAAATTCTGGAACTCTTAAGTAAACATATATAGTAAAACATGGCTATTAGCAACTTTTTCTTTTTTTTTCTCCCTCTTACAGGTTTCTTTAAATACTCGACACACTTTCAAAGTGCAAAAAACTGATCCGAAACATTTTTATAAAACAAGAAAAAAGGTGCAAATCATACTACAAACATCTGGTGAAAGCATAAAAGAGGACATGGCACTTCTAGCGTGGTGTGGAAGTGGGAACAGAAATGTCTGGAGTGAGGAAACAAAGGATGGCATTGATTTCTGCAGCTTGGCTTTGTCCTCATCTACGGTTTAGTTTGGCCACGAGCAAGTGTCATGATGTGGTTACCTACGATGGTCCTTGCCAGTTATTCCTCGCCTCCACTTTAGTTTTTAAGTAATGCTAAGGATAAATTACAAGCCAAGGAAAAATAATACTTCACATGATATCAGCATTCAACCGCTCATAGTGGTTCCACCTTGTAATTGTCCTCGGCTCCACTCAACACCGTTATTCTTATTTAAGAGCCGCTGTCGGCACAGATCCGCCTTCATTCTTGTCCTAAACAATTTCAAAATTGTCTAAACATAAGTACAGGCAAGAGTTTTCCCCCCTGACTACAAAAACAAAGGAAAAGCTTCCGCCTCTAAACAAAGTACGCTTAGTATCATAGTTAGTTCAATGACTCAGCAGGTGACTGAAATGGAAGATTGGAACTCAGTCACTTTGAAAGAAAACACTGATGAATACTGAATTTCACTCACCGACGAGTAAAAGAAAAACTAAATCTCTGATGAAATGCCAGAACATAGACGTGTGTATCTCAAAAAGGCAAGGCATTTTCTGTTCTGTCTGTTGGAGTAACTTTTGAAGTCTTTAAATATCTACTTTTAAACATTATCAGTATCTACAAAATGCGCATGACCATTTTGTACACAGTGATTCATTTCCCCCAATGACAACTCGTAATGATGTACAGCATGGCGACCCCCCCCCCGCCCCCACCCCCTCCTCCTCCCACTGCCTCGGAGGACAAAGTCCACTTAAAGCACTTTACCTGAGGTTTCATTAAGAATGCTGCAATTCGCCTTAACAGGGAGTCTTACATACGCGAGAGCACACGTGCGCACACACACAAACACACACACACACACACACACACACACACACACACACACACACACACACAAACACAAACGCGCCTGCAGGTGCCCACACATGTAGTGCATTTAAGCACGCGCACGCACACACACACAAACACACACGCAGCTTGCACACTAAGATAATATCCCTGCAGGTTCATCAAGCATGCTTTCAGAGGTTCTGGGGATATGACGCCTGCATTAAGAGGGGGATTGAAGTCTTGTCTTGGATTTGGGGGAGACTTTTCGGCTCCTCATTTGGGAAAATTCCATGTAGAGACTCAGAGGTGTGAGGCTGGAGAAGTCCCTCGTGTGTACAGAGCCCAGAATCTGACTTGGCTGTTGCTGTTTTTCCTGGTGGGCTGCTCTGACTTTGAGTCTTGTCCTATCACAGCCGATTCCACGGGTCCTGCTGCCCCCCCCCCCGGACTCCTTCTCTCAGAGGTGGCTAAAAGCAGCTCTCCAGAGTTTTTCTGTTATCCTCCGCTTTGGAGTTCAGTGATTTTTACAGGCTATGCCCCCCCCACCCCACCGACACGGGAGGTCAGACGTGGTCAGCTGGTATTGAATGACCCGACCCCTGGCTTTTAACCTCCTGACCTGGATGTGCTGTTGGGGGAGGGGGGGAGTGGGGGCCTGGGAGAGCAGGGCTGGGGCAGAGAGCCAATTACTAGGGGGAGGAGGAGGACTTCCTGCTTGTGGAGAAACTGCAAGGAAAAGAAAGAAACGAGAATGTTAAAAATCAGGATTACATGATTAAGGATTCTATGCCCACAGAAGCCAGACTCGGGTGTCACCTCTGCAGCCTGTGGACCATGTGAGCCACCAGGGAATCGGAGATGCCGGGGTAGGCCTCCTCAGCCAGCAGGATGGCCTCCCTCAGCTCATCCAGGACCATGGGGTTGCCGTTCACCTGCTCCTGTCTCGCCTTCAGCTGGGAGGGAGCAGAAAGGTGAGGGGGCAGAGATTAGGTTAGAATCAAGAGGGACAAGTAAGATGAGAGAAACCTATTTGGTAAGACAAGGGACCCATGCTGGTTATTCACATCCTTACCTCAGCTAATGCAGGAGAGATGACTGTGCCCAGGCTCTGTGAATAAGGCCTCTTTGGAATGTCTTTTGTCTGTGGAGACACAGAGAGAGAGAGAGAGAGAGAGACCTGAGAATGGGGGGAGTGGAAGGAAATTAAAGTAGTGCAACTTCACCTTAGGGGGGAGTCTTTTTAAATCAGCACGGCGTGCATATTTCCCCAAATAACACCACACATTCTTGCCAGGGGTTAGTTCTTGTGAAATAGTGCACATTATCTGCAAATTTCTTCTCTCATGGAGGGATTTCGGCAACTGTTAATTAATTCAGACAGGAAGTCGGAGCCTAAAGAATAACGTGATTGCGACGCGCTCGTGTCTCACCTGGTCTGCCGCCCCCGACTGTCCCTCCCCGTTCTGCAGCTTCTTGGGGTCCTTCTCTCGGATGGTGAAGATCCAGTCGTCACTGCCGAAGTTGTTCCCGCCCGACGCCTGGCCATCCTGTTCTCTGATTGGACAGATGTAATAAAGAGGCTTTGAACATCCATCGGGATGAGTAATGAAGTCATGCGTGTGAAGTGCTTAAAGCTCATCATAACAAATGTGGGAGGAAAGCAGAACGGAGGATGTTTCTCTCCCTCAGCAGGATGTGTTTGTGTCAAATGTACTTTTTCAAATAGGAGTAGAAAGAGCTGCTGGCAGTTAAAACAAAAAGAGAAGCAACATAAAGAAGCAAAATGGCCAGAACAAAAATCACTGGTGTATTTCCAACTGGAAAAAAAGCAACACCTAAAGTAAGGAGGACGGCATCAGACTTACGAGTCAGACTCATCAGAACTGGACTCTTGGGTTCTAGACTGCTCTGCCTTCCACCTCTTGTACTTGTCCACCAGCTCAGTCAGGTAGGAAGTCTTTTTCGCATGGCGAACGATCAGCTTATGCTTCAACAGCTCTTTGGCAGTTGGCCTCTGCGGAAATGAAGAAAAGCAAGTGAGACGAGCATACGGCGGGGTCGGGAGAAACACACGGAAAGTCCGGGCGACCTGTGCGGCCATAAAGCAAGTCCTTAAATCCTTAAAAACTTACAAAACTGGGCTCTTTGTTGAGACAGGCCTCGACAAACTCCTTGAGCGGTTTGCTGTAGCTGCCCTCGAGCGTGGGCGGGTTGTTCTTTGGGATGAGGAATAGAACCTTCATGGGGTGGAGCTCTGAGTGGGGGGGCTCACCTTTCGCCAGCTCGATGGCTGTGATGCCCAGAGACCAGATATCAGCCTGGAGTGCACACAGAGACAAGGTTGCAACTTTGCACACACCATTTTGACCTTCCTCTGCCTTATGTTATTCAATCTATATTGCTTTTTAATTGTAGAGTTCTTAACTGAAAGTTATTCAAAGTGCAGTAAACAAATCTCAGCACAACCTCTGTAGAAACCCCTGACCTTCACCAGACACGAACTGTGCTCAAAATAACTATCTGAGTAAGAACAGGAAAGCAGCCAAAAACTAGACTGACTTCATACTAAAAGTCAGTCATTGGCTGCCAGAAATGACTGCACCTCAACAGAACAGTGTACACTCAAAGTCAATGGTTCCCAAAGTGGGTGCTGCGTCACCCTGGGGCACCTACATGGGTACTTCCACTCTATTTTAGCTGTACATGTTTGATAATGTTTCAGCACACCCAAAAAACGATGCGACATTCACTACATTTTTATTTTACTGTTTAAAGCATCAAAATAAAATAAGCAATTGACATCAAAATCACTGTATTAAAAACTCTTTACTTTTATTTTATGTAGTTATGTAGCAGCTAGGATCGGTGACGTCAGCTCATGGTTGGGTGTTGTCATAGTAACGCGACACGCTTTCCAGGTGCACAAGCAGTCAGGAATAGTGCCTGTCAGTGCAGCAATGGAAAGATTTGTCGCTGTAAATAGAGCTCAAAGAAACGCTGATACATCTCAGCCCTCAACCACCATCTGAGCCAGCCAAAGGACTGAAACGTGTCTGCAAAGTGAAAGCTACTTGGCATTTGACTTTTTGTGGATAGGAGGTGGTGTCTGTGGTAGCTGTGGTGTCCCGCGGCTGAATACCTCATCTGCCGTGAAAACACTGTCACATGTGGCAATGATGCCAAACGAGTTCAAGAGACATCCTGAGAGAAAACAGCTGAATACTTTCAAGATATTGAATACTTCAAGCAACCAAGAGAGGTAATGGGAATGTTGCACATGGAGGGGTTCCAAGACCAGCCAACATCTATATCCATTCTGATGATTCCAGCAAACACAAATCAGATTTTGAAAACCACATTTAAGGATCCTTTCAATATCGATTACTATATGATTTCTGTATTACAGCTCTATTATCACAGAATACTTTAAACGTCTTGTGTGGGTTTGTCGCCCAGATAAAGACTTCCACCTGCTCTGCTTAGAATGTCAGGCTGGAAAAAGATCAAATTCATAAAGAGAAAAAACAGCACTATGCCACTGTAGTAAAACAACAACAAATACAATTTTTGGTAATGATCCATTATATAATTTTAAAATAAAACAACACTGTCAACCCCACAGTCCGGGGGATCTTTCATCTTGCAGGTTGTAGCTGTCAGTTAACTTTATGGGGCACCTGTGGTTTAAAGAAGCCCCCTTCTCTCTGTATCTTCATAGTGCAAATGGATGACCTAATTTAAAGTGTACTATTGCATTACACCATTAGCAGCGTCCCTTAATTTGCATAGCGAGGGAAAAAAAAAAAAAAAAAGCAGGAGCAGCTACATTAATGCACATGTACAGTGTGAGGGCGTAAGCACGACTTAAATATAAAAGAGTTTCCTGCTCTCTGTTGCTTTAGTGTCAACATCACTGTGATGTTCTGCCTCCATCAAACAAGTGTTCACAACTTGAGCAGGGCAGCATTAGTGTTTAGTACTGATTCAAAGTGTTATTCTGAGGAATGGAAATCAATGGAGCGAGGAGAGTGTGACCAAATATAATGGAGTGTACGGCGTCTTTGACCGTACCTTAGAGTCGTAGGCCGACTGTTTGATGACCTCGGGGGCCATCCAGAAGGGCGTCCCGACAAAGGTGTTGCGTTTGATCTGAGTGTCGGTGAGCTGTCCCGCCACGCCGAAATCTGCCAGCTTCACCTCTCCTTGCTCGGACAGCAGCACGTTGGCGGCTGTGGAGGGGAGGGGGGGGACAGATGGGAGGTTGACGTGATGCAGCTCAGACAACACACAGTGAGAAGCTGCGCCGCATCTTCACACACTTCGGTCATTTATCTGCTATCTATTTAATAAAGAGGGAACAACTGTCAAAAGCCTTTTAGTGAACCGCTGCAGCGTTCGTTTCGATTCCCCCGATGAAATACGAACTATATAATGAATGAAACTGTAAGTGGATGTCAGTACCATTAACGTGCTATGTGATATTTGTGTGTGCTCACTGATGCCATTTAGTCAGCTGAAACCTGCGTCCTCTAATAGCAGCACTCCCAGTCGCTCAGCTACCTTTGATATCCCTGTGGATCTTCTTCTCAGAGTGCAGGTACTCCAGGCCCTTGAGGATCTCTCTCAGGATCGTGGCGATCTGGGTCTCATCCAGAGCTCCAGGCTCCATCTTTAGAAGGAAAACAAACACAAACAGTGAGCTGTGCGTGTCAGCTGAGCCTCACGGCGGATGATTATTAATACTACAAGGCTGACAGTAGTGCAATAGCAAAGACTAACCTATCTTTAATTCAGATTAAAGGAGCAGTGCACCTAAAATATACTATACTTTTCTAGGTCACAAAAACAAAAATATATAATATTGCCAGCCTTATCCTATAAAACTTATTTTCCCCATTTACACAGAATGCTTTACATGCATTAGGATGATTTTGCTGTGATTTGACACGGTTTGGAAATATCAATTATAGGCTGAAAGCACTTAAAACTCATATTTGAAAAACACAACAGTGTGTCTAATAACAACCTTTTTACCCCTTTCTTTCTTACTTTCTCTTCCTGTTCCTCTCTCATCCTTTACTTTTCTCTTCCTATATGTCTTTCTATTGAATATACCTTCCAACCTGAATCTCCGTTCAAAAAACAGAAAACTAACAAACTGTTCACAACGAGGTCTGTGTATTATCATGAGTAACTGTGTCTTTCCATTTGGACGGAGCATGAGGACCACAAACCAAATCTCACAGACCTCAGTTACGTAGGCCCAAAACTAAACTAGTCAAACAATAATCCTGAGAAGAGGAAATGCATTTTCAAGTTTTTAAGAAATTTCCTCTGCTAACAACAGAGGAAATGATTACGTTTGTATGAAATATATCATTAGGCTTATTAAGCTTCAGGGGTAAATTAACAGAGGTGCTACATCACACAGCAAGGACCAATTATTTTGTTAATGGGGTGATCATTTACACCGTCATCAAGTAACTACATTGCTATAAGACAAGATGCTTCAGGGTTTGTGTGACTCAGCCCAGCAGGTGACAAACAGGTGTGTTCACGTCGCAGTAATAAATCATATGATATATTATATGATATGATATGATATGAGAGTCTCGACTACATCAGTGTCCCCGTGTGTGAGAGAAAAAATTAATCTTGTTTAGGGACTGCCATTTTTTACTAGTGTTTGTGCGGCAGAACGAGAAGACATCATTTACGGGGGCATTTCTGGTTTTTATCGTCTTTGTGGGTGATCAGGGAGTCAGTAGTCAGTACGGCGCTCTGTGCAACAAAAACATGAAGCAGGAACCACTTACCAGATCTAGTGCAGAGCCTCCGCCTAAATACTCCATAATGATCCATAACTTTGTGTCCTGGAACGTTGGAGACAGAGAAAGAGAAGAGAGTGAGATGCCGGTGATGAGCAAAAAGGGGCCACTGAGTACTAAGTGAAATATTCCCAGCTCGTTTATTAAGATGGTTACCGGCTTACTGCGTGGTGTCGAGAGCCAGGTGCATTCCTAAACAAGTCATGATGACACTAATAAGGGCTTGGTGGGTGTCTGAAGTCGGCTGAGGCTAATCCCTTTTTAATTTAGGATTATTCAGAGAAAAAGTGGGTAGAGGAAGAGAAATCCTTTTATGTCTATCTAATTTGCTCACTTGGAGGTTTGACTCATGGGGAAAACAGATGCAAAAACACTGAAGTAAGAACTCTTAATGTATATCATATTGACTATAACCTTGTCCCGACAAACATCACCTTCAGGTATGAGCCGTAGTACTTGGTGACAAAGGGGCTGTCACACTGGCTCAGCACTGTGATCTCCTGCTGAATGTCTTCGATCTCGTCCTCCGCCTCCTCCAGGTCTATGGTCTTAATGGCCACTACTTTCTGGGTGCGATTGTCGATGCCTTTGAACACCTCGCCAAACGAACCCTTGCCAATGCGCTCCAGCTTGGTGAACAGCTCCTCCGGGTCCACTTTGGCATTCTGGCGGGGACGGGAGGGAGAACAAAGCAGGGGAGGAAAGGGAAGGCAGATTTTTTTTTTTAAAGAAAAAGGAATGTTTGAAAAGAACTGAATGTTGGGGAGTAAATAGGAAACACCAGCAGGGTGCCATTCTTACAGGATACATTAATTCATTCATTTCAACACCTTATGTTTGTGTACACACAGAGAAAGACACAGGAGAATGAAAGGGAAAGAGTGTAACAATTGGATAACATGCAGGTTAAAAACAAATTTAAACACCAAATATGCTCCTAAAATAACATTTTAGCCCTTTCAATACCCTGCTGCTGCACCTTTGGGTTTATTATAAGCCGATAAATTGTTTTTCGAGTCCAATGGCACGTCTTCAAATGTCTTGTTTTGTCCAACCAAAAGTGCAAAACCCCAAGATATTCAATTTCCAATAGCATAAACAGATAAAAGTAGAGTAAAGCAAAGCAAACTTTTAACAAACGTCCTGGTGGATTCTTCAGTGTTAACTGCAATGACTCCTCAGTGTTTCAAAATAAGGACTACAATTATGTGTAACCGCAACACCCTCCTTTAAGCACTGACTCCGCCAATAGGCCTCCAAAGGTGACAGGGTTAGGGCCGATGCAGCTTCATACACTACATGTTAAGACTACCCATCATTCAGTGTGTTCAGCTTTATATATGCTTCAGTACTTGCTGTAGCTACAATAGGAAAGTTTATACATGATGATGATATTTACCCTACGGTTATGTTGACAATATGCTATTTGGGTATTCTTCAGAAAAATATTAAATAACTAAAGTTACACCCTCTTTCCTTCTTTTCTGGTTGTGGACAGATTAGTTGCTGTAGTTGTAAGTGAACCAGATTGTGCTGAGGTGCAATGATGAAAACATCATTACTTTTACCGCCAAAAAGGGCCGTTGGCACTGTGAGAAATGATTATAACTCTCCTTGAGGCTGTAAGGACAGGAAGGACAAATCAAGTACTGTTACATGATTTCACACTATGCTGGGATGGCCAGACATATATATATATAAAATTACATGAACTTTTGAAGTGTTTATTAGTCAGGGGAAAAGCCGCATTTCACCTTTTCTTGGGTGGCGCGCTATAGCATGTGAATGATGAATGAAGGAAACCTACATGAACTTTGCAGGAAATGAACTAAAATGACTTAACTCTCTGGAGGCTGTTTTGTGGGAAACAGAAGAGCAGGCGCTGACAAAAACAACTTCCTTTTATGACCTCTTCTGAGCAGAGAAAGGGTCAATATGCCCTTTTTGAGACGGCTAAAGATGCAACTGCTGCCTCACACAAGAAGGGATCCTTACGGAGCCATGAAAGAGATTTATTCAAGAAGCTAAACAGTAGTTCCACTTGATAGAAAGTGTGATGCAGGACAGATGAAGAAGCGATAAAGTGATGAGTCATGTTTGATTTTTAAAAAAGGATGCTTTGTTTGGGACCAAGAGTCTAAATTGCACGCAAACTGTGACTTTTGCGGCCAGATTTATAATTTACACTGATACATGTAGTCTCAAACCCGACTGCACTTGCATGTGTGTCCTGCAGTTTCATTTAAGAACAATCACTGGGAACAATCTTCAGTTATTGTTTTATGAGTGGACTCCAGCCTTTGATGGTGCATCCTCCCCCAGACTCTAAATCTGCATGCATGTCCTTCTGAACCGGAGAAATCTGCTAACAAGCCTGCACAGGAAATATAATCTGGTGCATGAGGCAGTTTACATTAGGAACAGTTATCTCCTCCAGTTATCTACCCAACACAATTATCCCCTATAGGCAAAATCCTAAAGATAGCAGCACAGGCAAGAACAAGGCTCATGAGTGCATAATAGTTTCTTTGTACAGGGGACCCAGAGAGCTCTATTGCTTTCAAGTCATGGTAGAAACGTCGGATTTTTGCGTTTGATGCGTAAATGAACTTTCTGCCGTGTTGCCTGGCACATAAAACCCACGTTTGGCTCGCTCCATGTTTGAGGTCTTTCAATAAACTGTGACATCAGTTGCTCGCCCTGCCCATTGCAGCGTCCCCAGTGTGCCAGCCGGGCGCATCCCGACCTTTGCGAGATTTTACGAGGTGCGCTTGAGTCCCAAAAATGCCCCCCCCCCGACCCCGCGGAGCTGAGCCGCGCACAGCCCCGCAGCGGGGAGTCAAAAACAAAAAAAAAAGTGTACATTTTGTTCCGGCAGTGACCTCAACTACTTTATGGCGGAGCGAATCCAAAAGAGACATCTGGCCTACCTGCATCCCCGGCAGGTTGCCCTGGACGGGAGAATGGGCCATGGCGACGCCGGCCGGAGCTGCGCCTCGTCGGGCGAGGCGGCGCTGAAGGTCTCCTCGGGCTGGCTCGTGTTTACAGTCCGCGGCTCGCGGTGCTCCGGGGCGCCTGCTGGCGCGGGCCTGCGGGGAACCGCGTCCGGTGCTCTGAAGCGCGGCGAGGGGAAACGTCCTTCCACACGCGCCGCGGAACCTCTCCTGGGTCGGAACGGCCCCGAGTCATCCAAAGAAAAATGAAATGATAGGATAAATAGAAAGAAAAACAGCTGAGCAAGCCGACGGACGGCTAATGCTAACTCCGGGGCTGCGAGCAAGAAATCCGCTGGCTCGCGCGTTGGGTCGCGATTTCCCGCTCCGTGAAGTTAACAATTTAATTTTTTTTTTTTTCTTCTTCTTAAATCCTCAAACGCGAAGAAGCGGCGGCGAGTGTTTATTCCCCCTAAACTGTCACTTTCCGACAGGCGTCTGTCTGTCGGTCCGTCTGTGGCTCACGGTGTCGTTAGCTCGCCGGAGCTAGCCAGCCAACGCAGACGAGCGTTCCGTCCGCGAGCTCGGAGCGCAGTTTGTCCGCATGCCGCAGACGTCAGCGGCGCAACGGAGCCTCTGGCGCACGCCGACCGCCGGGGGCCCCCCCTTTTATCTCCGCTTCCGCTCGTCTCCGGCCCGCGCTACGGGTCTGGCATCTGCGGCAAAAAGGGGGGGGAAAAAAAAAAATCGCTCGCCGTGTGGGGTTTCTCGGTTTCCTCTCCCTCACTTTCGCCCCGTACTCTCGGCCATCTTGTCGGTGCCGTGACGCCGCTGGCTGGGCGGATCCGGATCCGGATCAACAACAACATCCTGGCTCCTCCGTCCGCCAGGTGCCGGGGGGGCAGGTGGACGGACCGACGGTGCCGGCAGAACCTCCCGAGCCGGTGATCCGTGTCTAACCGTGTTGTTGCGGCTGGGTGCCGCGGGGAAAGCACCTTCCAGTTGGGAGCTGTGACCTGGTGGTTTGGTCCAGATTGCCTGAGAAAGTGCCGTGAAGCTCATTAAAAGGCCATGTTACCCTCTACACACGGGTAAAATGAGAGCTGAACCACTTGTCAAGTTTTCTCTGGGAGCCCGATCGTGGGAATCACTGCCCTTCACTTACTGGTGATCACACTTTTAAATCCACTTTGTATTATTAAAGGCTGCATTGATCTGGCAACTTAATCCCACCGACACACTCGCGCCGCAGCACGTGTGCCCTCTGTCACGCTGATACTTTAAACAACGTTTTAAACGCGGTTGCATTATGAGCAAATTAAATGCCAGCCGACGTTATTTGCGGTGCAGCAGGCGCTGCTTGCGCGCAAGCCCGATGGACGTGTCGCGTGTTTCACCGGAGGGGGGCGCCAGTGTACCAGCGTCCTCGTGTGATCGCTGCACCATCGCGTGCTGCGGCTAGAAATAAAGGTTGGGGTGCCCAAAGTGCGTCGCCGCAGCTGGTATCTGCCGCCGGGAGCATATGAGATAATATCACACGATATATATTTCTGTGGTAGGCTGCAGATCACGGCTGCGGCGGGTTTCGACCTGTGCGGCGCGGGCCGGTGGCTGAGAAAACCCACATGGGTCTCTCAAACAATGGGCTGCCCGCTGCCTGCATTAAGAATTGCATCGCAGCGTGATGGTGTGGTTGCCTGTCAGGAGGGATCTGAGCTCTGGTACAAAGAGATCCTGTAGTATTGCTTAAACTGTGGTGATATAATGGAGAGCCCCTATGAATGAAACGCCAGGTCGCTTTAAATTCACAGCCGAGTGATGCCGCGCGCCTGTTGAAGCATCCCATCACATGAGGTCCTTATTTGAGAGCCCACGCTCATTTACACTGAAATATATCTGTTTGTGTGGCTCTGTATACACGTCTATGGAGGGTTAGCCCCCTCACACATGAATTCCTGGATGCGCACGGCGGCTCCGCGTCTCGCTTGCGCGCCTCATGATCCAGGGCTGAACGCGTGTAATGGGAAGCGCTACCTCCCTCCTCCATGCGTAAATTATGTAGGGCAGGACGGGAATGCTGTGCTGCTACCTCCATTTGTGAAAACCCGGCCGGTGAGTGTGGAGAAGGGATAGATAGATAGAGAAAGAGAGAGAGAGAGAGAGAGAGAGGGAGAAGAAAAAAATAAAAGGAAATCACAACCTCGTTTTACACCCAGCGTTTGACAGAAGCGGAGCAGCGCATCACGACTTGCCCGTTGTGAAGCCAAGGAGAAAGAAAAGATGGACATCACGGATCAAGGAGCTCAAATGGAGCCGCTCTTGCCAACGGTAAGACCAAAGAGACACGCTATTGTTATCTTTATGTCCAATTTCATGTGCTGAGACAAAGCGGAATGGGCTGTTGGTCTTCAGTTTATCACATTTCTCCTTAGAATAAAACAGGCACAGTTGGCATCAAACGTCCCATCAGTGAATGATTCATATTCATTACGTCTGTACTGCAAAATGACCCACATTTTTACCGCTTTACTGGTTGTGTGTCGCATGAATGTCTTGGAAAATATGGATGTTGCGCACCAAAAAATTGACGGAATTGATATTTTCACCGTGTGCACCGTTCATATTCGAGCGAGAGATTACATCTCTGTCACAACAAACGGCCACTGTACAGGCTGACACAATGTCAGCAGCTACATGTATTGATTCCTACCCTACTGCCTTTACATGTTGCCTTTCAGCCAATTCATATGGTTTACCTGTCGACCCAGTTTTTCTAGGCTCCTCTTTATGAGACCTGCTGTTAAGCTGTTGCTTTAAGTATACAGTACTGCCAGCCATAGATGTTACACTGAGATGAGAGCATAAAGTGATTGATCTTAACAGTGAGGAGACAGAGGGCGGTATATGCCTCATAGGTTGGCTGTAATGAGCTCACTGTCTTTCCCTCTTGCCACAATGAGCTTCACTGGTTTATTATTCCTAACCCATTTGGCCCATTTGTACGCATTTTGACATCATAACACATACATTCATTCATTTAAAAAAAAAAAAAAAGCAATCAGATTCTTCACTGAGATATATTTTCTCCAGTGTTGGATCAGGCTGCATCACATGTTGGTGGAGACAACAGAGAACAAACAGGTCAAATACGTGTCCCCATCAGGTCAGAGCCCCAATGAGCCCACTGGCACAATTTCAAAGGAGCATGCCTCAAACATAACACGTCGGGCCACTTGAAGGCAGGGCCCACTTCTGCGGTCAGCCTCTCCTCATTAGCATTCAGGTGAGACTGTGCTGAGAAGTGGGAAGGGGAAAAAAAATGTCTGCTGCCTTGGATGCACTGTCAATGCCAGAGGAGAGAGATGAAATATATTGCTTTGTTCTCACCATGTTTAAAAGCAACGATTGCTCCGGAGGCAAATCAATACTCCCCTTGTTTGTTCTATTTGTGGACGTGTTACACGAGGACTTAGTTTTCCAGAGCTTACAGCATAAAGTGAAGCCTGACAGCTAATGTGGCGTGGGACGGCTGCTCTGTTTTTTCCCTGCAGTCTCAGTGCAGTGTGGTAGCTTTCCTGTTATTCTAACTCATCGCCGCTTCCCCTGTCCCTCCGCCTACACAGCAAGCGAATGCGTTGTCATGGTTTCGACAGGATGTGTATGGGTATGTGAGGCGTTAATATGGTGAGAACTCAGGGACTCCTCAAAGTGACAACGCAACATGGCTAGAAAAAACTATCCTATTGTAGCCCATTCTAACAGGTTACCAGGTTCCCAAGGTCAAGCATGAGAGTATGTTTGATTTACTGCAGGAAAGCCTGTATTTGAATACATCATTGCTAGAGCCGTATCCCTCAGTTGTTTTGAATTGGGACATTTGAGCTTACTACATCTTCAGGAATTTCTTAACAGAGCATCTGGCATGACAGTAAAGTATCCACATGCCTTTCTTTTGTCCCGTTGACTGATTTCTTGATTCTCTTTGACTTGCAGGAACAAAGTTCCCAAGAAAATAAAGATGTGGTGAGTACATTTCTCATGTTACTTCATCTGACCTGCAAAAATGTCATATTGATTTGCTCAGTAACATCAGTAAGTCAATTGAATGCACTCAAAAAACACGAGGATACAATCAGAAAATCAATAGTAAAAGCAATAAAATAAAAAATATAAAGGGCAAGGCAAGAATATTAACAGGGAGGTCACAAGAAATGTACTGACCGTCGTAATAAGTACGTCTGTCAAGACTTTTCTCAAGTGTTGTACCTAAGAACAAAGTTGATGTATCTAATTTAGTATGCCGCTTTCTGCTACTTTATACTTCAACTCCACCACATTTCAGAGGTAAATATTTTACTTTTTACTCCACAGCAGTTATTAGTTACTTTGCAGATTTGCCAAGATTTTACATTGGAAACATATAATTCGCTTATAAAATACAATGTATTGTTAAAGCAGCTATAATCAATATTTCTATATTAACAAAAACTTGCATGAAAGGCTCTGATGAAACTTGAATGCAGAACATTTACTTGAAACAGTTATTAAAAGTATTTTTACATTCTTACTTTTAAAATCTGAATACTTTTATCAAGTAAATCAAAATTAAAAAAGTAAAATATTAAGCAGATTTCACGCACGTTGTTCTGTTTTCCAGATGGCTCTGATGGTAAAAGTGTGGTATCATTTAGCTGTTAATCCATGATTTCTATAATCTATAATCTACACTAATATTGCACAGCTGTATTTGTTTATAATTAGTATATGTTTAATTAGCCAGCTTGTTTGGCAGATGTCATGTATTTTTAGAGCACAATTGTCACACATGTCACAAAGCATTTGGCAGCCATGCAAGACTGAGAACACGCTGGGTAAATAAATAATAATAGATAATTGGAATTAAGTGCAATGGCCTTGAAGAGCTGACAGGATACGAGTGTATGCAGACAACTGAGCCAGAGAAGAGTTTTGATGCAGGCATGTCGTCTGCTCTGACAAAATATTGCTTATGCAACTGTGGGCTGTGAGCCAGACTGAGGACAAGACTGAGCACAAAGTGTCTGCCAGTGGCCAAATTGTGAATCCTCCCCATACTAGAACTTAGGACTTCTACATTCCTAAATACACAGGGATATGTGTCACCTTTGTCGTTTGATCACTGCAGTGTTAACCCCTTGCTCCTTAGAAACAAATGTTTTTATACTAGATTAAATATGGTACTTTGTGGACTCATTTTAAAGCTTTCTAATGGCTCGCTCCAGAAAAAGACTTGGTGAAACACCAGTTCAGACAGTTTCAGTGCCATGGCATTCAACTGAATTAAAATGATAAGTTCAACATTTTGGGAAATATGGTTATTCTTGCAGAGAGTTGGATGACAAGATTGATATAACCAACCGCAAAACCACAACGTGTTGTTTTTACAACTTGGTTTTTCTACAGACAAACAAAAAAGATATAGTGTGTTAATAGGTGAACTTTACAGGTTCTGATAAGTGGATTTTGTTACCGTTGGACAAAGCCAGGCTAGCCGTTTCCCCGTTTCCAGTCTTTATGCTAAGCTATGCTAACTGGCTGCTGACTCCAGCTACATATTTAGCATACAGACATTAGATATAGATGTCAATGGGATTAAATCAGTCTCATTAGTATTCACAAACAAATGTCAAGTTACATAACTCGTAAAACACAATGCACTAATAAATGCAGACTGGTTTGGAGTATGTCCGCTCATTAGTTTTTTTTGATAATGTACTTTTTACCATGAAGATGTTTTTTTTTATTCACACTTTTTTATTTATTGTGGAAAGGCACTCAGAGCCATGACTTAGCTTTGGTTTAACAGTGGTTGGCATCAACAAAAATGTTGCATTACTGCCATCTGCTGAAAGACCAAGTGCTCTCAACGGTTCCAAAAAGATCCACATGAATAGGATGAGATTCACAAATATATTTCCACTTTAAAATGATAAGTTGACATACAAATGGTAAATAAGAGGCACGGATACAGATTTACAGATTCAAATCAATGTGCTTTTATTTGTGCATTGTGTTTCATGAGTTAATTTGACATGTGTTTGTGAATACTAATGAGACCCAAAGTGATCAAACGAAAGTGAATAAGCACCTTTCCCAAAGTGTCAAACTATTCCTTTAATCTTGAATCCAATCTTGTGAACGCTGTCTTGACAGTTTGGACTTGTTCTGTCAGTTTTGACTTACCTGATTTTGAATTACCTCTTGTACCTGGTTTGTCATGGACTTGTTTGAGTCTGCCCCACCTCTACTCATTCTTTCTGCTCTAAACTATTTTAAAAATGTGTAATTTTATTGAAGTTTTCTTTAACTTTGCCCCGATATGAGGGGTTGACCTGTAGGTACCTGCATATGGAATACTGTAGTCCTCAAACATCTATGCACTGTTTGATTAGTTCATATCTTATACACTAATAATGTATAACAAGGTGTCCCAGAATAACAAAATAATGGACAATGTGTAGACAAATCTTTAACATGATTTTTGGCATGCTTCAGCCAGTGTCGCTCACCAAGGGAAAGAAAAGGGGGGTTGTATTTGAATAGTTTGTTTTGGTTGATGATGTGTGCTTAACCATCACTTGTGTTGCTCGTGAGTCAGCTGGTAAAACTCAGAGCATCATTAACATTACTGTGGTGAATCTGGAGTTTAATGTTCTTTGAGCACTCAAGCTCGGAGATTAAACTGTTGACTGTATCCTTGTTTGTATTGCCCCTGGACAGTACATGATTATAATGAACACCTGACTGTATCTGCTGTGGCCATGGCTTGTATAGTGAAGGTTACAGAGAAAGATCTCTTTGCTGCTCTTGAACTTGAGTGGACCTTTGGTCCTGGATTTAACTCGGACCTGACTGGTGTGGTCCTAATTACAATCCTGACATAACAGCAGGCTCTCAGCCAGGCTGTCCCGTTAGAGCTGGTTGATTGGCCGGGTTAGAGAAGATCAGTGAGAACAGACGGAGGAAGTCTGCTGGAGTTACCCGGGCTTGTTCTTTTGAGCGTGGTGTTCTTGGATCAGTGTGAAATCTCTGTTTGATTTGGTGATCCAACTGTGCAAAACTGGCAGGCAGGTGGGCAGGCAGGAAGCCTCCCCACCGCAGCTAGGAGCCTAGACCGGCTGTGCTCCTTTCCATGCTTAATTATAGCAGCGTCAGTGGAGAGGAGGAGGAAGAGGGCATGGAGATAGGTAGAGGGTACAGCGCTGGAGATGGAGAACGTGAGAGACATACGGTAAGATGAGGTGAGAGAAGCATGTGGAAAATGAGATTGTGTCAGATTGAGTGGGATTTGGCTGTTTTTATCATCACCTGTGAAAATAAAGTGTCATCTTTGCTAACAGAAAGTTTGAGAAATATCAGATAACATAAAGCACAAAGACAGCGTCACTGTAATTTGACAGTCATCTCAGACAGTGCAGCAGAAATAGTTGCTTGTTCCTCCGGATCGGTTTCTAGCACGCCATGCCTCGATCACAGTTTCGCTGACAATGCACTACAGCCAGAGAGCAGCTTCTTTGCCTCAGGTAGGTTGTGAAGACACACACACACACACACACACACACACACACACACACACACACACACACACACACACACACACACACACACACACAGGCACTTAAAGATGCACATACTGTATACAATAAGACTGCAACGCCAACTCTAGTCGCTGCTTGTCCTACTTGAGCTGTGTACTGACCATGGCACATATAGCTGTGAGGTGCACCGGGGCTGGGTGAAGCCCCTCGTGCCGGATGGTGCTGTTTGACTCCCTGCGACCTAAGGCTTCTCTTAGGTAACAGAGCTACAGAGCTTTGGGGCTCGGCAGAGCGGAACTGTGCACGGCGCAGCATCGGTGATGTCAGAGCGCTAATCTCTCTGGGGGGATTGGCGGATGGACGCTTGTCAGAAACATTTGATGCTACCCTGGATGAAAGCCGTTGGAGGCAGAGGGAGAGACAGAGTCGGAGCTGTGCTGAGCTCCCTGCTTTTGTTTTCATGTTGTTTGTGGAGCTTTCGGAGTGACGCTGCTGCCGTATACCAGCATGGGAAGAGCGGCTGAGGAGAGCGGCTGAGGAGAGGAGAGGGTTTGACAAATCGCCCAAGAGAAGAGCTGATTCTGTCTTTGTCCGCTTTTCTCTCATACACAATCCCAAACACACACTCTGAGTCCAGAGTGGGGCTCCGGCCCTGAGCCTTAGCCTCTCATCTTACCATTGCCGCAAGCACAAGGGGAGTTAGCGGGCATCCCGCCCCAACCTTATAGGAGGCACACCATGCTCTCAGTGGACCACAGTAAAGGATTTATTTATCAGGTAGGTCACTCTGATCTTGCACTCAAAAGTATTCAGGCTGTACGAGGGTGAGAATTTTTTGGACTTTGCTGTAAATCGAATTTGAAATAGTTAGCCACCACTGAGTTTTGTTGACTTACCAATACGCTGAAATATAATTTTTTTAACCAGCCATATTTGAGACTGATTTGGTTATCCTATTGTTGTGACATTGAGGATAAAGAGTAGATGAACTATATTAGCTGACAAAAGCTTGCATGTGATCTTACTGTGTTGCTTACTGCATAATGTTAATGCATGTATAGTTGATAGGTTGCGGGAGGCTTGCCTCCTGTGCTGCAGAGTGAGCCGGTTGTGCTGATGTGCATGCGAAAGGTCCCGGGGAGGATGGTTGACAGATGGGACTGTCATTCTGGGGCGAGAGAGGAGCTTATAGCCGCTGTACTGACCCTGGTGATCTCTGAGGGAGAAACAGGCGAACAAAAGCCAGGAACATTGGATTTGTTTGTGTTTGAGCACTTTGTCACTTCTATAGATTTTTTTCTGATCTTTTTCTTTTTGTGCTTTTAGGACATGCAGAAACTTTTACTACCTGCTTGTTTAAATCCAAGCAGCCTTTAAAAAAATCTCAGCCTCAGAGGGCAGAGTCCCTATGTCCGACAAGGTTAGAGAGAAGTGATGATGTAGAGACGTTCCCAGTGCACTTAGCATATTCTTCCCTGTGATGCTGCCGATGCTGATCCTGCTGCCATTGCCACGGTAACCATGGCCATCTGTAGGGATGACAACCATGACAACAGGGGCTGTCAGCCAATCACAGGGCTTGTACAGCTGCTGATAATCCATCTCCCCTCTTAGCTAGCTACAAGCTATAGAATCACTCGGGCTCTTAGCACATGTAAGAAGTCAACTAGAGCAGATTGAAAGTAAATAGGCCGATTTACATTAAGACCCAGTCTTAAGGCTTTTGCATGAAATGCCACCTGCTTGGTTATTTTCTGGGCTTACTGTGGAGAATGTTTGCAACTTACTACAGATAAATATGATTTTTTATTGCACACCTACTGGCCTCGATCCCAATGTATAGTAATGTAAACATCCATCATCCCCGCTGTTGTGAAAGCCTCAGGAGAAATCCCTGAAGAACATAGAAACGAGGTCACATTATCTGCTTTCCTGAGAGCGATGTGATAATGTACACAGATTCCTGGAACGGATCCTGTGAGAATCAATAGGTCTGTGATTTATACTGGCCAAGAAAATGGAATATAAGCTCTCAGACAAATCTGGTGTTGACACTTGAAGACATCCTCTCTGTTGTTTTAAAACTAGTTACGTATGAAAGATAACATAACTGGACAGTTAATATGCCCAGCTAGTGTTGCATTTACTGACGTTATTTTTTTTCCCATTACGTCTTGTGTTTTCAGCATGCACTGGTAGAAATCCAACTCTATGAAAATAAAAAGACATTAAATTAAACATTTTACTTTCATTCTTAGACTAATCCTTATTCCAAATGCAAGGACTTCTGTGTCTCTAACACTGAAAGCCAAAGCATTACTTTAAAAGCAGTTTTCATCCCTACATCGATTGGCCTGGGTCTTGTAATATAAGCGTGTGGTATCTGAGAGATAAATGTGAAGCAGTAATATTTATTTTTCATCTTTTGTAGAACATGGAGTCTAATGTAGTTTGCTTGCATCCATAATTCGAATACTCAAAATGATCACAGAATAGGTTTTCAAAGAAAAGTGCAGCTGAATTTCAATAATGATATATTGTATCTTATCTCACATGATGGTTAAGTACTTATCCATAACTAGAACACATAAACCAGTTTGCCAAATTCCTCCTCTTAATTTGTGACATACTGTAATTTTAAGGGATTTTGTAGAAGGTAAACCCACTTAAATTCACATGAGTCATGTTTTTCAGTGAAATTAAATGAACTTAACTCTCACTAATATCAGTCCAGAGCATTTGTTCAGACTAATGCCTCTGGACGATTTATTATTAAAGCGGTATTGCTGTTAAATAAAGTTGGGGGGCTCACAAGAGACAGATTTTAAAAAGAATGGTCAAAATCAAGGCAACAGAGGCTGAAATATCCTGATTTTTAGTATATCCAATTGTTCCAGCGTACATACATTTTCAAATTTTTGGGGGGTGTGGAGGACAGAATTACTGTATTTACTCTCGAAAAATGAAATTAACTTTTGTAGTAATGAACACTACAAACTGGACGACAATGAGTTGTCAGTTGTGACTGTAGATTTGCTAACTCAAAAAAGTGATATTGTTTTCCGTTACTCTTTAAACAGGGTTAAAATTGGTGGAGCTCTCCTTTAAACGAAAACTCGTAGTTGGTTGTTGAAGTACCCTCCAACAATTCCTGCGCTCATACAAACAACATTAGTCAACAAAGTCAGTCTCCCAGTGATTGTCACTACAGTAGCTCCACGCTGTCCTCTGCCATGACAAGCCGAATTACAGTATTCTGACATTCAGGTTCACAGGCAGCTGTGGCAGGGCGGGTGTACATGTGAACAAATGCTGACTGGGCTGTCACTTGGCGAGCGTCTCAGCTGAGTGGCATTCACCTTTAACTTGCACTATCGCAGAGAGGTCAGAGTGAAGAGAGAACTGGAGCACTTTGTCGAGGAGATTTAGAGATGCAACTGTAAGATGTGGTGAAATGAGACTTGTTAGAGCAGTGTGTTTGGAACAGGATGTTCGGAGAGCAGCCTCTGAGTTCAAGCAGACACATTTGAGGTCACTTTCACTGCTGGCTGGCTTTATTTTTAGACTGTATCAGTTGAAAAAAACACCACAAGACCTTGTGTACATGATTATACTTGGGGTACAGCAGAGGTTTTTGTCATCCTTTGTCCCATGTCAGGTCAGAACCGATACAATGAATATTCATTTGCTCTAATATTAACTGCATGGTTAGGATTATCCATCATTCAGTCGGTGTAAGTGCAGGGATGGACTGTTCTATTTAGATATTTCAGGTCTTGCTTTCCCACGATAGTTGGTTCTTTTTCCACTTACCAGTGGTCACCAGATTTGTTTACAAAAGCGAGGGTGGTGGCTGCCTGGTGATCCCGAGGACAAACTGGTCTTGTTGACACTTTTGGGTCAATCACTCGATCCACCGCAGGCACTGTTTAACAATGTCAGACATGAAACTCATTAGGAAGAGTGGTCGGGACACGGACCGCACGTGTAGCTGCCTGAGGTATGGAGTCAGGTGTTGAAAGGTGGCAGATGAATTGGTCTAGGAAAGCCTCCAGTGTTTCCCATGTATAGAATTGATCTGGGTGGGCCCTGTCTGAAAACGTATTTCAAAGTGCAGATTGATTAAAAAGTCTGCTAGAATGGTGCTTTTAAGTGCAATGGTAGTTAGCGTGTGAATTCAGTGCTTTTTGCAGCCCCCCACACAAGACCAGCTTAGTTACAACTACCACAAATAATATACCAACCTGTGGGAAACCTGTATATAGCCTCACCTGCTTGGAAACTTGTAACTCTAGATCCAGTACTTACAGGGACACCTGTTTTTCAGAGGGGGACACTGGCGGTAATCCTCTGAGGGATTTTGGCATTCGGCTATTGTAGAGATTTTTTTTAGTCACTTAATGTATTATGTTTTGTGGCTGGACTCCCCAATACCTGTAAACTGTCTTTGATATGTAAAATATGTGGAGTTTCCCTTTAAATTGCAGTTCAGATAATTTCCTTTCCTGCTTCGGTGATATAAAACTAACAGATGATAAGTCTGAGGTCGTAGTCTCAGTTCTAACACATTCACCAGCCTGCTTCATAGAAAGCTTGAGGCTGCAAGAAATCTTGGTGTCATTTTTGATGACAATCTCTGTTGTGAGGGATTAGAGCGTTGTCCAGTCTTACTTCTTTCAGCTAAAGAAAATTTCAAAATCTGATAATTTCAGACAGACTAAGTTAAAAGTAAGTCTAAACACCCTGAAAATCTAGTTTCTCAATCATATTCTTACTTTGAACGATAGGGTCCCGCAGGATCACGTAGTGTTCCACCAAAGTTTTGATTATTTCACACGAGACATTTCTGTGTTCCTTTTTCTTTTGGATTTTGACACTGGTTTGAAGTGGGAGGGGCTCAGCTGGAAAAAGGTGATGTTACATACTGTACCTTTGTTCACCAATCAAGATTGAGCAACATTTGAATTAGAATCTGATCAGTTGTTTAGTTAGTTAGTTTTTATGTGTTACACTCTTAAATAATACCTTTGTCTTTATCTTTTACTGTTGCTTATTAATTAATATTATAGTGGGGACTTTGAAGGCAGGTTTTTAGGGTCTTTAAGTAAGTTTAAAGCATCTTGCTGCTATTTGGTGAGTCTGAATGAGCTCATTATTCATGATTGTACTAAATTGAACAAGTGTGCGGCTTATTGTTAGTGTTAACATAATTGAAAATAAAATAAAAAACAAATTACCTTCTGTAAATTATTGGGCAAGCATATCTATTCTAGTGCGGGATATTGACTGTACAGCATACATCTATAGAATGTGCATTGAATCAAAATCAGATGAGGTCCAATGTCAAGCCTTTCTCATGAAGGTCATGATGCTCTACTTACCATCACTGCACAAATGCTTGCACTGTACATGAACACACACACGCACCCTTAACACTGTGTGACATTAGAACATCCCTGGTCCTCGGTTCATTTCCATGCCTGAAGCCTTTTGCCCCTCTTCCCCTGTGCTCATTCATCCACATCACACCACTGCCTCCAAAGGGACTGTATGCATTAGCAGGCCTATGCATGATTGTGTGTCATTGTGCGCATAGTACTGTACATGCGCAGACTGCATTGTATGAGTCTTTACAATCTGTTTGCTGCGCATATAATTAATGTGTATGTGTAGGACTATGTATACATAGTGACAAATTGATAACCTGTAAAGGAAAAAAAGCTTAATGGACAACCAATCTAGACGCAATATAGGTTTTAGAGTGTGTCTATTCACCATGCCGGTCACATGTCTACCCCTCCTCCACCTCTCCCATCCCAACTCCCCTGGGGTCTTGGTCACGTGCTCTCTGCACCCGTTCCCCCTGAAACCTTCATCACCGACCAACCAAAAAACGGTTGATTTAATTCTCTCCACCACGCAGGGCCCTCCATCACTGATCCCATGGTCAGAGACGAGGTTTTATCCCGCCGTAAAGGCTGGCAGATTAATTTCAACCCAGATTGGTGAGCGGGGATGCGACTCTCTGGGCTGTTCTGGGGTCAGCAGCATGAGGTAGAGAAACCACTGTCTATAAATAGAAGCAGAGACCTGCAGACAGGAGATTCTAGCTCATCTGTCATACTTAACAGGGCAAAGCAGTGTTTGGGACAGAGCAGAGAGGGGCATAGCATCAGGCTTCAATAAAACATTATTTCAGATAAAACTGTTACTGCAGGGAAAGTAAAAGATACAGAAATAAATCCATTAGGAAAAGTAGGTAGATTTTATTCTTTCTATTCACAGTTTTCCCTTTTGTTACAGGAAATGGGACAGCATTGGAAATACACAATCTCCTTTGTTCTTACTATGTTAATAAAAATAATACAGATCCAGTGAAAGACGCAAATGAGTAAAGGAAAAATGCTCCATAGTTACTGTATTGCTCAATAGCAGAATATAGCATGTACATAGTAGAATACTTTTTATAAGAAAATACATAGATTGGGGAGATAGGCAGGACTGAGTTATGTTTACATGCAGATTAGTAAGCTGTTATGAGTCTTTTCCTGCTTTTCATCATATTCAGGAGTCCATGTTTCCTTTTATTTCAGCATGTTGATCATCTGATCAACTACTACGCAACCTGACTTGATGATGCACCTGCAGGCATGGCAGAGATTGAAAAGAAACAGATAAATGTGTTACAGCCGTATACAGTGGTGCAGTGACCACTGCAGTGCTAATGCAGGGTAGGTGCAGGATAGACATGTATTAGATAGACAGAGGAGGTTACACACAGTCTGATCCGTCATAATACAACAGTGGTTTTAAAATCCTCCTCCTGTTGCCATCAGATGGTACTCATGCCGGGGTTTGACTTGTATACTAGCTGTATTTAGATGTGTGTAGTTCTCATGGGTCGGGGACAGAGACAGTGTGTTACTGAGACTGAGGGAGTTTCCCTGGGGACCTGCCGGTCCAAACAGGACTGCCAACCCCCTGGTCCTCTCCCAGGCTTGTCACAAACACAAGTTTGCTGCCATGAGGGCAAAAAAAGTTTGTCATTGGGATGTTACTGTACCTCTCTCTCATGAGTGCTGATTGTGTCTCTGATTCCTCTCACAGTAGATAGTGTGCAGTGGTCAGTCTAATTCTGTGGAGGGTTGGATCAGAGTGAATTGGAATGCAGAGGCATGGACAATGACAACATTAACACATCGAGAAAATGTCAAAGTCTTTTAGATTACTATTAACCATCTGTCAGGGGAAATCTAGGGAAGTCTGTCTACAGGGACTTGATAATGAATCCTCATCTGGGCCTGTGTTTGTGTGCTTGCATGTCTATGAGAGCACAATGTTCTGTTAATGTACAGTAAGCCCACCATGTCAGCTCTCAGCATCTGTCCACACACTCATTTGATGCTTTGACGTCTTTCTCACATGCTTGTCTGTCTATCTGTGTGTGTGTGTGTGTGTGTGTGTGTGTGTGTGTGTGAGAGAGAGAGAGAGCGTGCAGTACCACCAGTTCTCTTGCTTAATCTCTCAGGATCAGAGATTGATGGCCAGCATCAGCCACCTTTAGCTTGTCACAATGCAGTAGTTTGAAGAGACCTTTACACCACTATGGATTTGAGGAGATGTATTTGTGGTAGCAAAGAGGTTCCAGATGCAGATTTTTGACTGAAAAGTTGCTGATACAAATTCTGCTGACTTGTTGAGAAAAGCTGTGAGGCGATAAACTGTTTGACTTTATCACTGACATTTTGTCCACACGTTCTTTTTCAATATACATATACCACCCAGTGACATCAACAAATTAAAGGCACAACTGAGTTCATAAAAAAAAATATGATGAAATAATTTGTCAACATCCATACAGGTTTTGAAGGACACAAGATGAAAAGTATACATCTAATGGCTCTGTCACACCAGAAAGTGGCACAGCTCTTCACCAAATAAGCGGCCTTAGGATTAGGGCAGTGCCTAGATGCAGGTTGTCACAAGGCAGTCAGAATCAGAATAATAATGTTAAGTAAAAAATAGCATCAAAATATATGTAAACCACTCATTAAGCAGAAAGGCTAATTTCATAATAACAAATATCATATTATATGATGCATCAATGTGTAAGCACCACTGATGTTGCAGCTGGTTAGCTTAAGCTATAATAAATCATAATTTATTAGTTGATTACATTTTATATTAATAATCTGAATCTGCAAAGTAACTAGTAACTATAGTTGTGAAGTTGACGCATAAAGTAGCATAAAATGGAGACACTTAAGTAAAGTACAAATACCTGAAAATTGTACCTAAGTACTACACTTGAGTAAATGTACGTAGATAAATTCCACCAAGCTAAATACCAGCAAGGTAAGGTCAATGACTAGTGTGCTAAAAACAACAAGGCAACTCAGACAGTGTGAAAAATAACTGCTGTTACAACACTAATGACCTAATGCAGGACAGGTACACAGTCTGGAGACCTGCAGCAAATCAACTGAGGACGTCTAGAGGGCAGAGAACAGATGATCTAAATAACAAACACTAGATTCACAACACACACACACACATACAGGGAGACTGGAGGGAGACAGAGTCACAGGCAGTCTGAGAGGAGGTAGAAGGTGATGGAGGTAGCATTACCATGACAACTTCTTGTCGCGGTGTTCACGCTCTGGATGAATTGGCAGCTAGGTTTGAATTTGACAAAAACCACAGGAAGCCGTCTCTGTACCAAGGCTAAGACTGACGTCCACTGGCTAAAATGATCACAGCTGAATACATGCAGCCTGTTATTACTAAACCCGCAGTGTTAATAAGAGTTGACTTTTCAGCGACACATATTTTGAGTTGATAGGTGTTGATTGGAGTGTTGTTGGTCCACTCATAGAGTTGAAGGCATCTCTTCAAAACGATTAAAAATAAGTAAAATAACTCTGATTGGTGCAGACATTCTGACACATAGTGTTGACTTTAACAGTATGAGAACTGACAATTTAGCAGTGTGTTTCCTGTGTGAACATGTTAAATTTGCAGGGTCTGTCCCAGGATCAGATGATGTGTACGCTTCCGTCCTGGTGAAAAACAATTGTCAACACCACGAGTAACAAGCCAGTGTTTTCATTAAATATTAAAAAGCAGAGTACACATTCAAAGACCAATACCTCTTTTATTTTTCAAGGTCAGAGCTATTTATAGCACGGAGTAACCAGAAAAGCGCTAAGTTGCATCCATTAGCACCGGTCCTTGTTCTCTCCACTCTACGCATCCAGTGTCTGCAGTTGCTCCAGTTCCTGAGATATTCGTCTTGCCAGAGGTGTGGGTGGCGGAGCATTAACATGATAAGGCTTACACACAGTGATGCATTCTTGTTAAAACCATGACTCAAAAACAATGTAATCGGGCACTCAGCAGATGAGCGTGGCTTTTACAAAATGCTATTGGCTGCCTTTTGTTGCCATGGCGACGGCTGGTCGAAGTTAGCCTTGTAATGGTGCGTGTCTCTGCTTGTGTGTGTATTTATTTCAGGACACATCCTCCCACTAGGTGGGGGGGGCTCTCTCAGTTTGCTGTTACGTAACAACTTGTAGCATTTAGATGAAATATGGATTTTGCTTCAGCGTGGACAGAAAGGCTTCTTAGACGCACTGTGCCATGAAGACTGTTGAGTCAGAGTTCAGCATTTGGAAATGTGAAATGTATCTTTATGAATCCCGATTAAGTGGTGTCTTATGTGATTCATTCTGTATGAGAATAATGTTAAAAATGTGGGTGTTACATGCAAAATGTTCATACTATGTTCATATGTGTGTATGTCTCTTCTAGAGAACCGATGAAGAGGCAGTGGTGGATCGCGGGGGCACACGCTCCATGCTCAACACCAACTTTGAGAAGGAAGAACTCGAAGGTAACACCCATAAGTGATTATTACCATTTACATTTCACAATTAATGAGAGTGGCAGTAGCAGTAGATCTCTGTAAAGTTAGAAGACTTAACAAGATAGCTTGATGTTTGTTTAGTCCCTTGTGTGCGTGGCTCCAAAAACATTAGATCCTACATTTCCCATAACGCAGTTTAATAGCATCCTTCATTAGATTTCCATGTCTGGTAAATGCCACTTTCAGTCTCCACATCCCCGGTTTGTAACATCAGGATTATTTTCTCAGACTTAAGACGTTCCCTTCAAAGTCACAGTTGACTCCATGACAACAGACAGAACTTGTGTAGAGTCAAGCTTAAATGATGGGATGTCACAATGTATTTCTAGCCAAGCAATAGCAGAGTTTGATAGCAGAAAACTTCTCTAACGTAGCAGAATTACTGACCGCAGTAAACTTTGTCTGGCCACCTGTCTATCATTAGAACTGGATATTAGGTTTTGATGTGAGTGGTGCAGCATCAAAGAGCGAGGGCTTTATTCTCTGCACATATGTTTGCATCAGCATTTAAATTCTCATAAAAGAGACAGAGATGGCAATTTCTGCACCAACAGCATCCTGAATTGACATGGAGCCTGTTCCAAAAACTTTTTTAAGTTTCTAATTTGGCTGAGTAAAACTCCACTCAAGTCTAGAACATAAACTGATAAAACTGAAAAGAGAAGAAAATAAAGAAAGTCCCTAGTTGAAAGTTTATATGACTACAAAAATGCATAGAAAAATATTAAAAACTAGTAATAAAAGATATAAAATAAAGGTAAATAGTCAGTAATGCAATCTGTTGGTACTCCGTAGATATAGTATAGCACTTCCATAATATTGTCTCACAATGTACAGTTTAAAAAAAAGGATCCAATCGATGCAGCAGAACCAGAGAAATTGTCTTTTTTATTGCACATATTCCTGTCCATTGTCAAAACCTGGCTCAGTAAACTTGCTTCTTGGATCAGGTCCCAGGAGGCAATGCAGCCACATGGCATGGTGTTTGTGTTAGACTATTGTACTGTAAGTGTCTCTTTTATCTTAGCTGTTTGTATCATTTGCACTCACTATTGCTGCTACTATGTCCCCACCTACGTGTGTAACCCAGTGGAACTGAGGTTCAGGCACACTGTCTGGGCGTTCTTGAAAGGAAATCACAAACAGAAGCAGAGGGAAAGACTTTAAAATACAATGCTTCATTAGAAAATAACTCCAGGAATGTGCTGAGGATGACAGATGTATCACTAATTATGTAGATAGCTTGTAACTTGGGTTTATTAGGGGGAACATTTTCCACATTTTTGCCATGTTAAGGAAGTATATTATGAGAACTATCTAGACAAAACGCAAAATGTAAACATTACAATTATTTTCCATATAAAACTCAGACAAAACACTAGTTCATTAAAACATGAGTTATAATAACTGAAGCTTATGCAGAATTGGTTCTTCCGTCAGTATCCACTGTATTTTTGTTGCCAGGAAACCGAGGCAGCCGGCAAAGATGTCACTCTTTGATTCTGACACTCTGCCGGTGAGATGGTGCTTTCATCTCAAGGACCCTCATCCTCGGATGATGGTTGCTGTAATGACTCAGTCCCTGTCTGCCGCTGTGGTTACACTGCGTCAGCACCACGCAGATGGAGACCCTCTGAACTTATCTCGCTCCCAACTACACAGCCCCTTTCAACAGCACTCAGCTGCTTCTTTCCTCATCCACTCTCACATTTAGGGTAAATGAAAAAGTTAGCATGACATGATCAGTTCCCCTTGTGATTTTATGGGTTTTTTGCCTCGATTGGTTTACTATTCCGTTATAGTTTGAATTATGTCAGATGGTTAAGGCTAATAGCCTCCTGACATACATTTTTTTTTGTCTTTAACTGCATTGGTCAGAGTAGTTTTTACCAAACCAACATTCCAGAGATCAAAATATATGTATTGTATGATATTTTAATTAGATTTTGTGTAGACACCATGGGAATAAATTTGACGTTGCATACCAACAAGTAGGAGAAGCCATAGCCCAGTAACTACAGCTATGAGAACTAATTTCAGAACAGAGATGGAGCTGCTACGTCAGAGCTGCATTACCAGAGCCAGTTGTATGAAGAGAATGCACAGCGCCCAGCCAATCAGATTTGCGTTTTTAAGCAGCCCATACATGAATACACACACACAGACTTAAGGATATGGAACACCAAAACTCAGCACGTCACACACCACTGCATGAATTCAAGCCTCGACTGACAGCCACTGAAACGTGGGGACAGAAGAAAAGAGAAAAGGCATTCTATGACATCAGCAGTAGTTCAGGCCTGGGGGAGGCGAGCTATTTTTGTTAAGTCCCCCACTCATGAGTCTTGACTCATGAACTTTAAAGCACTAGTGCTCCGTCCTTATGTTTTCCTCGGATACCTTATTGTTCCTGTCCACTGAAATGTGCTTTTTATTGTGAAATTTGCTTCATGTGCAAAGCCAGTCTCTCCTCTTTACTCTGCTTCTGACATACATAATTTACACGATGCTAACAGCAATTTGCTCTGGATGAATGCGTCTACAGCAGCACACACTCTGACTGAGTCAAATACACAACGGCAAATACATTTTGACATGTAGTTAGTTTTTCATTACATTCTCTAAGACCTCACTTAACCTCTATACTGGGTTCCTGTTAGTAAAAGGTATTGAGTTAGGGGCTCTTTTCAAATGCTGTGATGTCATTGTGCTCTTAGGTGATTCATTTCTGCATTTTGTTTCAATCTGATTAGTGTGCTATAATGTGATTAGTCATGTCTCCAAGCAAGTGAAAACAATTCAAGGCATTCACATGGGAGACTTTTCCTTCAAAATATACTGAGATTTGTTACTATAACTCTAACAATAATAAACAGAATAATCTAATTTATTTCTGAACCTGCACAGATTTCTGAACTTGAGCTAGCAATTAACTTAAACAAAAAATATTATATATATTATATATAAATAGCATATTATACGAGTACATACAAGTAATATGTTATTTTGTTTGTTTACATGAATTATTATTTAATTGATTATCATGCTTTCTATGATAATGTTAGTATACAAAGAAAAAACACCTCAATTGCTGCATTTTAATGCATTAACCCAAAAGTCACCCATGTTTTTCTTAATAGAGACCTGATACTTTTTGATATATGTTGTGCTGTTATATCAGAAGTGTTAAAACCACGTTTTACAATGCTTCAGAATGAACCTTTAAACTTAATAGATAATGTTTTATTTATCTTTACTACAAAGAGTGTCTCTCTGTCTGATTGATGATCAGTTCAAGTGTCTTTTTAGGAGAATTATCTGTAAATACAGCTATTTTATCACTTTTCACAGTGTAATTGGACTGCCTGTACTTTAGCTGTGGTGATACCAGCAGTGAAGAGAGCTAAATATATTATTATTATTATCATCATTAAAAAAAAGACATCAAATAGTGAACCAATTTATTATCCTCCGATGGACCCCACTTTGTAGCTTCCAAGCATCAAATTGCCCTTAGTGTCACATTATGCTGGACACTGTGGTGCCTCACATGGTGCAGGAGGCAGATAAAGACAACAGGGTGTCCAATAGTCTTGTCTGTGTCCGGCCACCGAGCCGAGGCCCGGCGGGAAGGAAACAACGGCCAGGCATCTCGACCGCAATAAAGGAGGAGAAAGTCAGCTCACATTATCTTCATGCTGGCCCCGTGGATGCACGCTTGTGTGTGCACGTACATGCATGGACACACATCAGAGAAAGGCCCTTGTGCTCACATTGTACAATATCCTTTCAGAATCCCAGTCTCATTATTTGTTCTGTATTGGTTTAAAATGAAAACACCACTAATTGTAAAAGTTATCCAATTGCAAAGTCAATTTCTGCATCCTCTAAAAGGGAAATTGGTCTTTATTCAAGGCACACAGGCACAGGAGGGCTTGAAGATACCAGTTCATTCATAAGGGCTGCTTTTCTGCTGCTTTAACTTACTTATAGCCAAGTTATGTTTAACAGTACGATCATTTTACAATATTTTTGTCATACAATTCAACAGTCAATGTTTGGATTGGTTTGGTCAAGTTTACAATGGTACAATTACCACTTGGGGTGTCAAAAGTTAAATGCTTCAGCCATTTATAAATTTTAGTTATCTGTTTCAACAATTTATCTATCATTTTAAGCAATGTCAAATATGTATCCATTACTTCAACCTTTCCACTTCATCCAATACTTTTAGCTGACCATTTCAGCTGTTTATCCATTACTTTTAGCCAATGGTTTAGACCTATCTGCCTGCTTGTTAACCAGTTTTCACACACTCTCAATCTAGCATGTGAAGTGTTCACAGCTGACTCAATATGCAGCTATTTTTCTTGAATCAAATCTGAATTTCTGTTTCAAATTAGTTGAGCTACTCTACAATCTTTCAAAGTACCACTGGCAACTGCAGAAGTACCCCAGTAATCAGTACCACTGATTGTGAATTAAAGCATTTTTAAGTTTAATTTGTAGAAGTTTGATAAAGGTCTCATTATGTGTTCTGTAAAGTTTAAAACAACCTCACTATTCTATTCCTAGTAAAGGAATGCAAGTAAGCATATTCAATTATAAAGAAGTACTCTTAAATCAGGACGAAGAAGACATGAAATGAATGACATTGTAAAGAGTGGGAAAGATCACTAATTTTCACTCACTTTTAATCTTTAGTTTAAAGGACAGTCAGAATAATCTAATTTTGTCTGCTGCATGTTGTCTCCAGGTCACCGCACTCTCTACATTGGGGTTCACGTTCCCCTGGGCAGGAGGTCGCACAGACGTCACCGTCACCACGGACACAGACACAGGAAGAGGTCTAAGGAGAGGGACTCTACAGCTGATGATGGAAGAGAATCCCCCTCACACAGTAGGTCTTCAAAATGGAATGAAGCAAACCCTAACAAGTTTTAATTAATTGCCTTTAAAATGTATGTAGAAGTACATTTTTATGGAAGATATGAGTTCACGCTGAACCAGTTTCACCAACGCACATGATTTTCTATTATTATGTTTTAAATATTTCCTGTTGCATACTTTGTTCTCTTCCTCCTCCTTTCCCCATCTCCACTCATTGTCCACTTTTCCCATTCGCTGCAGCAGACACACCAGCTCAGAGGGTGCAGTTCCTGTTGGGGACAGAGGATGGGGACGAGGAACACATCCCCCACGCCCTGTTCACCGAGCTGGACGAAATCTGCCTCAGGGAGGGTGAGGATGCTGAATGGAAAGAGACAGCCAGGTACACCGCTGCAGTCGGCCACATGGGCTGGGTCTGGCCAGCTGCTGCCTTTTTCCTCTGTTGTTTGATCTAAGTCTGACTCCAAGCTTTTATCATAGGGCTTTTGTTATGATGCAATAGCTCTCAGGATGTCCACACTTTTTACTGCATCACTTCTCACTGAACACTGTTTAACTTCATTATAATTTATAGCACTTGAGAAAAACACATTTCTGGTCTTAACTGAGTAGCATATCAAACGTAAATCCTACAACAACCACCACAATGCGCTGTTTGGATGAGAAATTATGAAAAAATAATAATAATAAAGTTTTTTGTGCTCAGATATAAATATAATGTCTTTATGTATTTACAAAGTTGTGTTTTTAATGTTTGCAGGTGGCTTAAGTTTGAGGAGGATGTCGAGGATGGTGGTGAGCGGTGGAGTAAACCCTACGTAGCCACTCTGTCTCTGCACAGTCTCTTCGAGCTTCGCAGCTGCATCATGAACGGCACTGTGATGCTGGACATGAGGGCCAACTCTCTGGAGGAGATCGCAGGTGAACACTTGGGCCTGAAAAGTGCCCCTTGGCCTTGTGTATCTCAGTGGTTAAAACTAAAACATGACTGTTTGTGCCAACTGTTAGTGAACAAAAATAATATGGCATTCCCCAAGGCTCCATTCTCGGGCCTCTTCATTTCGCACATCTTAGAATATGTAAAACAATAAAATATCTTCACATAATTATGCAGACGACACACATATTTACTTAGAAGAGTACAGCAATGATTAAGCATTGCACTTCTATGACATTGTTGGAGTCACGATGGACAGTTTTTTAAAATACAGCAGAAACCAGAGATATCGTCTGTTTTATTTCACACATTTATCTTCCTTGTCAAAGCCTGGCATCTACATTACCCACAATGCACGCGATTGCTGAAAGCTTATTTTTATTTTCTATTGTATTTTCTACTGCGTTGTGTTATATTAAATATCTTATCTTATTGTTGCAGAATTACATTGTTGTTGAATACTGCTATACTATACAACATCCTATACAAATAAAACTTGCCTTGCCTTGCCTGTTACAATTAAGAACATGAATTCTTAGTTACCATTTGTAACAGGGCAGAGGCTAAGTCAACAACATCATGACTTGTAATCAGAAGTCCATCCAGAATGTGGTTTAAAATGCTTTGTACAAGCTCATTTGACCTTTTGTAGGAGGGGATAAGGGAACTGTGTTTTAGTTTTTGAGGACAGCAAAAGTGTGTTTATTTGAATGTGGGAAAAAACTGTGCTGTTGAAGAGATCTGGTGAACTTAACCTGCTTTTGTGCGATTAAATCAGCAGCAGTGGGTCGTTTTTTGTCGGAATAATCAGCTTAGCATCGCTGGCTGCTATGCAGGGACAGACACTATCAGGAGTAGCCTTTGTGAATTTAAAATTTAAAGAGTAATGTGGAAACCTACATGTGCGTGTTCCCTTGTGTGTATTTGCTTCTCAGACATGGTTCTGGATCAGCATGAAGTGTCGGGCTCTGTAGGTCAGGATGCCAGGAAGAGGATCCGCGAGGCCCTGCTCAAACAGCACCACCACCAAAACCACAAGAAACTGGCCAACCGCATACCTATTGTACGCTCCTTCGCTGATATTGGCAAGAAGCAGTCTGAGCCTCATTCAATGGACAAAAATGGTGAGCAAACACACATTCACCCCTACGCATACCTGACAATTTCCAATACTGTAGTCTTTTTTACACCCTGTGTTATTCTCTGCTTCTATGGTGACCATATATGTTGTTGTATGTTAATATATACAGTATGTTTTTATGTATAATCATGTAATCCTTTGCACGTTTTTTTCCAGTGTGTCCATCTGTAACTTGCTGTTTTACTGCTGTTTGATATCTCATTTTCTCCTCTTGTTTGTGTTTCTCCATGTTTGTGTATGTGTTTGTTCTTGTCTGCTGTATTTTGCATGTGTGTGTGCATGTGTGTCATTCACTTTAACCAGTAAATGGACTTTTTTATCAAACCATAAAATCTCCAGAGTGTTTGCCTGAAAAAAAACTCCCCAAGAGTGCTTCACCCAGAAAGACCTTTTCCTGTGTGGCATGGCCGCGGTGTGTGTGTTGCGTGTCATGTCTGTCCATCCCTCCTTCACCTTTGAGCTCCACCAGGAGCCGTGGCCACATGACCCCAGACACAACCTTTGGCAATACCAAGACCAAACGTCTTAGTGTCCTTCAGGCAGTTGCACAAGGCTACTATCCCATCGCACAGGAAGACACAGAGCAGGAAATCTGCACAGGCAACCAGAGCGCCTAAGCTGATACTAAACACTAAAAGCCTAGAAATACTAGTAGTAAAAGTAAAAAAAGGAACACATTTAAGGGGAGAGTATCATCATGAGAGGTTAGAAATGGGTTATGTGCACTCAAGAAGAGAGAGAAAAGAAAACCTCTCTATTCTTAAACTCATGCAGATTTCCCTTTATGCGGTGCTCACAGTCATGCTCTAGCTGGTTTATTTTTGAGGCAATAAAAAGAAAAAGTTGATGGTTTTAGGTATGCAGAGGTTTTTTGTAAATTCAACATCTTAGAAAAACTTTGGGTAAGTGGTAGTCATTCTGCAGAATCACTTATGTATGTAGCCAAACAGGGCATGTGCATACCAATTTTCATGATGATGCTCTCCACTTCTCTTTATCAACAATGTTTGATGAGTAGAAACCACAAGAGATTTGTGACTCACTTTACACTCATAACACTCACTAATTACTAATAGTGGTTGCTCCTCACTTTAAATTCATGGAGTAAGTTAAGACTTTCAAAGAAAAAAGTCCTGCACACACATCACCTCTGTGTTGATTTATTAAAAAAAGGTCGACGTTTTGGTCACAAGGACCTCTCTCAAGACATTGCAGTCATGTTTTGGGAAAGGTCGCGCACAGATTTTCTGTATTTTTCCATGGTGACATGTTGTCATCCATTCATCATGTAACTTAATAACACAAAATATAATCTTCATCTTTTTGCCTTTGGGATTGAAATTTAAAGAAATGGTTTAACAGTTTGGGAAATTCACTTTCTTGCAGAGAGGTAGTTATACCACCCTTATGTCTTTACAGTAAATATGAAGCTGCTTAGCTTAGCATAAAGACTGGAAACAGGGGGAAACAGCTGGATCTGTCCAGTGGTGAGCTTTACCATTGGACAGGCTAGATGTTTATCAGTTAGCTAAAGCTAAGTTAATGGGCTGCTGGCTCTACTGTAGCTTCATACTGAATGGACGACTATGACAGTGGTATCACTCTTATCATATAACTCTCGGCAAGAACGCTTATGAGACCATTTCCTAAAGTGTCGAACAATTTCTTTTAATAGTAGCATCACACATTCACACAACAGGTGACATTTTGAGCAAACCACATTCAGCGAGTGCTGTGATTTGCTCAAACAGCTGCAACTACTGCATTAACATCACAAATGGCTTGAAATAGAAATTAGAAAAAGGAGCAATCTTTGACTTTGTTACAGCATAACTTAAACCAAAAAAAAGCTTATTAAACGAGCACCCATTAGTTGATACACTTAAATTTGACATGAAAGTTAAAGATTGTACCTCATTTAGTTTACTACACTTGATTTGGAAAGAGCCTAAGGTCTGGCTTAAATCACCATCTCCACTGAGCACTCACCAGATGATCTTCATATTAAGTTTACTCACCAGGTACATTCTGAAACAAGGTACAATATTGTATCTTTTGTCACTAGGGCTGAATCTTTCAGTCAATAAAGGTACAGCACCTAGAACAAAAGGGTCCACTGTTGTATCTTACTTTTCAGAGAATGTAACTGTACCCTCTAGTCACTCACTGGAGACCTTTGTCTTTGTGTGGGAAAGTAATATTGCGATAAGCTGAGCCTCCGTGAAAATTGACATGATGTTTCCCGCTCTGCCTGACAGGCCAAACTGTCTCACCTCAGTCCCAGCCTGCTAACAATGAGGGCAAGCAGGACGTCAGCCGAGAGAACAGTGCTGTCGACTTCAGCAAGGTGAGCAACCAGACCCACCACTGATCCCGCTGTTTATCTACGGGCACTGATAGCTGGAAACATAACTAGAACTGTATATTTAACTAAGATTGGGTTACGTGTGAAATGGTCACCGTAGGGCCCTTGCCCTGGGAAACTGACTGGATTTTAACAGGAGTAAAGCTTGTTTTCTTTTTCAGTGTGGACCATCAGGGTCAGATTTAGTCATTATCACAGTAGATGATTCACTGTAATAACCACTTTCAATCCATCTACCTCAAATCGTATTTTAGATAAAAACAGAACAAAATGTCTTTATTTTAATCTTTTGTCCAAAGATAAAGTGTTGTTTTGGTTTCTTTCCGTCTCACAGATTGACCTCCACTTCATGAAGAAGATCCCTCCTGGTGCCGAGGCATCCAACGTCCTGGTGGGGGAGCTGGAATTCTTAGACCGCCCTGTGGTGGCCTTCATCCGCCTGTCTCCTGCTGTGCTGCTCAACGGCCTGGCTGAGGTTCCCATCACCACCAGGTTATACACAAACTGCTTGAAAAGCCCCCTGCTTGTCTCTGTCCCCATTCTCTCTGTATTCTGTGTCAAGTCTGGATAGATGAGCTGATAATTCCCTGAATGCTTCATCAGAAAATGATTTGACTTTTACACAAAACCTTTTGTCCTTTGTGTTGCACAGGTTTCTTTTCATCCTGCTTGGCCCTCTGGGAAAAGGTCCACAGTATCATGAAATTGGCCGGTCTATTGCCACCCTGATGACTGATGAGGTGAGGCCTTAGTACAGCATTGTCAATGTTCAAATTCTGTGGTAATATTGCAAGCAAGGGTGGAAGGAGTATTCAGTAATTAGTAATAAAACAATGTAAAGATACTCCATTACAAGTAAAAGTCATGCATTCAAAATTACAGAAGAATGAGCAGCAAAATGAGTAAAATAACTCTTTATGGCAAATGGATATATGATCATTATTACTGATGCATTAATGTGTGAGCAACATTGTTGTTGTAGTTAGTCGAAATTCATCTGCTGTGAAACTCGAATTACTTAAAGACTCAAATGCATGAAGACTTGGCTTGACCTGAGACTTGAAGACAAAATGCTGAGTAGGCTTGACTTGGTGACCCATTAATATTGACAAATGCTCTACTTAATGTACTTGTGTATTTTGGACCTCTGTCAGACTGTCATGAATAATAAATTACATAACCAGAATGTTCAACCTCTCCATAACCTAACGCACACCTTCAGCTGCAGCTGCCGGCACCAGAATAAAATGGAGAGAACTCTAAATTCAGATGAGAGGAATTAGCCTTTCATTATAAAATTAATTAGTCTTTTCACATAAATGAGCAGCTCGGTATTCAAGCATATCACCTTTATTCCTCCCTACCACGCAAATGATTCTGATGCAGAAATCATTTATTTGTGTACTAGGTCCTGCTTTTAGTTAATTTTGTCAAATATTTAAGATTATTATTAAAATATTAAAATTTCTATATATTAATTATTAGAAATAACCAGTTTTTTATGCCACCCGTCCTGTTTTAAACAAGACATCAGAGGGGGGCGACTGCCTACTGCATGAGGAATTTGTGATAAAAAACTATCTAATAAATATAAATATCTAATCTAATAAATAAATATGTATCCTTTTGACGTTTAATATGACAGCTATGTGTTTGGGTCATTAGTTCAGTTGTGCTCATCCACAAACAGTGCTCTAAATTACACTTTTAAAACATTTATACACTGAAAATATACAAAGTTGTTTGAACATAAAAATATGAGTGACCATTGCCTTGAATTTTTACTGTTATTACTGAATAGTTTTTAAAATGTATTAAACATTAGAGAGTCAAATTAACCACTAAACTTTTTTTTTAAATTAAATTCAGTCAGCAACGGTTGAGTTATAAGGAGAAGGGCTGCTACGAGCTTGAAAAGCTAAAGCGATAATAATTAGGCAGTTTAGTCGCATTCAAGGTCAGCACTGATCCTGGGTGAAAAGACTTGAAAACAGCTCTGAGTCCAGGCGGAACTGATTTTAAGTACTTAAAGTGTTGGGCTGTCTTATCTAAAAAAAATAACATAGTCTTATATTGACATTTCTGTCTTTCTTCTTGAGTCCTAGAAATAACCATCTGTATCTTGAAACAAGAAAGAATGATGCTGGTTGTGGCACTACAATAAGGAAAACATTCTTGAAACAAGTTGGATTACGTTAAAAACAGGTTGAAATAAATCCTACCACATTGGCAGGTTCTTTTCAGTTATAATATTAGTTATTTTAGCCAGTACTCGATAAGAGATATGTTTTACACTGAACATGCATCATGTTTGATGGTCTGATCACAAGTTTTGTATGAAAAATAATCTGTAAAAGTCAAATAAATGCAGTAAAGTAAAAGGGACAATATTTCACTCTAAAATATAGTGATCCCATCAACCCGACCTTTGACCTCAGGAGAAGCCTTTGGGGATAGTATAACATGAAAACTGTGACAGCTCCCACAGTGCAGCTATGAGCTAATGTTACTGACCATCATCAAAGCCAGATGTTGCCTTTTTTTTGGCAGCTGTCCTCTGGGATGTATGAAAATAGAAGTGTATGGCTGTCAACCTACTTCATCATATATGGGAATAAATTGAACCCATCAATATGATAAGCTTATAAGCAAAGTCATACTAAGTCATACTCCATATTCCATATCAATAAGCTGTTATTCTGATTTTGAAAAATAAATGGGATACTTGCCGGGAAACCGAGACATGAATACATGTTATTCCACTGTAGATTTACTTTGTATGATAATATGAATATTTCATGTTGTTGTGTTCATGTTATGTATGAAGATATGTATGGTTACTGTATGTATGGCGATAGGAACAATCCTCTGCTGAATAAAGCTTTATGGCTGGTATAGGAATTTCTTCCATTAAAATGCACTCAGCGATTCAGCACAACAGAACAGAGCAGACTATTAAAGAAAATAATAGTTTAAATCCTATTTATGCTACAAACAAATCCTTTGACTTATATTTCACGCCTCCCCTCATCCGCTCTACAGATTTTCCATGATGTTGCGTACAAGGCCAAAGACAGGAACGACCTGGTGGCAGGCATTGATGAGTTTCTGGACCAGGTGACAGTGTTGCCTCCTGGAGAGTGGGACCCCTCCATCAGAATAGAGCCTCCCAAAAACGTGCCCTCTCAGGTAAACTCCCTATTTGCAAAACAAAAACACACACACATATTTGTTGCATGTAACATAGAGTAATTTTTTTAAACATCTGCGTTCTCCTCTTATCTCAACTGCGTTGTACTCTGTGCTTTGATGCCTCTCCCCAGGGTTCTGCTCTCAATCCTCTCCAAAACATTAGTTATTTTTCCTCCATTAGTTATTTTGGTTGACTTTGAAAAGTGATCCGCCATCTTGTATGAGAGAGAAATGTTATCTAACAGAAAGCAGCTCCAGATGATAAAAAAAACCTTGTTTTTCTTTTCCTCTTTGTCATTAGGCACTTGCAGTGAATTAATTACACACCACTGTGCAATTAGTTTGTTATGCTGATGATCTTTATCAGAATATGCTAAATTCATGCATAAGAGATCATTCATTTGAGGTTTAACCTTGCTTACGAGTACGGTGGAATAACTGTAACATCTGGTGTACAAATATATGACTCAGTGGAGGTTTAAGTACAACTGATGCTTGTTATTGTTATCATAATGACTGACCGTGATCTCAACCACACAGGAAAAGCGGAAGATTCCCCCTGTTCCCAACGGAGTGACAGATCTTGGAGAGTTGGAGGAACATGGAGGGCACGGTGGCCCTGAGCTCCAGCGCACTGGGATGTAAGTGTGAGAGAGAAACTGCATGATTTGTGATGTACAGCCTTGAGCTCTCTGAGCTCGTCTTTGTCCCCGTCTTCCTGTCGCCTGTTCGCTGCCTCGCTGTCTGTAACTGTAAATTTAGCTCTCTTAAGAGGCAGACTACCCTACAGGTCCATTATCATTCTTCACACTTCAACTCCACAAAGACCTTTTGTTTGAGTTTGAATTCATTACGAGTTTAGAGACATCCCAGCACTCTATCCCACACATAAAGTCACACATTCTTCAATATTTCAACATTGTTGTATTATTTAACAACACTTTGCCTCGTGTGTACCCTCACTCACAAACAATGCACACTGCCCCTCATGTTGCATCTTATATTCACTCAGTGGTGGAAAGATACTAAATACATTCATTCAAGTAGTGCACTTAAGTACAGTAGTGGACGCACATTAATTTACGTTTTATTATTTTTTCTGATATACCGTAAATTTTGTTCAAATTTTCTCCACATTTGGATGGACACTTGACTTACTTCTCCAATGGTTTTATTTCAGTAAGGCAAGCATTTTCTATTGGGGGTTGGTGACATGAGCTCTGAAAAGTGTCTGAAGCAACTGATAATGATGATTATATGTAATTACAATATTATAATTAATAACTATATTGTGCCAACTGATATATCAGATCATTTAGAAGCAGAATTGGAGCCTGAGTATTACAATGCCAGGACAGAGGATATGAATTTGACAGCATAACAGTGGGCCACTACATACTGTACAGTGCACACAACCATGTTACAATAACCACAGTAATTTATGTTTGGTAAGTGCCAATCACTGAGCAGTTACAGTAGTCTAAGTGTAACACAGTAAAATATAAACTATAATATAAAAATAATATAGGGTACATAAAACATAAATACCTTATGAAATCAGAATCTTTTGGCATTGGAAAGTGGCAAACAAACGTATCAATGTTTGCACCCAGACATTTAAGAGTTAAAACTCATAGTGTATCTGCAGTTACACCAGTTAATGACTCCGTGATGAAGGCACAGCTGAAAAAAGCCTTGACACAGGAATTTCCTTTTCACATTATTGTATGGCGCAAAAAGACAGCATGATTTCGCAAGGCAAATATTGGGGATGTTGTCATCACCCAGAAATCAACCTAATGAAACCAATGGATTCTTGAACCCCAGCTTGAAACACTGAGATGATTTAACGTACACCTCTGCGGTTTGATAGCAGCGGAGTGAGTGATGTGCTGCTGCTGTGCTGCGGTGTGCTGGGGTGCGGGCTCTTATCCCAGCTGAGATTGGACGGAGGCCCAGTCTCAGCTATCAAACTGACTCCCTCCTCCCCTTCTCCACCACCTCCCGGGACACGGCATGCCTGTCTACTGCACCGACCGAAATAAGCATACCGTCCCGCCCACCGTTGCCATAGCAACCACCTCCAGCTAGTTCACCACGCTCCCAGCTTGCTGCAGCAGGAGAGCCTGTTTGCTGTGGCTGAGGGTCGTACAAAGATAGATGCATGAGTCGGCAAATGTACAGACACACTTTTACATGGATACAAACATGCAACACAGAAGTAGGCTCAGCGTGGGGGAGCGTGTCCCTTTCCAGTGATTTAATCTTGTGCATCACATTAGTAACACTATCAATACACTGAAAATAGGGGATCTAGTGCTCTCAATACTCTGATGGTAATCTCAGAGAGAGGTACCACCACACTGCAATTAATAGATTTTGCCTTCTGTCCCGAGGTAGACAAATAAAATGTGCAACAAAAAAGTTTCCCCTCCTAAAACACAGCACAGGTTCTTTATAATCATCCGTCCATCATTCTGTGACTTTCATAAAACCTCTGTTTCACCACAGGATATTTGGCGGGCTCCTCTTGGACATCAAGCGAAAGGCTCCTCACTACCTGTCTGACTACACAGATGCCCTCAGTCTGCAGTGTCTGGCCTCCTTCCTCTTTCTCTACTGCGCCTGCATGTCACCTGTCATCACCTTTGGAGGACTCCTGGGCGAGGCCACAGAGGGACGGGTGGTAAGAGGCAACATTTTTATTGCTCCCAAGAGATGATGATCACGCCTTTAAAAGTTTTGTCTTAAACCTGCAATGCCTGATTTTGTAGCCAGGTGAGGGAACTGGAAACAAGTTGTGAACACTGACCTATCATCACCTTTTAATTTTAAATGCCGTACTTCTTAACTAACAGTTGGATTTACACATCTGGTAGTTACACAGCAACATTAGCATTCATTTGGAGTCATGTTTTGGCCAATATTCAGTCTCTTTTCAGCTCTGTTTTGGTCTCCACCAACTCCTAAGAAATATATTTGAACCTTTACCTTCACTGCGTTCACCAGCTTGTCTAAAAAGTGAGCTGAAACTCACTATATAGCTCTATAAAGCCACTGGTTATGGTTATTGTGTGCAGTCATCAGCATTATGTTCGTGAGAATGGATTTTCTAAAAACTGTTTAGAATTAACCAGTGTCAGATGTTTTCTTAAGTCTACATAGGCCTTGTATCTGGGGAAGACGTGACTCAGAACACAAGCTCTTTATCAACAGCTCTCTCCATCAAAGTCACAGTTGACAGTTGACGCGTCTCCCTCAAAGGCAGCTTGAAACTTGTTGCTGAAGGGAACACACACTCTCCTTTGAATTTCTCGTGTTGCTCCACTTATATCCATAAAGCTCACTTTCATTAATGACTGATACAGTACAATAAACCTTTGCTGTGTTTTAATCCACGATGTTGATGATCCCCTGACCTGATCTACTGTCACCAGTAAATTGACATTTGTGGTTTTGAGTGTTATCTAGACAAATGGCTGTATAAATGTAATGAAGGGGTTAACAATTATGAAGGAAAATAATAAAATATAGGTTGTTCAAATATCATAAAAGTAACGTGTTTGACTGAGTGGAGTAACAATGTTATGCAGCTGAATCAGCATGATTTACTGTGTTTCTAGAGTGCTATTGAGTCCCTGTTTGGGGCTTCCATGACTGGAATAGCCTACTCCCTGTTTGCCGGTCAGCCCCTAACCATCTTGGGCAGCACGGGGCCTGTTCTTGTCTTTGAGAAAATCCTCTTCAAGTTCTGCAAGTACGTTATCTTCTTTTTTAGTACAAATTGTGTTTTTGTTACAGTAGAATATTTCAATGTTGCTGGTAGATTTGTGTACTTTCTGCTTGAGTGGGGATGCCATATCTAATTGCTTATCCCTTCACTCCTGTGTGTGTGTGTGTGTGTGTGTGTGTGTGTGTGTGTGTGTGTGTGTCCTGTCTCTCTCAGGGAATATGGCCTCTCCTACCTCTCCCTGAGGGCCTGTATTGGCCTGTGGACAGCCTTCTTCTGTCTACTGCTGGTGGCTACGGATGCCAGCTCGCTTGTCTGTTACATCACACGCTTCACTGAGGAAGCATTCGCTGCGTTGATCTGCATCATCTTCATCTATGAGGCTCTGGAGAAGCTGCTCCACCTGGGAGTACACTACCCCATCAATAAAAACAACAACCTTCAGAAACTCACACAGTACTCGTAAGTGCTCTTTTTAGATCCCTCCTATTTTTTTTAGTTTTGGATTGTTGGATAACAACAAGTTATTGGCTGATTCATCTTGGCATTTTTTCCTTTTTCCTTGCATTATAGAGGGAGAGTTAAATAGGGGTGTAGAAGGAGAGGCGTCAGGCATGAATTTGCATCAAAATTTGCACTGAATGCACATGGTACACATATTTTTAGACTTACACTTCCTGGGGATATCATTATCTCTGATTTTCATCTTGAATGAACATCCATAAATCCACAGAAATCACATAAAAAGACGTTCATTGTGACCCCCGAACTTGCCTGAAAATCCTCCAATTATGGCTGTCTGTACATCCATGGCTACACTGCAAACAGGAACCGCTAATAGCTAATTTGGCACACTTATAATGGTGCCACTTAAATGTAATTAGAAATAGGCAAGAATTTTGGGCTCAAGTTGTAGCCCACAGCTAACTCTCTGGGAGGGTAGTGGGGGGTCTTGTAAGATCATTTCTTTTAAGGAACTGCAGTTAAAATATGGACTACCGAACTCACATTTTTTTCAGTATCTCCAGTTATTTACACAATCTTGAAATTAGAGTGAAGTCGACAAATGACCTGCACCCACTTATTAAATATCTTGGGAAAAATTATGAACTAATGTTAAATATTAAATCAAACATCAAATTTGTGAAAAGGGACAGGACTAGACAACCTAACATAAGATGGGAAGAAGGGAGGGGATGGCAAGAATAAAATCTTGGAACCAGCCATTGGAGGAGATATTGTATGTAGAACAACACACACACGACTACTGCATCCAGTTTGTGGAGAGCATATGCATGGAAAATACAGATACACTATTTTATCACATTGGATACAGTGGATGCGGTGAAAACCATGCTATGTTTAGTCATACTTTATCACCTGATGTTGATGTTGAAATGATTAGTATTAATCGATTAGTCGACAAAAAATGAATCAGCAACAATTTCTATAATCGATTAATTGTTTAGGTAATCTTTGAGCAACTGAATATATTTGGGCCTTGTAATGTTGGTGGGACAAAACAAGACATCTGACTGGGTATTTTGGACTATTATCTAACTTTTTATGGAAAAAACAATTTTTAATGACTAAAATAATGGACAGATTAATCGATAATATTGTTACTTGCCCTGGAAAAAAGATTATAGAAATTGAAAAAATAAATAAAAATAAAATTTGAAGGATTTCTGCTTTGAAACCTTTTTAACTAAATTATGGTTACAGAAATCATATCCATGCATACACAAATGCTCTTTTTTGGCTCCTTCAAGCATCTTGTTGCATGCACAGTGTACCCAACTTAGCCCAGTTTCACACACGTGCTCAAGTGTTTTGCCGCATCATCAAACGACAGTGGTATACTGTAGTAGACACACTGTCCAGATTTCAGTAATGGCTTTTGCTTTATGGTGCATAATCCCATGTTGAGTGTGTGTCAGGAGCATCATGCAATAACCCGCTACATAAGCTGGCCAGTGTCAAGCCAAGAGGTCCTTCTGTGGTTTTCTATTCTGGTGGAGTGGACAGCAGGGGATGCTGACATTTAGTTTTGTAAAATGCCAGCAGAATAAGTCATGTCATGTTGAACGCTGAACATTTGAGAAGTGGTGCATAATGCAGAGTGGAATACTGCAGGGCTGTGACTAACGATTATTGATTAATCTGTCCAGTAATTACAAAAGCCCAAACATATTGAAGCTGTTTTGTCCCACCGAAATCCAATGATATTTAGTTTAAGATCCTAGAGAACCCAGTAAATATTCACATTTTACATTCATATTTTAACATGTTAGTATTTAGGCATTTGCTGATATTATATCTACATGGTCTAAAAATATATACAGCTTAGGGTTTTTTTATGGAGATTCAATTTGGCGATTGGGCTAAGTTGCTTACCAATGTGGGCCAGCTGCAGATATATAATATTTACTGGGGCATGAAGGGACATGTCCCCCTCACTTTTCAGAATCCCATTTTGTCCCCCTCAATTTAAACCTTTAGTTTCAGGTAGATGTTCTTACTAAAATCTTTCTGAAGTGTAACCTCTTACTGCCCAGCCACTATTGTACAGATCAGAAAAGATCTGAGTGTGTAAAAATGTGGATACTCATCTGAGTAGTCTGTAGTTGTTACTGCGCTAAGCGAGTGATGAGGCGAGTGTTTTGTGGAGTTTTATGCCCCAGGTTTCGTCTCCCAGGCGACCTACAGGCTACCCTATGTATGTATGTATGTATGTATGTATGTATGTATGTATGTATGTATGTATACATGTATGTCACTTCTCATTTTGCCATGGGACTGAGATCACACTGAAATTGGTTTCCCATGGCTTTGCCCGTGTCATTTTAGATTATGCTGCCATCTATTGGTTGTTTTATGACACAGGAAAAATCCTGCAGTCTGCGTCGTTGGCTCACAGCAAGAAGGTTCTGGGTTCTGTGGGGAGTTTGCATGTTCTCCCCATGCCTGCGTGGGCTTTCTCTTGGTGCTCTGGTCCTCCCACAGTCCATAAACATGCAGGTTCGGTTAACTGGCAACTCTAAGTTGCCTGTAGGTGTGAATGCGAGCGTGGATGGTTGTCCGTCTCTGTGTGTCAGCCTTGTGATTGACTGCCAACCTGTCCATGGCCTTCCCCTCCTCTTGCCCAATGTCAACTGGGATCGGCTCCAACCCCCCCACCGACCCTCTAAAGGATATGTGGGTTAAGCTATTGGCTGGATAAATATACTGTGTGTGTGTGTGTGTGTGTGTGTGTGTGTGTGTGTGTGTGTGTGTATAATTCTTTTATTTTGTACTTGGCTGGGGAGAGCGAACATAAAGGTCCTGCTCACTGCATGTCTGGGTACTTTTCTTTCGAGAATAAATGTATGGGATCCTTATCACAAATAAAATAAAAGAGGGAAAAGGAAATATAAAATTGATATCAGCCTTAGAATCCAGTATGTGTTGAGCTCTTGCAAATTTAGTTAGATTTTCTTTTGTTGGTTTGTTTTTATTTTTGATTAGTATACTCACCTTGTTTTGCTAAGATTATTAAAGAAAACGAAATAAAAATGTCCTCTATAGGTGTGCGTGTGTGGAGCCCAGATATCCCAGCAATGAGACTCTGCAGTTCTGGGAGGAGAGAAACATCACAGTTTCCCAGGTCAACTGGACCATGCTTGAGGTCAAGGTAAGGAACCCTTGACATTTGGAGTAAATTATAGCAAAATTGCTGTACATAAGTAACATGGAAATAAGGGGTTAGCTATGGCCGAGAGATCCTTAGATGAAACTGACTTTCTTGGGTTTAAATAGACTTGTAATGATGGATAAAGAACCCAAATAAGATCTGGATCTGTAAGCTGTTAAGAAATAGCAATCAAAGTGTGATCCTGAGAGAGAAGAGGAAAGGCTAAGACAGACAGAAATAGCACATCTGAGCACAGTTGCTTACCCAGCTTTCAAACTTAACCCACAAACAAATTACCCTAGAAGGTTGGTGATATTTTTTACAGTCTCTGGCACTGTGTTGTGTCTCGCTTAGCCCACACTTTGCTTCACCATGAAGCGCCGTAAGTCTAGGCGGGGATTAAGAATGTGTGGGCAGGATTTTACAGGATTTAGCTGTGCAGAATGAGCATGGAGATGAAGTGAGTGGAGTGGTTTCTCTCACTGTCAGACACAAATCAGTCACGCCAGTGGTGGCACGCTGAGTCACTCCTACACATGCTTAAATAGTATGGGACGCAGGGTCACGGGAGACCTTGGGATTGTATGCAAATAGATGAATCCTGTACTATATACATATTTAAAGCATAGAGTACTGAAGAAATCAACACTGGATGTACCAGATTATGTTTTAGATTTCACTAATTCACCACCGACATCCATCATCACCATTATCTCCACTGCCCTCTAATCATTTCTATTGGCATCATCATCCCCGTCCTCCTCATCCTGATTAATATCACCATCATCACCATCATCACCATCATCACCATCATCATCATCATCATCATTATCATCACCACCGTGTCCTCTGGTGCCAGTAGGAGTGCGAGATGTTCCACGGGGAATTCGAGGGCAGCGCCTGTGGTCCCCACGGCCCCTACATCCCCGATGTCCTCTTCTGGTGCGTGGTCCTCTTCTTCTCCACCGTCTTCATGTCCGCCTTCCTCAAGGAGTTCAAGACGAGCCGCTACTTCCCCACCAAGGTACGAATCCCACTGCAGTTGTCCTTCAATAACAAGAAAACGCATATACGTATTACCATCTCTTTAAAATCTTTGTATCAGTTGTTCCTTTTGAAGTAGACACACTTTAGAGTTAGTTTCTGCTTGACATTGTCTTCAAGTGTATGGGAGCAGCAAAATTGAATCTGCTTCATTAACTTTACAGTCCTCCATTTACTTCTCATTTTGCCATGGCACTGAAATTAAACTGGAATTGGTTTCCATGCCACAGCTTGACCTCCTTCTGTATCATTTTAGATTATGCTGCCATCTATTGGCTGTTTTGTGACATAGCAAAAACCCTGCAGTCTGTGTGGCCTTTCTATGTGTGCAATTTCTATGATTTATCATTGAGATGACACTCATGAGCGTAGTGTGTGGCGTGATGCTGACACACTTATCTATAGTATACCAGCACCACCTTGTGGTGATGAATGCTGAAACCCTAAAAGTGTTGAAATGACCAAAACAAGAAACAAACCAGCAATGGGCTAACATTTGTATCAATACCCACAACAGGGAAATAAATGCAAACAAAAGAAAGAAAGAGAGAAATAATAAAACACAATAAAAAAAATACATCAACAGATATTGACTCCTGGGAGAGAAGATATACTCATAATAAAGTCTGTAAAGATTTGCATTCCCTTTGTGTGTTTTTTGATCCGGCACCTGTAGAAGTGGATTGTGTCTGAAGTGTCCATTTCTTTGTTTCCCCCTAGGTGCGGGCCAGCATCAGTGATTTTGCCGTCTTCATCACCATCCTCACTATGGTTTTGGTAGATTATGCCCTGGGGATCCCCTCACCTAAACTGCAGGTCCCCAGCAAGTTCAAAGTAAGTCCACATGAAAGTCTCTGTTATAAAAAGCTTCTGTATGCATCTTCACACTATCTTTTACTTTAGATCTCCAAATAAAAAACAGCATAGGGAAATTAATGCACAATGATAATGTAATTTAGATATGATGCCAGTTACTGGTCACGTTATTTTAACATTAATTAAATTTGCTGATGCAGTTTCGTTTTTAGTTTTGTTTCCATGCATTTGATTTTTCAACAGCAGAAAACTTAAATACAAGCTAATATGTAAAACATGATTAAACAAAACATACATATTATATATTACATATAAATACAAAAAAAACTTTTACTTATTTAATTTGACATCTGTACGGATGCAGACTCACTTGAAATGCCCTTCAGACTGGTTTCATGGTCAGAGAGTCTTTTGTTTAAATCGTTAAAATCCTTTTGGGAGAATTGCAAACTATTCTTTACGTCCTGTTCTGTTGCTTAATGAAGTCTTGTGTGTGGATATTCTCTACATATTTTTAAACATTAGATTCCTCTTATTCTTTTTCTCATTTCTGCCTTTTTTTTCGCTCCCCTCAGCCAACCAGGGATGATCGTGGCTGGCTAATAAACCCTGTGGGGCCCAACCCCTGGTGGACCACTATCATCACCTTCCTCCCTGCTCTGCTCTGCACCATCCTCATCTTCATGGACCAGCAGATCACCGCCGTCATTATTAACAGGAAGGAGCACAAACTGAAGGTGTTTTTGAAGTTATTTCCTACTTGTGCAACGAATGGGTTTAAGAATCTCCGCCTGCCTCTCAAAAATGTAATTCTCACAAGTTCCAGGGCTGCTGTTCTGTTGGCAACCCTGACATTTTCCTGAAGTGGGTCAAGCAATACTCTAGCAAAAATAATAGAGAGCTTTCCTTTGTGTGTGTCTAAAGTGTCTAAACCCAATTGTCCCTTGTCCCCCTGCAGAAAGGCTGTGGCTACCACCTGGACCTATTTGTGGTGGGGGTGATGCTGGGCGTGTGCTCGGTGATGGGCCTGCCGTGGTTCGTGGCAGCCACCGTGCTCTCCATCTCCCACGTGAACAGCCTGAAGCTGGAGTCGGAGTGCTCGGCCCCCGGAGAGCAGCCCAAGTTCCTGGGCATCCGAGAGCAGCGCTTCACCGGCCTCATGATCTTCACCCTGATGGGCTGCTCCGTCTTCATGACCTCTGTGCTGAAGGTCGGGGGATAAACGGCAAAATATAACCCCACACTCACACAAGAATTATACACAGTGACATAAAAGTCAGGATGGGGTGAAAACTATGCCTCATGTCGCCATATTTTTGAGTTTCTGGGACAAAATGATTACCGAAATACCGAGTTTTTACTGCTTGGTAGAATTTTGTGTAATAATGATATTCACTTAACATTTTAAGGATTTCTGCTCTAAAATGTATAACTACATTAAAATTAATCCACAACTGAAAAGAAATGAAAGGGAAAATATATCACACCATGATGCATTACATATAAGAGGGAACTTACATGAAAGAAGATGGAATTAATGGTTTTATTATGAACATGTGCCTGAATTTAAAGTGAGACTATGTAACATTTAAGATTTATACAGTCTGGTCCTGATTGTTTATCTGTCTGTCTCCAGTTCATCCCCATGCCTGTGCTGTACGGAGTCTTTCTGTACATGGGGGCTTCCTCCCTCAGGGGCATTCAGGTGAGGTTGGATTTTGCCTGCTGATATTTTATTGGAGGAATTAATTAGGAAAAGATGTAGGATGAATTCTTAAATGCATGTCTGTCTGTATCTGCGCAGTTCTTTGACCGTATAAGGCTGTTCGGCATGCCGGCCAAACATCAGCCAGACTTCATCTACCTTCGTCACGTCCCACTGAGGAAGGTGCACCTCTTCACCATCATCCAGCTCAGCTGCTTGGTCCTGCTCTGGGTCATCAAGACCTCCAAGGCTGCCATCGTCTTCCCCATGATGGTAACCGGAGTGTATTTGTGTATGCGTGTATACTTGTGTGCTTATTGCATACGATCGGTTGATATCTGCCTCCTTCTGCCGCATCAGGTCCTGGCCCTGGTGTTCATTCGTAAGCTGCTGGACTTCATCTTCACCAAGAGAGAACTGAGCTGGCTGGATGACCTGATGCCAGAGTGGAAGAAGAAGAAGCTGGAGGATGCAGCACAAGAGGTGCGGTAACAGACTACAGTGTAGATGACCCAATGCCAACTCTGATGAATTTCCCCCACCGCAGTGGCAAAGCTGCTTTAATGCAGTCTTTTAAATATTCTCTCTTCTCTCTTTCTTCAGGAAGAGCACAGTATTATTGCAGAGGAAGAAGGCATTGTACAGGTGCCACTGGAGGAAAACTACAAGTAAGTCATTTTGATTTTTAATCATATTCTGCATTTCAGATGCCTCCTACAAAAGCAATTTTGTCTGTGCTGAAATAAGTATTCAAATCCTTTACTTAAGTAAAAGTAGGAGTACCACAGTGTAAAAGTACTAATACTATGTTAAGACCTGCATTCAAAAATCTTACTGAAATGTGTAAGTAAGATCAGCAAATATTGTCTAATTAAGAGGGAATCTTCTATTTAGCTTTAGTATTTAGCTATTTTACTGTAGAATATGAATCAATTTTCAGATTTTTCAGCTGGGTACAGTTTCTAATCAGTTAAGTTATATACTAAATGTAGTATGCTACCTCACCTGAGTTACCCACCATGTCTAAATGGCCACCATGAGAATACATGAGTTTGTTAGACTTTAAGGAATAGTTTGACATTTTGGGAAAGAAGCCTATTCCCCAGACTGGCTGTTTCCAGTCTTTATACAAAGCTAAGTTAACAGTCTCTTGACTATAGCTTCACATTTACTGTACAGATATGAGAGTGGTATCAATCTTCTCATCTAACTCTTGACAAGAAGGAGAAGAAGGGTCTTTCCCCAAATGTTGAACTACAGCTTTAAAAATGCCACACTGATGCAAGCTGATACTGTAGTTATCAGTCTTGTTTGCTTTTGCCTTCCTTTTCCTTAAGTGTGTAGGTTTCTTTGGAGAAAACACATGGAAAGTGAAATAAAAGTTTTTGTCCATCCGTGCGTGTACTTTTGAAGGTGTGACCCAGCCACAGTGAACATCACTGATGAGATGTCCAAAGGATCTTTCGGGAATGTGTGGAAGAGTGTCAGCCCTGCTGAGAGCACCAAGAAGGAGCCAAGCGCCAAGAGGTTAGCCTCTTTATCCACATTACTCTCAGATATCCAGATCAGTAGGGCTTAAATACTAAATGCTGCTAAGATTTACTGATTCCAAATCCTGTGTATTTTTGCAAGGGCACAGAATTGTCAATTTCATGATGAAAATTGTGTCTTTGGGCGTTAAAGCAGTGGCAGGTGTTTATTATTGAAAAGTTATGGAACGTTTACTTTATCTTTTTCCAGGAAACTGAGGAGCTAGTATGTTTATATAAAAAGGGTTTATCTAAGAGCAGCCCTGCCCTCACAGACTTCCCACAGAGTAGACTAACATAGTGCCTGCCTCTCTCATTCCCACCCCTAAGCTCCCCTTCCTAACCTCTCAGAAGCTGATATCCCAAAGGTAAGTTGTTCCCAGTCCCTGTCAGCATGGAGAGTCTTGTTCTGTGTTTACTGCTGATGACTGTTGATTGTTGCATGATGAAAACGGTTGACTCAATAAATAGAGATAGAGATAAATCGGTAATAAATGGATGTTGGTTGATCGACAATAGAGCATGGCCTGGGTGTGCATGTTACTACAAGGACACATTTTATTATGCATGTTGTAAAAGTTGTAATGTTAATAGCACTATATCTCACGCACCAGTAGCCCTAGTGTATGTTTCAATGTCACAGGATATTGAATTGTTACGGCATAATGCTGTTAAGTTTTATGAGACATATTTGCATGATGTATGGATTGATGGATCAGTTGTCAGCCAGCTGGTATCTGCACTCTGCACTTTTGAAAATTCGGTTCTTATACAGAAAATGAGCATCAACACATTTGCTTTTTTTTTTTTTTGTAATATTTTGCTTGGGTTAATTATTTTTTGTGCAGTTGTTCCAGTGGCGGCGAAAAGCGACACAAGCGCCGGAGGCATGAGAAGAGCTTGGACAGGGAGACAAGTTTGTGATGACACATACTGGCGGTGCCGCTGTGCTGTCGATCAGTAGATCAAAAAACAAAAAAACTATACCGTGCCACACTCAACCACCTTTGTACTGTGCTACACTGTGTTTTTGTCATGTAAGTCTGTGTGCAAGTTGTGTAAAACAAAGAAAATTTTGTTAGAAACAGTATTAACACGAGGAACTGAGACACATTTGTGTTTTTTTTCTATGTATAACGATGTATGGTGATACCAGCAACAGAGGGAAGCCAGAATTATGATACTTACAGTAACTGCTGTGTCAATGGGCCAATTAAGTAAACATTTTAAACAATTTTTAAATCTACTTTATTTGTATTTTGTATGTTTTTATATTTTTCCAACAACAACAATTGCGAGTTGTCCTTTTAAAAACCTGCCATAGCAAACCGCAAATATGTGGAATTTGTGTGCAGTATTTAATGCCGCTATTGACTTGATGCGCGTCACAATAGAAAACCAATAGAAAAGCATAGATATTTGCCAATACTAATCTATTTCACTGGTATCTAAAAAAGTTGGCTATATAGCGAATCTAGTAATTTTTTGAAAGTATTAAATATACATTTTATATATTCTGTATATCTTAATGTTTTTGTGACTGTGACATCTCATATCACTCTAGATTCTTCTCCATTGCTATTTTACAAATAAGTGTCTCTCCTCCAGTAAAGCGAGTTAAAGGAATGGTTTGTCATTCTAGGAAGTACATTTATTTCGTTGCCGAGAGTTAGACGAGAAGATTGATACCACTCACCACCGTCCGTACACTAAATATAAACCTGCTAAGAGCTCACTAATGAACACTTCTTCAGTTTCTATCTTGTCTGTAAAATCCGTACAAAGAAATGTCAAAATGACACGTTGTAGTTTTACTTGGCCGGGGGATATTTCGCGACAGCTTCATATTCAGCGTGCAGACATCAGAGAGGTGTCTCGTCTTACTCTCGGCAAGCAAATGAGCATATTTCCCCAAAATACACAATTCCTTTTAAGAAAGTATATTTCGGGGGCAGCTTATCGGAAAATGACATTTTCAAGTAAGCATGGCAGCATAGTTGGGGAACTTTCAGTATCTCCAGCTACTTGGCCTTGGCTTTTTTCAAAACGCATCAAATTTGCAAATGCTGAACTTTAAGGTGGCTGTACAGAAAGCTCTGTGTTTTCCACCTTCACACTCTCTGCCATCTTGTCAGTAAGTGTCATCCATGGACATGTGATCTCCCATCCCAATGACCCTCAATGTGTTAGCATCTGAAGCTAATTGTTTTTAAAAAAAAAAAAAAACACCTGCATGACGGTGAAACAGACTTGGCTGTCGCTGCAGGACCATGGTTACTTCTAGAGATGCAATAATACCCTTTTCTGAAAAGGGCAACATGTAATAAACGGTAAAGTCTTAACAATGTATAATACATAGTATATTTTATTCATGTAAAATGTTACTAATATATTACTAACATGAAGTCAGTGTTGAAGGCAGGTTTTTGTTGTAGATGTTCTTTTCCCATTGTCTAATTGATTGTTCTTAGTTGATTAGAGAAACTAATAATGGGTCAAAATTATATCAATATCAAATATTTTGACCGCTTCTGTGTGGAATTCTGCCTTAAATTTGGTAGTTATAGCTGTACACTTTCTGTTTAATAATTTAAGTCACCTGTATAGAAACCTATCAGTTCAGATCTGTTGTTATCTTGTGATTTGTTTCATGAGAATGGGAGAGTGAGTGAGAGCATAAATAAAGATGTTAAACAAACTCGTGGTGGATTATTGATCCCTGCACTGCTCCTGTCCCGAGGGAGGTCAGAGGTCAGCCAGGGAGCAGCACCTCGAGGACATTTGAACTCATCTTGTATTTTCTGGTCCATTCTCAGAGTACTATATAGATATTTTCTGTCCGTGGTGTGTGGTTACTGTCTTCCCTGTCTTCCTTTGACCTCAGGAGCTCCATGTCTTTGGCCTCGTGGGAGATACACCCTCAGGCTGAAGCTCCTCTAGCCTCCGTATGGTTACAGGAGGTGCCTGGATCTCTGACCCATGATGCTGCTGCTGATGCTCCCAGGGTGAACACTATCTTTGTTTAAAATGACTGCATAAATCAGAAGACTGTTGTACTTCCTGCAGGCCTGTTTTGAATTATGCTGTGGTTACATGAAATAACTACCGAGAGAGGAAAACTGTATACGTTTACATTTAGAATGAATAATCATTGAGAGTTAAAGTACATTTCAAATAAATGTAGTGGAGTAAAAAGTACAATATTTTCCTGTGAAATGTAGTGCAGCTAAATAAATACAGTTAGTAGAGTCTAGTATGAAGTAGAAATACTAGACTAGTTATGTTTTAATAGTTTTTCGTGGAAAATTCCAAACATTGCATTTCCAGCTTCTCAAATTTTGAGCATTTGTTGCCATTATTTATCGTATGTAGTAGTAAACAGAATATATTTGGGTTTTGGATTGTTGGTCGCACTGTTGCACTGGGTGACATGTTCCTTCATTACCATGAACACACACACACCGGGGTTTGTTTTGACTCAATCCCACAGACACCGTCCTGCTGCCACAAATACTCCGTAGAGAATCAAATGGACGAATGCGCTGCTGAAAACAGTCCCCAACAAATGCACATGTAGTATAAACTAGAGTGAGCAGCTGTTTTAGGAAATCACTGAGCCTTTTAGAAAAATGAAAATGTCTAAAACGAATGCCACAAACACACAATGAAAAACTTTATTTTGCAGAGCGGATTAATAATATGCAATGAAAACCAACTACACTACACTACATGTGTTTTCTATAGGCCTACCTGAGATTTCACTTTGTGTGTTCTTGTTTTCACCTTAAAAATATAGAAAATAATTTAAGTTTGTAAAAAAAACATATGCCCTCAATTTCATTTCTTCTCTCTGGTGCACCATAAAAACTATGGAAGAGGAGTAGTTTTTGTATCTTTGCATCACATACAGTAAGTAAAAAAAGACTTACAAATTTAAATATAGTGTTGACGTTACAACATGCAAAGCAGTATGGCTCTCTATTCCTCCTGTTTTTGGCTTAGTGTGCAGCACACAGAGGGAGTCCTTGACGAGTGTCTCATTGGTCCTCTTGTCTTTTGTTGCTGCAAAAGAGAGAAAATCACAATCACACCAAGCCCAGCATTTCTGGCATTCAACAGACCAGCCACGTGATTCAGTGTGTTACCTCTCCCCTGAAGGCTTGGAGGTCATGACCCAGAGTAAATATTCCTTGGCAGCCATGGAGTCCAGCACCTTGTTCACATCACTGGTGAAGCTCCCATCTACATGCCTCCTGCTGAACGCTTCACCCCGCCTGTCCGTTTCAGATCTGAGTATGTACACAGGCACAATGTAAACACTGCCCGTTCGGGGTCAGTAGCCACACTATGCGGAAACCTGCCATTTGAACTCTTAATATTTGACCCGCAGTGCGGCGTTCATCAGAAAAATCACCATTTTCGCCGTCATTATTTCTCCGGTAAGGGAAGAAATCGTGTGGCTGTGATCACTTCATGATTTGCTCCCCCCCCCGACTGCTCGCGTGTTCATCATCACGCATCACGTGTAGTAACACCAATCACACAGTGCAAAAGTTCAGGTGATTTATTTTAGCACGACACACACGGGGAACATCGAGGGTGAAAGCAAAGAAAGGAAAAAAAAAGGTGAAGTGGCACAAGAAGCAGTTGATTGGCTCTTTCTCTCTGACTCAACATCTCTCTGTCTCTCTCGTCACGGCGGAATCAGACACAGGCAGGCGGGCCGCTAGGGGGTTTGGGACTGTGGGAGGAGGAGAGGGGAAGGAGGGGCAGCCTACTCTCTTCTGACTTGTCCAGACTTGAGCCTGTCGACAAAGTCCTTGATGGCCTGGTCCTTGAGGTAGGAGCTCACGTCGCTGGTGAAGGTCCCGTCGGCGTGGCGCTTTTCTGGAGCCCTGAAAGCACACAGCGAGACACTGAGCGAGGAGGACGCGAATGCCTCGCGCCGTTTCAAAGTTCAAAGAGGCTTTTTGGCAAAGTTTGGGTCAGATATCTGATGAGAGTGGTGGGGTTACACGGGCACTGTCAATCGAATCTGTATAATAATAATAATAATAGCTTATAGTGCTTTTTTTAACTTACATGGATCAAGCATCTTAATTATAAGAGTTTCCAACTTTCTGATTAAAAAAAAAGTGCTTTTGAGGTTTCTTGTCACGTTTCTTTTGTCTATGAGATGTTAGCAGTTCCTCCAAAGACACATTTCCAGCTTCAACTTGTCAGATGGTTTCATTTAAATAACAGTTTGACGCCCAAAGAGGTCAAATGATCTGATATAGATATAAGAAAATACTTCTTACTTCCACTTATGTAAGATTATGAATGCAGGACTTATTTTCACATTGTTGTATTGGTACTTTTACTTAAGTAAAAAAAAAAGTACTCCTTCCACCACTGCTGTTTAGCCCCTTAAAAGTTTCTAAAAGTATGTTTTAAAAGATTTTAACATGTGTCACTGTGTCATTGTTCAAGAAATATGGCCAAACAGGTCAAAGATTCTTATGATCATATTGTGAATGGATCCCACACTGACCCGCTCCTCTTGTTGTTCATCAGCCACCGAACGAAGTCCTGCGCCTTCCTGTCCTCCAGGTATTTGCTGTAGTCGTTTGAGAAGGTTCCCTCCGAGTGCCTCTTCATGTCCGACAGCTCCCTCGGCTCAGCCACTAATGTGTCGTCTGCCTCGAAACTACAGGAGGGAGATCACAGTTTGACAATTACGACCACTTTGAGTTTTAAAAAGTTACCATATGCTCCCTCACCTGCAGTGGCGTGACATTTACTGCCAATATGGCAATATATTTTTTACTGCCACTGATTACTGCATGTCCTTATTGGGTTTATGACGTACAATTCATCATGTTTGAACAGTTGTAGACATTATTGTTGCAACTCTAATACTAAAAAGACAGTAACTATAGTAGAGCAGAACAAGAAAGAGAAAAGTAAAATGTGAATATATATATGTGTATATATAAGTTCTTATCTTATCTTCTACATGCTGCTTTTTGGAAATCAACCTAAAATCACCTACCTATACTGCAACTGTGGTTCAGACAGATTTAAACACTTTCTAGTGATAGAGAACGGTCGATTTTTGCACTCTGTATACTGTAAAAACTGTGAAGTTCTACTAAAAGTAGCAAAACCTGTGGTTCCTTTAACAAAGACGTAGCCTCATTCATTTAGATGTGATTTCTGTACCTTGAGCTGTCATCAGCCTCCTGCAGAGGAGCCTGCCAGCTGCTCTGGACAAAGCCAAGGACCAGAAGGACACCAGCCAGGGAGTGGATGCTTTTCATGGTTATAACCTAAGCCACACAACAACACACACACACACACACACACACACACACACACACATACACACAGAGAGAGTTTGCAAACTGATAGAAAGCTGAAGCTAAAGTGGTTTCACCATTGCAAGAAAAAACAACTCACCTTTTCTTCTTCCTTCCCAAAGAACAGGGCTGGTAGTTCCTGGTGTCTGTATCTAACCCTCCTCTCTTACTTTGTGCTCTTATATACTGTGATCGGAAGAGGAGGATAGGTCTGCTCAGGTGGGACAATTTTGCCACTCTGCCAGGTCCACCTGTTACTCTCAACCCATTAGACACGGGCCCGTCACATCGGTCAATCAACAAGCCGAGCATTTGTTCGGAAAGGAAAGATGGCAGTCATGCGTGATGCCAGCTGGTACTTAGGTGTTAAGATCAAACAACCGCAGCTCATCCTGTTAAACAGAAAGTAGGGAAGATGCTTTAATGTGCTACTGTGTCATCACGATGGGAAGCGATATGTGTGCGGTCATATCTGGAGGGTGAGTCAGTATGTGTGGATTCTGTCCAGTCAAATTTAAAAGATGGGAAATATTGACCGTTCTTTGCATCAGTGACAGTTATCACCATTTTACAAGGGCCATTGTTCAATAAAGATGGATGCCCTTTACAAAATAAATGTTCATGTAGGCCTGTATGACTCTCACATACAGTCTCATGAATTTTATTTGTTATAAAGGACAAAGATATATAAGCGTAAATTTGACCTAATGAAAAGTTAAAGGAGTTACTTCATCATTTGTATCCTGAAGAGAACCATCCTGTTCCCGGCAATCTATCCAGTAGTTGTTGGGATGAAACCATGGAGAGTTTTCACTGGATAAGTGAAACTTGACCTGCTGGCAGCACTAGATGAAAGGTTGGGGAATCACCAGAGCCAGCAGAATGTGTCCCCTGGGCCCCAGTGGATATCTGTACCAAATGTCATGGCAATGCATGGGACAGTTGTCAAGGCAATTCACAGAAAAACAAAATTTTTTTCAGACATTCAGGGTTTCCAGATGATGCATCTCATTGACTTTGCTGATCCCTGACATTTTCCAGTAGCGCCACCATGAGGTGGACATTTGGGGTTTTGAGTGAAATGCCTGAACAGCTGTTGATACAGATTCATGTTCCCCTCAGGGTGAACTTTTATTGAACAATGTAACTCTGCCGGCCCCTTAAGGTTTCATCTGGGGCCAACAGGTCAAAATGTTAATGTGTCCCATGTTTTGGTTTACGACCAAATACCTGCAAAACTAATGACATTCCCATCAGCCTCAGCTGTGCTTTGTGTTTAGGGCTGATTGGCAAACATTTGTCAGTCTTCATGGCTGAAGACTCGGCTGTCACAGCTCTACTGATGTCCCCGGAAAAAAACGAATGAAGCACACAATGTTTCAAACAAAAACAGTTCTCATTATTTAATTCTTTATTATTTTACAAAACACTTATTGGATCAAACAGTCAACGATCTCGTACATTTAGTAACACTATCTAAAATCACAGTGGTGCATTACGTTTCTGTGCATAATTGAGTACAATACTGTAAAAAGTAGTACAAGTACAGTTACACATCTTCTCCCCCCGGTCAAGTATAGACCTGTTGAAAACTTAAATTCATGAAACAAAGTTTTAAAAATAAATCACATTTTACATGTGAATGTGTTACAAGTAATTATAAGTTATACCTTTTTTTCTGACGGAAAATACAAGACAATATTTCACAGACACACAATAACATTATGACTTGGACCACTTTGTACTCATTAAGTTTCCGCTCAAAGAATTTTTTCTGAGCACTAATAATCAAGTTGCATTTACAACTAAAGTCGTATTCCGACAATGATTTTTTTTTTATTCAGACGCGGCGATGAAGATATGTCTTGGTGATCCAGTGGATTTCATGCAAAGCACCTTTGTAGGAAGTGACTCATGTGGGTGTAGACGTGCTGATAGGCCGAGCCGCCGAGCCCATGATCCTTGTCTGTGTACCACTGAAAGGAGAAGGGAAAAAAGTATTAATATCTGCTGACACTAAGCCACACTGCTCAGCATGGAGTGGATTTTTGCGCATGTCATCAGCGAGGTCTAATGTTCTTTGGATTTTCCATTTTACTCACCATCGCCTCAAAGTCCACCTGCTCGTCCACCAGAGCTTCAGAGATCTCGGCTGCCTGCTGGAAGTGAACATTGTCTAGAAAACCCGATAAACAAATTTAATTAACAAGGCGTTCAGTGTACTCTTCTTATTTTGGTCTGAGGGTGGTGCTAAAAAGGAAAAGGTCAGTGGATCACCAAGAACTGACCATGGTCCCTGATTCTCCACTGCAGATTAAACACATGTTCAACTATTACTAAATGACATAACAAATCAGTCTCTGGATGAGTTACATTTTAAAAGAATAGTTCGACATTTTGGGAAATGGGCTCATTTGCTCTCTTGCTGAGAGTTAGATGAGAAGATGGATGGGTACCACTCTCATATCTGTACAGTAAATATGAACTGCCAACCTCTAAAGCTTGCTAATAACTCACTATATCTCATTTGTTTAATCCGTCCGTAAACCGAAGCATATAAATGACACGTTGTTGTGCTGTTACTATTTCTTGGCCCTCAGCAGTGAATTTATGAAAATATCAATTATAGCCACTTAAAATATAAACATAGTGTATACATTAGAGCTGGTTCACTCTAACAAGTAGTTTCAGGAGACCTGGATGTCTTACACAGGAATATTTATTGAAACTTGATCGAGGAGAAAAGGGAAACACCCTGTGTGAATCACAGCTTACTGCTTCCCAAATCTGAAGGTGGTTTCCTGAAACTTAGTATTTAACCCTCCCCAGAACTGATAAGTTCCGCTATATCCAAATAAGGTTATTTCTAACTCAGCCTGTCATGTGTGATGACTCTATTGGATATCAGAT